>OZ026846.1:14788728-15221922 GCA_964023205.1 Lutraria lutraria
AGGCCATTTTTTCTAGACTATATCCTTATCTTTACCAACTTATCTTCTACAAGGAGTTAGCAACGTCTCCACATGTGGAGGAAAATCAACATCATTGTCAAACTTTCATGGAGGGATATGACCTGTAGTGACCGGGAATCCAGACAAATCAAGGTCACTAATAAACCACGGGACCAAGACTGCGGCACTATAGTTGTACTATAAAGACAAATATACACATGACTGTATGCTGTTTGTGTTGCAACATTTATAATAAATTTCTTTGTATTTTGTATTTTAGGTACAAAGGAAGTAGAGAACTGTTTGATGATGCTAAGCATGAGATCTCGTGCGATGGTGATCGTTACACACTTGTTGTTAAGGATGTATTTGGTGAAGACCAGGATGAATATTCTGTTCGTGCTGTCAATCGTGGAGGTTCTAAGACAAGCAGGGCTGACTTGGAAATAAGCTGTAAGTTAATAAACATGTGATTCCTTTTTCTTACTTTATGAAATTATGAGTAAGTTGAAATGATATTCCTAAGTATTATGTCAAAAATCATCTCCTTGACACTAGGATGTATTATAACCATCTTATATAAAAATGCTGATTCAGCAGATATGAATGCAGTGAAACCTAAGTTAGTGGTGACTTCTGAATATAGCTAGGTCACTCTGTGGATAATTAAAGGACATTCTTTTAAAAATCGTCAATTAAATATTTACTATGAAATGACCTCCAGATAAAGACCACATATTAATCAAAGTCATATTTTATCTTCCCAAGGGTGGCCTTTATTCACAAATTTAACTAATACTTTCTGAGATGATCTACATTGTATATCAATGCGTGGATATCAGTCTCAATGTATGGTATTTTAGACATATGTCTGCAATGAAATAATTCTTATTTTTCTTGTAATGTTTGTAGTAAGGCGGGTGAAAATATAGTCATGGTCTAAGAGGTATATATAGTAAGTGAGATAGATTGAAGTTCTTTTGCTGTGGCATGTTTTTATTCCATTCTTTATATTTCAGCTGCACCCAAGATAAACGTACCTCCAAGATTCAAGGAAGTCTCATCCTACGAGAAGGGAGAAGACATTGTGCTTAAAATTCCATTCACTGGCAATCCTAAACCAACAGCCAAATGGATCAGAGATGGAAAGGACGTCTCCGGTCACCGCTTCCACATTGAAACCAAGGAGCGCCATGCTGTACTTACTATCAAGTCTGCTCAGAAAGAAGACGATGGTCCATGGAGACTGCAACTTGACAATGACCTTGGAACTGACTCTGCTCTTATTAAGATCCAAATTAATGGTAATTGTTTTCTATAGACTTTATATTGTTCAGTCTTCCTTGCTTAAGCCCACTTGTTCAAAGCGTTGGGCTTGTAAAATTCTATTTATTCCAAGTGAATGTACCAATCTCACTCAGATGCATACTTGTACATTTTCAGCTTGTGAACTTTCTCAAAATTGTGTATTAGGGCAAATGTTAAAATTGATTCTTTTCAATGGCATGCTTATAATTTAAGTTATTGCTATAATACATTAGATCAAACACTGAATGGTGGATTTTGTTTGAGAGATAAATAAAAAAATTGTCCACAATATTTGTTTGAAAAGAAAACATCGCATGTAATTCAAACCTTTTATTGCCATTGCAGATCGTCCAGATCCACCAAGATTCCCAGCTGTTGAGAACATTAGCGATGAATCATGTGTATTGTCATGGAAAGCACCACTTAATGATGGCGGCAGTTTTGTTACAGAATACGTCATCGAGAAAGTTGAACTTCCATCCTCTGTCTGGACTAGAGTCGCATCTAACAGGTACCTGTTTCATCTTACTATTTGATTATGGAATTTAATTTCATGATGCAGAATTTCTGTCAGTTTGAGAATGGAGCATGTGTACACCAGTTAAGCTAAAAGATATCATGTTTTGGGTCACCTGATTAAAAGAAATGTGGTAGGTAGGTCAAAAACGTATCCTTTCTAATATGTTTAGGTTAGGTGCCATTATAAAGGGTCAGTTAGGTAACCATTAAACATTTTATCCTTCATGCTCAATAATACCTGCATTTTTTACCTAACTAATGTCATAT
The DNA here is from genome assembly GCA_964023205.1 of Lutraria lutraria. Taxonomy (NCBI): domain Eukaryota; kingdom Metazoa; phylum Mollusca; class Bivalvia; order Venerida; family Mactridae; genus Lutraria; species Lutraria lutraria. Next base: position 14,790,823 of record OZ026846.1, read on the forward strand.
GGTAATTATAATATTCACATGATTTGAATATAATCACATTGTTTCAATATGATTATCACATGACTTGAGTATTATCACATGACTTAATATGTAAACACATGACTTGTATACATTCACATGACTCAAATATTCTTTGTATTACTTCCAGATTGACTGTTTACAATGTGACCGGTTTGTCAGCTGGAAAACAATATCAGTTCAGAATCTCTGCTGAGAACTTCTATGGACGCAGTGACCCATGTGAGCCAACATCTCCAATTACTACTGAAGCATTACCCGAGAGTAAGAGAGGAAAAGTTGGTATGTAAAAAAGATCATGCTTGAAATATCTAGATTACTTTCATTCTATTAGGGTTAGTTCCCATCCTAACTACCAAACCAAGTACTGTTACACTAGGGCTCAGCGCAACACTGACGTAACTTGTTCTTATTTCAATATGAGTTACGACACTGTTGCGTTGAACCCTCATGTAACTATGTTGTTAAGAAGATCACAGGAAATGGGTGATGTGTGTATTGTTACTTTACACCGGACATGATACAGAACCAAGAAAAACTATATGAAAAGATTAGGGATATAAATGCTCCTGTATCTTGTCTTCCCTCCCTCTGGGGCGTTACAAACAACAGAGGAATAAATCTTATAGGTTACCGGTAAAATATAAAAAAGCTAAGTTTTCGGACCCTGCTCTCAGTGCAACATACTCATTGGTTCTTTTTAAGTGGGAGATTAAACCAGCCAATCAAAGGCTTTGTTTTTAGACTCAAACTTTTTTACTTTATAAATGAAGATCTTTGTCTCATTTTGTCTTTGTAAACAGAAGGAAATAGCTGCTTGAAATGATTGTGTGTTAACAGGAAACACGGATATTTGATAAAATATTGATTAATATTTATAGTTCTTTTTTATTTTGTCTGAATATTTTTGTATATTAACTCAAGCTAAAACTCTTGTCTGAATGTGATAATGATGATAAACATCAGTGTCTAATACAGTTTAAAGCATTGACTGTAAATTTTGTTCTTACTATGAATATATTTCATGCATATTTATATTTCAGATGAATTTGGTAGAAGAATTAGAGGCAAATATGACGGACCAAAGATTGCAGATTACGATAAATTATGTAAGTATAACCTCTGTGAATGACAATTTAATTGTCCTATTGATGCAGGACCTGCAAAATTGGGTTTCCATGTTGACCGAATTGAAATATTTCTGTTCATAATGATGCTTTTTGATTGTGTCTCCCTTTTAAATAACATGATTATTTTGTATTAAGGTCATAATACCCTTGCACAACAAATTATGATGCAAACAAAATTCAAGCTACTTACACCGCAGGTACTACTGTTACAATACATTAATGTAATACAATATTTTTACATTTATAAATGATTTAGGCCACCAGCCAAGAACATTTATGATACAGTTATCGTTGAAATCAAACACATAGAAAGTGGGAATCACTGAGCAAGACACAGGAGATGCTTAGAGCTATATCAAACATACATACATAAAACATCAATATTTAAAATGTTCCATTAATTGTAAAGCTAATGATTTCTTTTTTACTATACAGACTATGACTTATGGAAGAAATATGTACCTCAGCCTGTTGAAGTCAAACAAGACAGTGTGTATGATTATTATGATATTCTGGAAGAACTTGGCAGGTTTGTATATGTATTAAATATTCTGTTTAATGAAATACCTAGATGAAGGCTTAGAACAAAAAGCTTTCAACTGAGTACAAATAGTTTGTAATTATGACTAAGTTGGTCTCTGTCATGAATGACAAGTTATTCATAAGTTCAATGATAATTACATGGATTTTACATATTTACATGATTTACACATAATTACATGTTTTATACCTATTTACATGATTTATATACCTATTTACATGATTTATACATATTTACATGATTTATATACATATTTTACATGATGTATACCTATTATACATATTTACATGATTTATATACCTATTTACATGATTTATACCTGTTATACCTATTCACATGATTTATACCTATTTACATGAATTATATACCTATGATTTATACATATTTCAGTGGTGCATTCGGTGTCGTTCATCGTTGCATTGAGAAATCTACTGGCCGTGTATTTGTAGCTAAATTTATCAACACACCTTATCCATTGGACAAACACACAGTGAAGAATGAAATCAACATGATGAATCAATTACATCATCCAAAACTGCTCAACTTGAAAGATGCCTTCGAAGACAAACAAGAGATGGTCCTCATATTAGAATTGTAAGTACAGTAAAGCATCATTATCATTCATTGTGAATAAACTCAATATTTTGACCAGCTTTTTATAACGAACACTTATATTTGAACTGGCCTTCAATATTTCTGCATGTGCAAGAATTCTTGTTGTTTTTCCGCTGTCCCGTTCTGTCTGTCCAGGTCAGGATGGACTGGTTTTTATTGTTCCTGTTTAACAAGCTTAAGGTTTTTCAAAATGTTCAACTTTTCACCAGTGTTTTAACTTGGATAGATTTTAGTACTTTTCGTTCACTCGCTCCTACAGCCAAGGTTATAGAGTGACTTCAAGCCTTTAACAGCAGAGGGCAATCCCAGTTGAGCACCTGGGTAGGACCAACAAGGTTCTGAAGGTTTGCTGGTCAGCTTCCAGCTCAAATGTGAAGTTAGTCTGGTTGTAGGTTCTATGTGAACTTGAGCATCAAGGAGCTTGGGGTAGTAATCACAGACTACAACCACTTGAATGTTTAATTTTTTCGGCCATGATGCTTTTTGGATAGATTTTATCACTATAAACTATATAACTCTGAGATGTTTATAAGGAAGATTTGGCCTATGCCTATAACTGTGTTGCCTCTATAAATAAAGTCTTTAATATTATTCTTGTTGATTTTCAGTTTGTCTGGAGGCGAATTATTTGATAGAATTGCCGCCGAGGATTATAAAATGTCAGAGGCAGAAGTTATACATTACATGACTCAAGTCTGTAATGGATTACAACACATGCATGAAAACAGTATTGTACACCTTGATATTAAGGTAGGTAAACATACATACACTCACGGCATACTTACATGGCATGAAGAAATATATATTTTTGTAGACATTTACATGTATTTAACTTGAAACTAACATCTTTGTACCTTTGTACGTGACTCTCCAAATGATTCCTGAAAGATATTGTATTATATTACCGGTATACACTTATGGGTCAACAAAAAATGCAATATCTTTTTGTTTTGTTTTATAATCGTACATTGATAAAATGGTATGATTGAAAAGAAGATGCTACAAATTTGTACAACTTGCTAAACTTATTTCTATGAAAGATGATAATGAAGTAAGCTTAATCACTGAAACTTTGCTTAACTGGTTATTTTAAGATACTCACAGAAACCCAAACCAAACTAGGCTTTTGGTTGCCTTTCACTGTGTATAACTTTGATTTTACATTTTTTTCAGCCGGAAAATGTAATGTGTGAAACTAAGAAGAGTAATAACGTTAAACTTATTGACTTCGGTTTGGCAACCAAATTGAATCCTGATGAATTAGTTAAAGTTACCACCGCAACAGCTGAATTTGCAGCACCAGAAATTGTCGACCATGAACCTGTTGGTTTCTACACAGACATGTGGGCAGTCGGTGTCCTGGGCTACGTACTGTAAGTAGATTTAATTATTCTTTTATCATTTTTTACTTCTAAGTATACATTTTGCATGTTACATATTGAGCATATTACTTTGTTTACAATGCTCAATACGTTCTAAAGATAATTATGTTTAAGTATTTTAAGTATTAAGTCTCAAAACTTTACCTCAAACATTGTGTTTAAAGCTACAAAATTTTATCTGAATCATTCCTTTTGTCAAACTGAGTATAATCTTGCCCACATTAATCAATGCATTTATTAAACTCTTTCCTTCAGATAATTTATCTATGGTCATTGGACAGATTGAATTGTCTTCCTTTCCTATAGAAATATGCATTAAATTTTATTGATCTGTGGTCATTGGACAGATTGAATTGTCTCCCTTTACTATAGAAATATGCATTAAATTTTATTGATCTATGGTCATTGAACAGATTGAATTGTCTCCCTTTACTATAGAAATATGCATTAAATTTTATTGATCTATGGTCATTAATTAGATTGAATTGTCTCCCTTTACTATAGAAAAATATATTAAATTTTATTGATCTGTGGTCATTGGACAGATTGAATTGTCTCCCTTTACTATACCAATAAATGCACTTATTAACTACTTTTTTTTCAGTCTGAGTGGATTATCTCCCTTTGCTGGTGACGATGATTTAGAAACACTTCAGAACGTTAAAACCGGAGACTGGGATTTCGATGCTGATGCCTTCGCAAACGTCTCAGAGGAAGGCAAAGACTTTATTAGAAAACTTCTTGTAAAAACACCTCAGTAAGTATATTTAATCATCCATCATGGGCATACGTGAGATGCATGTTTGCTGATAAAAAGTTGTGTCCCATTCACAGGTGCAGTTCCCAATGCAATTTACTCTGTTACTTAAAAAAATTAAACAGACAAAAGCTATTGAGTACTGCTTTAACCGTGTTATATAATGTATATAATCATGTACATTTTGTTTTTAGGTCCCGTATGACTGTCCACCAAGCTTTGGAACATGCCTGGTTAAAGGGGGATCACTCTAATAGGACACAAAGAATTCCATCTAGTAGATATGACAAGATAAGAGCTAAAATCAAGGCAAAATATGTAAGCTCATTGATATTTTCTTCATATTTCAGTTTGTAATAAACAAATATTTGTATTTTACTGATTGTGGATGGATACAGAAAAGTGCATTCTTTAATTAAATTATGACCGAGCAATCCAGTTCTTCCAATACTTCATAAAAGTGTTAGTTTTATACAGTACATAGCAACTACATTATGTATCCTTTTTATTCTCTAGGCTGATTGGCCAATGCCAATGCCAGCTATTGGCCGTATAGCAAACTTCAGCTCTCTAAGAAAGCACAGACCAAAGGAATACAGCATCTATGATGCATATTTCGGTGAGTTGAAAAACCTGCTATTTTCTAATTTGGTATTAATGAGTTTATAATGAACTTGGCATAAAATCTCGCTGTATTGATTTTTTAGATCAGGTTTCCATAGAGCACTGAACAGCATTTTTCCATTACACTAATTAAGCAATGAGTTGTTATGCTGATCAATGCTGATTATGTATTTTAATGTAGGGGCCTTTGGTGTTGATTAATAAATGCTTTCATTAAATACTCATAGCGTAAATTTCCACATCTTCCCCTGTTGACAAGTTATGATTTCGCAATGTATTTTGTCACAACCATCGTATCAAGTTTATAACAGTTATGTTTTATTCATGGCTTTACCTGTGTTCATTTATTCTCTTCAATGTTATTTATTCGTTTCCACTGGCAACGATATCAAAAATCAGTCGTACATTGTCATGATAATGTGAATGATAGATTATATGACCTTTCATTGTGATCCATAAAGTGTTTTATGGTTAAATGAAAAAAGTCGTTTAAATATTTCTACCGACTCGTTGATTCCCGAGTGAGATGAAAACTGTCTCATCAGGTATTCTCAACCATGTAGTGGTATGACTGTTCAGGAACATGATGTTTAGGTACTTATTTGTACTGGAAAAATAAATTGTAAAAAAAACACAGAAAATGTGACTGGGTATTGTTTGTCTAACTCAGCCCAAAGATCTGGGTCTGTGGTTTTAAAACTTGAGATCTGTCTCCAAGCTCAAATCCAATAATTTGTCTTTTAATGTTTTTAAGTAAAATATAGGTATTATTCATACATGAATCTAACAACATGATTAGTTAAAATTAGTATTTTAACTTTTAAAAAAAATCGATAAATTTTTTCTACCAGAATTCTTCTAGAATGAATCAGAGGTTTCAGCTTGGATTGTGTTCTCAAGTTTTATAATCTCAGGGCCTGTACTTTCAGTATTTCGCCAACTCGCCTCAAAATTTTGATGGATGTTATTTTATTGAGCTTTATTTTTTTTGCTACAGATCGTCGTGAAGCCATTCCTAAATTTATTCGTAAACCACGCACCTGTACAGTCACAGAGGGACAAGGAGCCAAATTTGATTGTAAAATCATCGCCGCCTCTCCACCTATTGTTACTTGGTAAGTTAAACTGTGTGATCATGCACCTCCAATACTCCCTCTACATCATCTACATCAAAGAACAAAGTTGATTTGATCTCAGATATGAGCTAGAATCAGATTGCCGCAAGAATTTAGTCATAAATGTTGAGCTTGTAGCTTTCCATGCTTCTGGTAAGATTCAGTCTTGATCTTATTAGCTCAGGTGATAACTTCTTTACATTAACTTGATTACACTTCATTGATGTGGTCATAACAGTTTTATAGTTACAGAGATATAAAAACACAGCTTTAGAACTCTCACATTTGATTGGTTCTCTCAAAATTGACCAATGGAAATGCTGTTCTTTTATAAAACTAAAGTTCAAAACTTGAACCCTGTATTTACTATCAGTTCCCATGATGAAAGAATGATTAAAGCAAATTAATGTCAACAGGTATGATCAAGGTATCTTACCATGGTAGTAGTTTTAATGTTTTTCTTGCCCTTTTCAGGCATTTTGACAATATTCAGTTGACACAGAGTGTGAAATACATGCAGAAATATCGTGGCAAGGAATATGAACTCAAGATTGGCCGTGTCAAGATGGAGGACAAGGGCGAGTATATTGTCAAGGCAGAGAACTCCTTCGGTAAGAGGGAAGAAATGGGAATTCTCAAAGTTGAAGGTAATTATGTTTTTTTTCTCACTTTTTATTAGTAATGTATTTATTACTGCAACCATCCATGGCCAATTAAGTGGTTAGGCCAGATGTCCCCCTTCAGAGTGTGAGATCGAAGGTTTGAAGCCCAGTTGAGACTGGGTTAGAACTAATGTGGTTGGTGAGCCATGAGCTAGTAAAATAATGGTTACCATAGGCCTGTATCAGCCAGGCGCCAGGCAGAAAGAGAAGGGATTCTGCTCTTCACATCCTGAATGAGACGTTATGTCATATTTCAGTAAACACATCATTTAGTGGAGAATTATGTTTTTAATGATGCACGGTATAATTCTTAATAAATTATGATAAATTATTTGTTAAGTAGATTTCATGCAGAGAATTGATTAAATTGAATTCATCTTTCATAATGAATCAGGTTTGAAAATTTCTTGGATAGGTTAAAACTTGTTTATCAGAATGTGAGTAAATATCCATTAAATTAAAGCATATTTTTTGTTATTTATAGCATAGTTTAATGATATGTCTCTGTACAAGTATATGCATGATCTATTACTTTAAATGACTGTTAATATTCTCTTATACAGAAGGTGAAAAGCTCACACTTAAAAGAGATGCTCCATCAATGAGGAGGTAAGAATAAAATATCAATTATACCGCTATATTATCACAAAACGTTATGCATAAGTAATTATCATTCTCATGATATTTAATGATCATCAAGTTTTTATTATGTTTATATGGCATTTATATAATAGTAGCTTATATGAGTTGGTCTTTAATCAATGGACATTAAATTCTCAATATGTTCTGCCTAAACATGTAACTTATCTTTTTTGGTTATTTTATGTTGAAATTAAATTTAGTTTGATAGCTTAGGCAATCATTTTCAGAACTGGTTTTGCGCACTTAAATCTAAAGGTAGTCAACCATAGATTGAAAACATAAGTCTTGATAATATAATTATAGAATTTCAACCTAAGGTATCTGTTGAGAATAACATAATTCTAGAAACCTTGCTTGTTTCGTAACCCCTGTCAAATAATTATGCATACTTCTTGAACTATTCATGAACTAATAATGTAAAATTCATGAACTTAAATCATGTACAGTTCATGAAAAATTCATGCTTTCATGAATTTCATTGGAAGGGGATTATTTGTACATTATTTTATCAATAAAACTTCCACACTTCACACAGCAATGACCTTGACCTCCTGTGTTTTTGTTTTTCAGATCAATGCCACCAGAATTGAAGGAAGTTGAAAAACCGAACCTCGACAAATCTCCAGACTTTGAATTTTCACTTAGACCTAGGTTTATCCAACTTGGTGGAGAATTCAAACTTACCACAGTTGTTGAGAGTAATCCACCACCAAAGGTCAGTAATTGATAAAAATCTAATTAACATTGATAAAAAATCTAATTAACATTGATAAAAATCTAATTAACATTGATAAAAATCTAATTAACATTGATAAAAATCTAATTAACATTGATAAAAATCTAATTAACATTGATAAAAATCTAATTAACATTGATAAAAATCTAATTAACATTGAAACAATTTTTTTAAGACTTGACTTCAGGCCCTGAGGTTATAAAACTTGAGATCAGTCTCCCAGCTCAAATCTCAAATCTTGTGTTTAATGTTTTTAAGTTAATTTTGATCAGAATATAGTGATATTATTATTACATTTATGTGACACCTGAACATTAATCTCTGAACATGTATTTAAACATCAATCATTTCACTCATAATACTTTGAGAATTGGATTTGATATTTTGTGTTACTCTCCAAAGGGTGGTCTTTGTTCATTGGTTGGAATGTATATACAATTCTGTTACATTTAAATGACTTTCATTATATCTCAGGTCACATGGTACAAAGATGGCAAGGAGTTGAAGAAAAATGATCATTATGCTATCCAGTACTCTTATGGCGTCTGCTCCCTTGAAGTAACATCTGCAGAAGTTGCTGATACTGGTGTGTACAGATGCCTTGCCATCAACGACCTTGGAGAACATGATACTTCAAGCAAGGTCATAGTTGAAGGTCAGTATTAATAGTTATAATGATAATTATCTCTTACTGTATTATATCACCACAAAGTCATTAACCAAGTTAGGGTATGAATTAACTTATAAGCTAGTATAAGAAAAGCATTTGATTTTTTCGATGCACATGGTAATTCTTTGAGTAAGTAACTACATGTACATGTATGTTGATTTGTATTTTATCTTTTATTTGAATGCCTGCTACATGACCATAAGTTGTCAATGCTCCATATAACAACATTAAACAAACTATCTTTATTTATTCATCCGCCTCCATGGTCGAGTAGTTAAGGTTACTGACTTTAAATCACTGTAACCCCTCACTGATAGAGGGTCATTGGTTTGACTCCCTTCACAGACCATGTCTCTTTATGTGAGAAAGTAGGCAGTTGCTTACGGAGAATGGGAGTCTAGTACTGGTTCTTCCCAGGAACGATGATAAGGTGAACTGTCTGCCTCCATATGACTCTGTTGAAAAAGAGCATATAACTCAAATAAACAAACAAACTTTTTTTTTCAACAATGCAATGTATTATTTTCTAATTCTTTACTTTTCTCATCTTATCATTTCTCCTTCTTCATGAACTATTTTACTATCACATCCGAGGCATGATCAGTGGTCTAGCACTTGGTAACATGCTGGACTACATAATGAAAGATTGTGTGTTCGAATTCGGCTCTGAAATTACCATAGCGGTAGACTGGGCTGTTAAACAACAAATAAAATATATGGTAAATTTTTTCAAATTTCTCTTTTTCCAGATCGTGTCCAAGGCAAATTTCAACGACGTGGTTCTTTTTCTGCTCTCTCTAGCTCACTATTGTCTTCATCATATTCTCCAAGCACAGCTAGTTACTCATCTCCATCTGCACGCAGATCTTCAAATATTTCTTCTAGCTCCTATGATACTTCCTACACTTCAAAGTACGGAAGAGATTACGGGAGTGGATATGGAAGTAGTTATGGCAGTGGCTATAGCGGTGGCTACGGGGCAGGTTATGACTCTTCATTCAAATCTAGCTATAGCAGTGGTGGATATAAGTCCAGCTATGGCGGATCTTCATATCGCTCATCTAGAAAATATGATGATAGCGGCAGCTCTTATAAATCGACACGCCGTTCTATGAGGAGTGAGTCAGTGGCGTAATGTGACTAGTGCACTTAGTGAATGTATTAATTCTAGACATACAGCTGTCATGTGACTAACATTTGCACCATAAGCAGTGAGGCTGTTATATAATCTAAAGTGCTTTTGTATCATAACCAGTAACATTTAATATAATCTTTCCTACGCTGCGGAGTCTAATTTCCTCACTTTTGTTCACGGAAAATCTGAGTTTTTGAACATGTGCGATAATTTGTGTCAAGTACTTTAAGACTTCTGTGTTTTGAGGAGTATTGAGAAATGGAATTTGTTTCTTTTTTTGTTACGAAAATAGATAGTGTTTGTTTATATATGTTCGATTTATTCACATACGCTTGTTTTATTGATTATTAAGTTAAATATCAAAGACATTTTCAATATTTGTCTTCGAAATTTGTAAAAAAAAAAAATTCTGATTATTTATAATGTTTTAAACAATAAGAATGATGTCCTTAAGGTCTCTTCTAATGTTTAACATTGTTTAAGAAATATGGACGCAATCAAGTAATTGCATTTTGTTACCGCTAGTGATTGTGTATGGATATTGTAATTGTATGAATGAACTGACTTCATATATATGTATATATTTATTTGTCTATTTTTCATACACTATACTATTTACGGTAGCTACATTATCTTAGCTGTGACTTTTGCCTGCATGATTACTCATAAGAAATTCTTTAATTCACATGAAATATTTCTTATTTTGACAAAATTTTGCAAGTTCAGGCAGTTTTCTTTGTGTTGTTTTTTTATGTTTACACGAGCCTTCTGTTTAATGAAGCCATAATTAATCTGACTTTATTTATTTGCTAGAAGATGTGAATATTTCTTAACAATATTAATATAATATTTATTTTTTTCTCATGTTCGTGTCTTGTGAATTGAATATTGTGCAATATTGTTTTGACATAACAGAAAAATTATGTAGAACGATGTATTTTGTCTACTGTCTCCAGTTGGCAAATTATGGTCGTACTGACTGTGAGACATTTTTTTCGAGTTCCATTTTTTTGCTAACTACTTGATCAGTGGACTCTGTAATGTTCTGTTCAGTTCTTGGCTGCATTTCGTATGATACAAGAGGGGCTATGTTGGTTTATTACGCAATTAATTTACCAAATAGGTTTATCTCATAAATTTGTCGTGTTACCATGGCAACATGATGTATGTTTTATTTGTAAATATATAGACTGACTGAGCTGATAATGTTTGTTTCTGTGATACTATTACCAATTGCTTGGTTCGGAATGAATAAATCTTATTACATATATTTATATTCTACAGTTAATTGAAGTCTTCTTGTTACTGAGTGTATGAGGATATTTGCATCGATGTTATATTTCTATGCAAACTGTAAGCAAGCTGTGGCCTAATGTTCCATTTACGTAGATTCGTCGACTCTCATTTAAAAAAGGCGCGAGTGTCTTATCTTGTATAAAACTTGGCATAATTGAAAAATTACCTCCCGTCTTTGAAGATTATACATGATTTAGATGAATTGTTAATAAAAACGTAATGTTTGAATGTTAGTTTTATGCAACTTTTACCTCTATAAGCATATAGTAATATATATTTTCGCTTTCGTAAAATTTTCATAATGTTGTCGCTGCTGCTACTAGAATCATATACAACCTTGTTGGCTTGATGATGCAAATTTTTGTTAATTCATAGTCAATCAAGATGCTACTACGTGTAATTGGCCCCCTTTTTGTCCCTTTTCTAAACCTTGTAAGTTGACCCTTTGCCCTCCTTTTCAATACAGGTGCAATAATTTCATTTTTCTACTAGTCTTTAATGATAAAACTTCGTTTGCGGTGTTTGACACTTTGTTTTATAAAATAAAAAATAAACAAAAAAAACCTTCTACTTTTTTGTACTGTAACACTGTAACACCTCACCTTATGGACACCCCATCATTACGGACACTCTGACATTAGGGACTTTTTTCGAAAAAAATGGATCGCATCCAATTGTCATTGACAATTGAACTCCACAATTAAGGACACTTCTTCAGAAATACAAATGTCCCATGCGGAGGAGTCTAACTGTACCTACATGTAACATGTTGCATACAAAGTTTTATATGCACCTCGTGACTGTGGTTTCTAAAAACGGTTTTCAGAAGTTGTATTTTTTCTGCAATTTTGCTACATTACTGAAAGTGAGAAAAAACATATCATGATCGTCCAGGTCAAGTTTTACCTGTCCTGTCTCTTACGGTGTATGTTGGGTCAGCGACTTGATCAGTCACAGACTCAGGATACTAGTAATTCTAAGATAAATCAGGGCAGACAAATACTTATAACAAACAGTTCACAAGATATTAATTTCAATATTTGGGAAGGTAAAAAATAAATATATTATCTTAACAGTCAGATATTTTGAAACTTGAGTACCTAAATTGGAGGTTGCTAATAAAGCAATACAGTACCTACTGGCACTTAAAAATTAACAACACAATTTAATCCCATGTATTTGATAGTGATGTATGAGTGTATTCATATATAATATGAGAACACTCAATTGTTTGTATTATGTCGAGCATTCAGCTACTGTATAACCTATGTTTGCAGCCACATATGATTAAAGGCCACCCCCTGGGGCCTATGTTGGCTTATAATTCTTTCAAAAGCTCTCATTGATTATTTAGAACAAAACGACCTCCATATAAATACCACCTGTCAGTAAATGCTGCATTAATATGTCTTTCCCAAAGATGGCCTTTATTCATAGGTTTGACTGTATGTAATATGTTATACAGGAGATTATAACTGTTGGTTCTGAACAGTTAAGCAGCATGTGTCCCAAGACATGTGCTTGTCTTAGAGAATTCATTGAGGTCTTGACTTATCCTTTCACTATACACGTAAAATGCCTAATGTAGAAAGAAGGGATGTGTCCACAATTGTCTAATATACAGGTATATTTTTGTTTCTGATTACGTGGACATTAAAATAGGTAGGTTGGGATTTTTAGTTCACCTGGTCTTTGGTATAAGTTAATTAACTATATGCATTATGTCCATCCGTCCACAATTCTTCAAAGAAAATCCACAGGAATGAACTTTGGGTGGTCCTTAACAAAAGTTGCTAAAAGATTGTCCATGCAGACACCTAGTTCTTATGGCAACCAAAAGGTTAAACTAAAAGAATCTTCTTGTCATAAACCACATGATCTAAAGCTATTTGGCATGGAGTACCACCATCGTGTGATATGGGTCACATATTTTATATAGATTTATACAGGAAAATATGAAAACAATCTTGTCTGAAGGCACATGGTTTAAAGGTTCGATGTTTTCAATGTAGCAATATGTAGAGGCTCTCTAACAAAATTGCTATAATAGTATCCCCGAGGTCTTCTTTAAAATTTTCAATATTGTGTACTGCATTTAAATCCCATTCGTAACTTTGTTTCTCAGGTGAGCATCCCAGGGACACTTGGCCCTCTTGTTTTATATATCAGCTCTTGAAAACCGTTATGAGGATAGGTTTTAAAAAAGTGAGGAAGTGGGTATATCATACCTTGGTCCTAATAATACAAAATAGAGTAGATCGGGTACCAAGAAACAAACGTTTTTGTGCCTTAGTGTAAGTAATATTAGTTTCCACTGGAGATCTATGAACATGCACTTAATTTTATTAGTACTCGTGCTGACCGTGCTAACATGTGTTGCTCAATAATTAAAATATCTTTCTTTCTTGAATGTTATGTTGCTGCCTGCAATTCTTCGAATCATATGTTATACATGTAAATACATTTCAAGAAATCGTCTGTTTTCCAGACTTGTACCTAGTCGAATCTAAATTTAGTTTACAATGCCTATTTCAATACAAAGCCGCCCGCCTTCCTTATTGTACTCCTGTAACATCCTTCACTCGTGTTGCTTCGTTGAGTCTGTAGTGCAACCTCTCCAAAGCAACACCCATTAGGAATAGCTAAATTATGCTGTTATTGAGAGGTTGTTGCCCTAGAGAGGTTAAATTAATGGTTAAATCGTGCAGTGGAAAAATCACGCTGTTGCCGAAGGGAGGTTGTTGCTTAAGAGAGGGTCACTCTGGAGAGGTTATTTTGTACATGCAATTCATACTCCAACGTAAAAATGTGTCATTATTAACCCTGTATATACTCATATGCAACTGTCATTCAATCTTGTGACTTCGATGATTCTTCATGTAGGTCACGGTTCATAATCCAACAGATTTGCCGTCATCCATCCTTCGTCTACTCATGCTTTTCTCATTCATTCATGTAACTTCTAAGAATCTACCTGTAATCAATATGCGTGTCTACATTTACTAGCAGTTCATCATTCATGTTCTAACTGTTATCCTTCGGCAACAAAAATATAACTTCTTCCAATAGCGGTGATGGATCAAGATTCTTCTATACTGGCAAATGTACTGGTGACTGATTATGTGTGCTATAAAATGAACCTCAAAATTATATCAAAGTACTGAAAGTACTCATGGAAGTTGAACATACATTGTCTTGCACAGCCATATGGAACGGGAATCAGTCAAACTGTGGAAAACCTTAAACCTTGCTGTTTGGTCCGCATTAAAATACATGCGCGCTGAGCGAGTGACGACCTTGGAAAGCTGAACTATCGTTTCAGTTTGACAGTGTGACAGTTTCTGTTTGACAGTTTCTGTTTGACAGTGTGACAGTTTCTGTTTGACAGTGTGACAGTTTCTGTTTGACAGTTTCTGTTTGACAGTGTGACAGTTTCTGTTTGACAGTGTGACAGTTTCTGTTTGACAGTGTGACAGTTTCTGTTTGACAGTGTGACAGTTTCTGTTTGACAGTTTCTGTTTGACAGTGTGACAGTTTCTGTTTATTTCTGTGTGTACGTTGTTGTTGTTTTTCTGTTTCCTTGACTTCATCATAACCACATGACAGTAGTATATGGCGGTACCCTGGGTACTAATCAACGTAATTGGTACCCAGAAGTTTTCAAAATTGTGACAAATTAGGACAAATTGGAAATCAATGTTGTACCCCAAAATAGTATGAAATGGATTTTAGGAATGTTCTGGGTACTGTGTGTGTGTTTTGTTATTTGTACTGTATAGACTAAATATTTATTTGAGACAATGAGAGAATTTTCTTTCGAAAAGACATGGTGGCCCTGAAAAGGGCCGTTGGTGGTCCTGAAAAGGACCGTTGGTTGTGGCTGTTAGTCGGATCTTCATTTCTTTATTTCTTTACCATACTTGCCCCGAGGTTGTTTCTCAAGATCATGTTTTCGTTTCTTCGTTTCTGTCATCTCCGGTTTCTTTTTGTCATGCTCCGGTTTCTTTTTCTCATGCTCATGTTTTCGTTTCTTTGAATCATACATAAACTGTACAGGTACAATCATTTCTTGTGGCTTAAACCGTACTTCTTGATTTTTCATGAGTCTGACCATCTCTTGCATGACTTGATTCATCTGTACCATTTCTTCCTTGATACCTTGTAGAACAGACAATCCCGTTGTAGGCTTTGTATCACCCATTGTATTAGACTGTTTATCCGTCATAAGCTGTGTATTCGCCATAGAGGGCTGTGTATTCGTCATAGTGGGTTGTACATCTACCATAGGGTGTGTATTCGTCATAGGTTGTATAGGCTGTGTATTCGTCATAGTGGGTTGTACATCTACCATAGGCTGTGTATTCGTCATAGTGGGTTGTACATCTACCATGGGTTGTATCGGCTGTACATCTACCATAGGTTGTACATCTACCATGGACTGTTGACTGTATTGGTTGTACAGTGGTTGACTGTATTGGCTGTACTGTGGCTGCCTATACTGTAGTTGACCGTACTTTGGCTGGTTGTACTTCGGCTGGTTGTAATGCATACCCGCATTCGGGTCTATCAACTCAGATGATTCTAGTGCTTCTCTCAATATATCGTATGGCATGTTGAAGGACTCCATGCTAGATAATGAAAAAATAGTGTCTGCGCCGGGGGTATTTATACTTTTTGCCTGCACGCGCCAGTGTTCTATTAGGTCAAGGTCAATTGTGAGAAGTTTTTTTTGTCTTTGTGTGACACTTCAAGTTTTTACAAGTGTGACACTTCAAGTTTTTTTAACAAGTGTTTGACACGTCAAGGTTAAGGTTATATTGTATCTACTTTGTATCACTGTTATACTTTGTAGAAAAATACATCATACAATCACAGCACTTTGTAGGAAATATCATACTTAATACAATCACAGCACTTTGCATACATTTGTGGGAAATACTTTGTACATCACACGTAATACAATCACAACACTTTGCATACATTTGTGGGAAATACTTTGTACATCACACGTAATACAATCACAACACTTTGCATACATTTGTGGGAAATACTTTGTACACATTATACTATCACAGCAATTTGAATACTGTACACATTATACTATCACAGCACTTTGCAGACTGTACACATTATACTATCACAGCAATTTGAATACTGTACACATCATACTATCACAGCACTTTGCAGACTGTACACATTATACTATCACAGCAATTTGCAGACATTTGTTGAAAATGATTGTACATCACATACTAACACTTATATTTGTGGGGGAAATACTTTGTACATCACAGCACTTATATTTGTTGAAAATGATTGTACACATCATACTATCACTTATATGTGTAGGAAATGTTTAACTTACCTCACACCGTCTATTTGTATTTGGTGTTATCAGATAGGACTGTAAATATTGACAATATGAGAGTGATTCTTTCTGAATTGTATGGGGGGCCCTGAAAAGGGCCGTTGGTGGTCCTGAAAAGGACCGTTGGTGCTTGTATGGGGATTAATGGCGTTGACCGCATCTCCCCATACAAGCGGGACACCACTTGTCCCATTTCTGGACATCCTTGGGGTCCGGTGTAGGTTGGTAGAGGTTCGAAGGAACCTCTATTAACTCATCTTCCCAGTTCTCTGGGGTTGATTCTTGAGGGGTATCCCCCCAGTCCTCTTCCCCAGAGCTGACCACGACCTCCTCTACAAACTGCTTTCCCTCTCTCAGCTCTTTTACCTCTAGCCTCAACTCTTCTAACTGCATTTCCAGCTGTTCAATATACCGCCCTAAGGCAGCATATTTTCTCTTGATAATGTTGACTGTTCTCTGTGACATCTTGATACAGAATGAAATTAGATCAAGGCAAGGTCACTCTCATATGATACAAGGACTCTGATTGGTCCATTTTAACGGTATTTCATTGGTCTATTTTAATGGCATTTCATTGGTCTATTTTACTGGCATTTCATTGGTCTGTTGTTTTCTAGGTCAGTTAGTGTTTTTCTCATGTTCCATAGCTCATTTATGTTTCATGATTCAACATGGGCAACTGCTTGAAAAGTTCTTCTGATGAACCTGAACAAGAAGATGTTTGGGTGGTCAAGATGGGTAATTTGTACCCAGACTTGTCTGAATTCCAAGATGTTAGTATTGTCAAGATGGATATCAAGATGGGTAATTTATACCCTGACCTTGCCATCTTTTATGATGAGGATTTGAGAGCCAACTATTGGCGATACCTATTTCTTGCAGAAATGCAATAAATTACCCAACGGCCCTTATTAGGGCCACCATATGTGTTAGATTCGTTTTGTTTCTCAAGCAAAGACAAAAGCATATTACATTGTCTATCATTTTATTTTTGAAAACATTTATAAAGTACAACAAAGTACAACACAATACAACTCACTTAGTCTCCAATTTATACACAATTGACCAACACATTGTCCAACACATTGTCCAACACATTGTCCAACACATTGTCTGGATTACACAAAGTCACTCACAGTTTTTGTTGGATTCTTTTTGTATTTACGTTTTTTCTTACTCTGTTCTGCGTCCTGTAGATCGACCTGTTCACCTTGTTTCTTAGGACAGTCTGCGATGAAATGTCCTTGTTCATGACAATAAAAACATTCATTGTTGAAGGGTTCCGTACAGCTTGTAGAATAATGTCCTTTCTTTCCACAACGATAACACTTGATATGATCCCATGTTACATTTTTCTGTCCACAGAGCTGATCCGCTAAGTTGTCAAGCTCTTTAGTTTTTTTCTTTAATGAATACATCAAAGTTTGATCTCGGTTCTCTTCAGCTTGGTTCATTTTAGGATCGCTCATGTTGAAATGATAAAAAACGGACGGAGCGTACGTCTTTTATAGAGTGTCACGCGTTGTGACCTTGAACCCGAACTATAAAAAACGGCGGAGAAGTTCTAAGATCATAATCATGTCAGATACCGACAGTACTAGTGGTGAGGATGAACCTCCAACTAAACGAAGTAAGTTTGAGCCTGTGCGCGACTATTATGACATACAGTCACGCATGGAAAGAAAGTCAAGAAAATTCAAGACTCAATCTAGAGTATATGATGTGACATTTCAGCCGTATAATCAATCGTTTGAATTTACAAACAGGTTGTTTAATGATATGATGGATCAGCTCTACAAGAGATGTGAAGTGAAGTCGAATGATCGAGTTCGAGTATCTATTCTACATCCTGATTTGGACTTTGGAATACATGTTCCGTTTAATAGGGCATCTCGTATTAGTGGAGATACATTATTGGATGAAATTGAACGTGTGGCACAAAGTAACCGTCAATTTAAAATTCATGATGGGGCGGCACAGATGGAAATTACGCATATTGCTATGCCACAGGGAACCGGAAAGAAAACGTTTAAAGCACCAAACTTATTCAGTATGCGGAAGTCAAAGACAAGTGTTGTGTGTATTGACAATAGTAAAGACTCTATGTGTTTAGCTAGATCGATTGTGGTAGGACGGTGTAAAGTACATGAAAATCAAACCCCGGAATGGAAAAAACGATGGGGTTATATACGTCGCTCTAAGAAAAATCTTCAAAAATACGAAGCTGAAGCATTGTTGAAGCAAGTGGGTATTTCATCGGATCAGTCGTGTGGTATAGAAGAATACCAAAAACTACAGGACTATCTCTATCCCAGCTACGTGATTAAAATCCATCCACAACATTATGGAAGTGAATTGTTATTCAAACCACCTGCTATGACTGAAAAAAGTCGTGTGATTCATATCTTTCACCATGATAATCATTATGACTGTATCGTATCCATTACCGGATTTCTCGGAAGGAGTTATTATTGTGAATGGTGCGATATCAGTTATGATCACCGTGAAGGACACCAGTGTAGCCATATTTGTCAGTGTTATGCTCACACCCTGTGCCCAGCAGGACAATCTATAAGATGTCCAGATTGTCGTCGCCTATTCCAGAGTCAGGCATGTTTTGACAATCATAAAACAAAAACGGGAAAACAACGTAAAACCATTTGTGAATCCGTATGGAATTGTAAGAAATGTGGGCAAAAGGTGATTGAAACGAAACGGAGTCACGTTTGCCCAGGGACAAAGAAATGCAGGTGTTGTAAAGCCATAGTAGGACCAGATCATGACTGTTACATTCCAACGTATGAACCACCCGATAGAAAACAACCAGAAGTACCATTCATCTTTTTTGATTTTGAATGTCGTTTTGATTCTGGAGAACATATCCCTAATTTTTGTGTGGCTCAACGTGCTTGTGGTGACTGTATGTGTAAGTCAGTGAAAGCTCCATGTGAGTATTGTGAAGAGGTGAATGAAGCCAGACAAATGACATTCCGTGATGAAAATACGTTACAACAATTCTGTACTTGGCTATTTCTCCCTACCCATCGAGGATCGACAGTGATAGCCCACAATGCTCAAGGCTATGACGCTCAGTTTATTCTTAGATATGTGCTCACTCAGGGGACGGCGAAACCCCAGTTGATTATGAATGGTAGTAAAATCATTCAATTGAGAGTGCATGGAATACGCATGATTGACTCCCTCAGTTTCCTGAGTATGCCTCTCTCCGGTTTTCCCAATACATTTGGACTGACCGAGTTAGCCAAAGGATGGTTTCCATTCTATGCAAACACCCTGGCGTATCAAGATTATGTGGGACCTTATTTGCCGCTACACTTTTACAAACCGGATAGTATGAAACCAGAGCGACGTGAAGAGTTTTTAACCTGGTACAATGAAAGAAAAGGTGACGTATTTGATTTTCAAAAGGAAATGGAGAAATACTGTCAATCGGATGTGGACATTTTAAGACGCGGGTGTGGAGAATTTCGTCAACAATTATTGGAAAGTGATCAAATAGATCCATTTACTGAAGCTACCACATTAGCTCAAGTGTGTAACAAAGCCTGGCGCAAAAATTCCATGCCGCCTCATAGTTTAGCCGTGATTTCGGATGCCGGGTATCCCAATAAAACCCGGTATTCCATGAAAGGCATACGTTGGCTACAAATGATGGCTGTCACCGAAGAGATACATATTCGGCATGCCTTGAATAACAAAGGCGAAGTCAAAATTGGACCTTATTACGTGGATGGCTATTGTCAAGAGACCAACACCGTGTATGAATTCATGGGATGTTGGTACCATGGGTGCCCCACCTGTTTTCCTAACCGAAGTACCATTAATCCGTATACTTTGAGAAGCATGCAACAGGCCTATCACGATACGTATAAACGACTGGAGTCTTTGAAAGAACAGGGGTACCCTGTTGTGGTCATGTGGGAATGTGAATTTGATCAGCGTTGTCAAAAGGATCCTGCCTATAAGACAAGAGTGGAACGATTCTATCATGGTCAAGAACCGATACAACCCAGGGAAGCTTTGTTCGGAGGTCGTACGAATGCCGTTCGACTGTATCATGAAGTAGACAACGACCAAGAAATCAAATATGTGGATATTTGTTCTCTCTA
Source organism: Lutraria lutraria (assembly GCA_964023205.1). Lineage (NCBI taxonomy): Eukaryota > Metazoa > Mollusca > Bivalvia > Venerida > Mactridae > Lutraria > Lutraria lutraria. The sequence goes on from OZ026846.1 coordinate 14,811,644, forward strand.
TCCGTATGTGAACAAGTACAGGACTTATCCGATAGGCCATCCAGTGATCATGAGTCAAGAACAAATTGATCAACAGCATATTGAGAAATACAAAGGACTGATTAAATGCCGTGTTCTACCCCCGCAAGATTTATGGATGCCTGTCTTACCCATACACTGTAATAGCAAAATGGTGTTTACGCTATGCCGTACTTGTGCTGAGAAGGAGATGGATTATTGTACACATTCCCCGTATGAACGGTTCTTGTATGGCACATGGACTCATGTTGAATTGGCTAAAGCTATTGCTTTAGGCTATCAAGTATCAAAAGTGTATCATGTATGGCACTGGGATGAATGGAGTACGGACGTCTATCGGCAATACATTGACAAATACTTGAAAATGAAACAAGAGGCTAGTGGATATCCTCCAGGGGTGGATACGGAAGAGGCTCAAGATAAATTTAAACAAGATTATTTTGAAGCTGAAGGAATTCGTTTGCAACAGGTGGAGAAAAATCCAGGAAAACGAGCTTTTGCCAAAACCATGCTGAATTGTCTCTGGGGCAAAAATGCTCAAACCAACCTCTTGCCTAAAACAGAGTATGTTCATCGATTGGACCAGTTCTACGGAATACTGAACGATCCTAAAAAGTCTGTGAAATATGTAGAGTGTTTTGATCATGATGAATTCATGTTAATGAATTACACTGATGAATCGGACAAAGCAGACCCTCATTCATCAGCCAATCCTGTGGTGGCTTCATTTGTGACGGCTTATGCTCGATTAGAACTGTACAAAGTGCTTGAACCTCTAGGAAAGAGAGTATTGTATTTTGACACAGACAGTTGTATGTACATTCATGACCCTGATGGCTATAATGTTCCTATTATCTCCAGTCGGGAAAATGGACAGATGAGGTACCAAAGGGTCGTATTGTGAGATATGTCGCTTTAGGTCCAAAGAACTATGGCTATGAATACATTGAAAACGGTGAACTCCATCAAAATTGCAAAGTGAAAGGCATTACGTTAGACTACAATGCCACTCAACAAGTGAATTTCAATACGATGGTGGATTGTGTGAAAGACAGACACCATTATTCGACCGTAGTTGAATATGCTTCTCGGATTAAACGTCATAAGGACAGAACCGTGACCAGTGAGAAACAAGTCAAAACATTTCGTTCGGTGTATACCAAACGTATTGTGGTCGAGAATCATATGACTGTGCCTTATGGTTATCTACATGACTGACCTTGACCTTTTAGGTAATGACTAGAACAAGTCATCTAAAAGTCATTATTCATAAAGACATGGATTGGATACCCTTACTACCGATAGAGCTGAGACTTAAAATTTATCGTTATGTCATATGGGCTAACGCTAAAACATGGAAGATGGAGTTAGTGCACACATGGGCTACTCATAATGCTATACATAGCTTACAACATACAAATCATCGACGGATAGAGAGACTGTTGAAGGATGTAGGTGATCGCCAGGACTTGTCATTCAACCAAAAATTACCTATTCTACGAAAACTGAATGTGGTACAACAAAGCTTAGATCGTATGTTATCTACGACATGGGATTTTTTAATCCACGATGCTAATTTGAGCGACGTATCTGCCTTAGCTAACAATTTTCGTTCTACCCCCAATGTGATATGGTTCAGTATGGCTGAAGAGGACAATGGGAGATCTCACCCCGGATGGCGTCCGTATTCACAGTTTAAAATACGTGGTATCATGGTATTTAAGAGACAGGTACCGTTCACTCATGTTATTCATATTCTACAGTATCGTGCCGTGTTCTATAAATTAAGGCATCGCTTAAGAGAAGTCAAAGACGAGATTGAAGCCGTTCATGCGAATCGACCTAGAATAGTGATTTGTTCAGGAAATATTCAATTATGGTTAAACCATCTAGACGATTTATAAGTTTATATTACATTTTGGATTTTGAGCTGTATACGGATACGTTATACAGTATTGTACAAGATGACCTTGTCAAGGTCAAGGACATTCGCGCGTGGATTCTGAACCCTCACACGTTTGAACTATTTAGACAGATGATTCGTGATGCTATGATCAGTGCACACTTAGACTTGAAAGCTATCCATCGAGACGATTGGAATACTTATGTATGTAACGATAGAGTGATTCACACGATTCAAGAATGGAACAGTTTGATATTATGAACCATACCCTGTTGAGAAAAGCATTGGTATTTGCTTATCGTATGAAGATACCTGAAGGTCATCATTCTCTGGAATGGATTCGACAACAGTTGAGTACACCAGACATGTTTGAAGAAATGAAACATGGACTTCATGTGATGAATTCATTTTATAAACAATCAGTACCCATGGACTTGAGTGAAACGGATTGGTTCAAACAGGTGGTGAACAATGACTCTGTGTTAACATTTCTGAGTCAATTTGGACATTCAGAATGTGTGTTTGAATTTTCTGACAAACTGTTGTTACCCTTACATGACATGTGTTGTTCTTGTTGTGATTATTCTTGTACTCATACATAAACTTGTTACACAAATAAATAAAATGTTTTTCTTCCAATAGTGTTAGTTGTGATTTTCACGTCATGGAGTCCAGTTTACTTTTTAAGCATCCTTGCAATATGTTTATCGCAGGCCCTAGTGGCTCTGGTAAAACACAATTCGTAAAAAAGGTGTTGGAATACAAATCAGATTTGTTTCAAGTAGTACCAGAGCGTATTGTATGGTGTTACAAAGAATGGCAAGTAGCCTATGCACAATTACAAGAACAAGAACCTAGTATTCGGTTCATACAGGGGATACCTGACGAGGATGAAGAGATAGTAGAGGATACATCCATTCCTCATTTAATTATATTTGATGACATGCTTGGTGATAAAGATGAAGAGAAAATCAAATTATGGTTTACACGAAAAGGTCACCATCGTAATGCTAGTGTGATCTACATTACACAAAACATGTTTCAACAATCGAAAGCCAGTCGTACCCTGAGTTTAAATGCACATTACATGATCTTATTTCAAAACACAAGAGATAAAGGACAAATCAAAGTGTTGGCGAATCAAATTCAATTGCCACACTTGTTACCCGCTTATCAAGATGCTATCTCTACACCTCATGGGTATTTAGTGATTGACTTTCACCCTCAAACACCAGACAGTTATCGGTTAAGAACTGATATTTTTCATCACTGGATCACTGGAGAAAAACGTGGGCCAGTTGTGTATATATAAACATCGTTTACTCATATAAGATCATTCAGTCATCATGTCAGCCACAGCCATAGCTCAATCGTTAGAACATTTGGGTCAGGAACGAGACCCTACTGTACGGGAGCAAATGCTACGGTCTGGATTAAAAGAAATGCTCAAGTGGTTCACCTTAGCAGCAAAGGTGATTTTAAAAAAGAAAATTGTGCTACCTAAACAAACACAAAACTTTATGCAAAAACATCAGCATGAATTAGAGCAGCTGGGAGATGATCAAGTGGACATGGATATTAAACGTCAACTCATATTGAAACCAGGAGGAGGTGGATTTCTTGGTGGAGTCATGATACGAAGTTTACTCCGATGGAATGGTCAAAAGACGATTCGTAAATTTGTAAAAGCTCCAGCTAAAAGAAAAGCGCCTGCTAGAAAACCTAGAAAAGCTCCAGCTAAAAGAAAAGCACCAGCCAGAAAACCTAAAAAATCTCCAGCTAAAAGAGCAAGAAAAGCTCCAGCTAAAAAAGCTAGAAAATCGCCTGCCAAGATCAATGAACGTTTTATTACTCTCCGTCGTCGAAAGCAAACCACTTCAACACCCTCTATGGCTGTAACTCCAATCAGTAAGTTACAATGGTCTCCTATCAGTCCTGTGAGTAGTTTGAACTTTAGCTCATCTAGAAGCTTAAGAAATTCTTCTAGAAGTGGATCAAACAGTTTTAGCACACCTAAAAGTTTAAGAAGTTTATCAAGAAGTGGACCAAGCAGTTTATCAAGAAGTGGACCAAGCAGTTTATCAAGAAGTGGATCAAACAGTTCATCTAAAAGTTTAAGAAGTTTATCAAGAAGTGGACCAAGCAGTTATTCAAGCAGCAGTGGACCAAGCAGTTTGAGTTATTCAAGCAGTGGGCCAAGCAGTGGGCCAAGCAGTTCATCTAGAAGTGGACCAAGCAGCTTCAGTTCGCCAAGTAGTTATTCAACCAGTGGGTCAAGTAGTTTGAGTTCGAGTTCATCCAGCAGATCATCTAGTAGATCATCTCCCAGTTCAAGAAGTTCACCAGACACTCCATTGTGCCGTTTTTCACCCCTATCCTTATCTACCTTATCAAGACAGGCTGTCTTGAAACCCCTTTTGAGACATCGTATTCACCTGATGAGACAGGGCCCTATGAATCCAGCTTCAAGACAAGCCTTTGATGCTTTAGTATAAAAGCTGTAAAGAAGTAAAAACAGGTATTATTTGACATAATGGCACCAAAGAGACCACTCCTGCATAAATACGGACATCTGGTTTTGGGTTTAACTCAAGCCCCAGATGGGTTAAGAAGAAAGATGATACATGGAGCATCTAAAGAAATGATTCAATGTGTGTCAGAATGCTGTCAGAATGTTTTAAAAGGCAATGTTGCCTTATCCCCCTCTCAAAAGCAAAGGTTGAAGTCCAAGCGTCAACATCTCCGCACTTTAGCAGATAAAAGAGTATCCATTCAAAAAAAGAAACGTGTGTTGAATCAAAAAGGAGGATTATTTCCATTACTGGCTCTTGCTCCAATCATTGCTAAAGCTGTTGCTGCAGGAGCACTCAGTGGAGGTGTTGCCACACTGGTGAAAAAGCTATGAAGAAAATGGCTATCGTCCCGTTCAAAATGCTAGAAGAGATGAATCGATGGAAAACAGAACAACGACCACGTTTACCTCCTCCCCCGCAAGTCAGTCAAACATCCGATTTACAGAAACAAATGGGAGACGTATTACAAAATGAATCGTTGTCTGAATCAGAAAAAGCACAACACTATGGGCAAGTCTTGCAAAAGTTTCAACTGTCTCATCAAAAAGCACGTGAACCGGCTACTCTGGCTGCACCAGTTGCACCGGCTGCACCGGTTGTTCCAGCTGCTCAAGGTGCACAAGCGGCTCCTGCTACATTGACGGATCGGATTCTTGAAAGTGTTCCTACTACTATGCGTCGAAAAACTCAGCTTTTATTACACTTTCTACAAAATCATCCCCACATGTCATGGAATGATCATGGGATTTTGGAATACCATGGAAAACCAATACAAGGATCCAACATTATTGATTTGGTCAATGATGTCATACGTCATAGAAAAGGGTCGGAGCCTAGAGGATGGGAACAGTTTTCTAGTGGACTAAGAGATGTCAATGTACCACAAGAAGTGATAGGAAATAAACGGAGATGGTCATGGATGCAAAAAGCAGACGATTCGGAGGAAGATGATGAATTCTTTGATAGTTTTGTTGAGTCTCGTTCACCTTCACGGATGAAAGCAGAACCTATAAGTAAACCTGTCAAACAGATGAAAGCAGAACCTAAGTGGGAAGCCTACTAGACAACATGAACAAAAAGGTAGACAGTCTGTTACATCAGATTTATTATGATCCCCATCATCCGGCTGGTTTTGGTGGGGTAGAACGTCTTACTACAGCAGCTCGAACTCAACTGAAATCCATCACGCCAAGTCAAGTGCGATCCTGGTTGAAGGGACAAAAGACCTATACCCTGCACAAACCTATCCGTAGGGTATTCTCGAGACGGAAAACGATTGTGGGTGGTATTGATCATCAATGGCAAGCTGATTTGGCAGACATGCAATCCCTGGCTCAGTACAACACCCCTTATCGATATTTGTTGTGTGTCATTGACGTGTTTTCAAAATATGCTTGGGTCGTTCCCCTCAAGGATAAAACGGGGCTCACATTGGTGGAAGCGTTTCGCTCTATTCTTAAAACGAGACAACCTAAAGCGTTGCAAACCGATAAAGGAACAGAATTCAAGAATCAAAGGTTTCAACAGTTTTTAGACAAAGTAGGGATTCATTATTTTACGACTGAAAACCCAGAAACTAAGGCTAGTATAGTGGAACGTTTTCAACGGACCTTAAAATCACGCATGTGGAAATACTTTACGCATCATAAAACACGAAGGTATATTCAGGTATTGTCTGATCTCGTGCATGCCTATAATCATCGTGTTCATCGTAGTATACAAATGGCACCCGTATCCGTAAACGAGAATAACGAATCTCAAGTGGCCTTGACCTTGTATGGAAAATCAAGAAAGAAAGCGTCGACGACCCTTCATGTGGGAGATATTGTTCGTATCAATAAAACAAAACGTACATTTGATAAAGGTTATCTACCCAACTGGACCACTGAACTGTTTAAAGTGATCCAAGTCAAAAAGACCTCTCCTGCTACTGTGAAATTGACTGATTTAGACGGAGAACCCATTTTGGGTTCGTTTTATTTCTCTGAAGTACAGGTTATAAAAGATGATGCTATCTATGAAATTGAATCAGTGCTCGCCCATCGCCAGAGTAAGGTAGACGGAAGACGAGAAATTAAAGTGCATTGGAAGGGTTATCCTTCGAAATTTGACAGTTGGATTCCCGAATCCCATCTCGTTTAGTTAATAAATACATCATGTCTCAAACCGATACGGCCAGTGTGGTAGTGACTGCCTCAGAGCAAGCCAAATTGTGTGAACCCAAAAATAAGGTTACTTTTTTTGCACAAATTGTAGTGGTATTTATTATTATTACCGTATCGCTATTTAATTTGTGTTTTCAACGACCCGATCGAGAATTGTGGCTTCTGCTTTTAAGTAGTTCTCTAGGTTATATTCTACCGAATCCCTCCTTGAAATTCAATAAACCTAAATCAACATGAGTTCGTTTTACATCACACTCATGAGTGATAGCTCTATGGATTTATTCCCAGACAATACGCAATGTTGTTTTCGTACCAAACTGACAAAACCCATCCATCTCAATAAACAAGACTGGGAAATTGCCTTAGTGGAAATGATTGTTCCTAGTCAGGTCATTAATGTCACTGAAGAAGAGCGACATTTCTACATTGTCACACATGATCCTGTCCTGGGTAAGGCCTTTGAATCCTTAATTTCCTATTGTACTCTCCCCAATAAAGAAGAAAAAGGTGTACGACTTTGTATTCCTGTAGGAACTTATGTCACACCCCAACATTTGATCGAGACGATTGACTTTACCGTAAAAGATAATCTGGGTAAAATATTTAGACAGAAAGGCCTTCGATTTACCATGGGTTTTTCAGGACAAAGTAAACGCGCAAAACTGGACAGTTCGGATCAACTAGGCATTCAGTTTCATCCTCACATGTTTATTAAACTGGGTGGAGCTCCTGATAGTTCTTCTACCATCTTTTTAAAAGACACTCCAGATCCGTTTCCTCATGGCGTAGATATTAACATGGGTCATAATCATTTGTTTGTTTATTCTGACCTCGCGGCTTATACCTATTTGGGAAACATAGAAGCCCCCATCTTACGTGTAGCTCCATTTGATCCGAGAACGAAAGCAGGAACTAACCCCCATATTCATTTCGAGTTCTTGAATTTACACTATGTACCACTGGCTAAAGCCGACTTTGACACCATCACTATCCATATAAGGGGTGACACTGGCCAGTCTATTCAGTTTATTCATGGGAAGTCTATGGTGAAACTACACCTACGTCAAAGACAATGATACCTACTTACCAAGGTCAACCTCGACAATATGGACACGGACTTGGATCCATGTTTAAGAAAGCCATGAAAAGAATTATGCCTTTACTGAATCCATTTGTGAAATCTGGAGTTCGCACCTTGAAAAAAGAAGGACTCCAGCAAGGAAAAGCCGCTATCAAAGATATCTTGACAGGATCAAACGCTAAACAAGTAATACGAAAACGTGGAGCCTCTGTATTAAAAGATGTGGGTGAATCCTTGCTACATGCCGTGGCCAGCCCTAAAAGACGTATAAAGAGCAAACCAGTCAAGAAAAGACCTCATTCGAAACTTCATCATCGCCGAGTTAAGCAGGCCAGACCTCTTGATATTTTCGATTAATCATGATGCAACACGGTTCCTGTGAATGTAGTAAGACAGAGTTGGATGTGTCTGTTGTGCCACCTACCATGACAGCCATGCAAGAAGGTCAATGGACTGAGCATTATCCCATTTCTGCCCTGGACAATAATGCTCCGATTGAATTTGTGATTCCTGCACAGACAGAAAAATGGACAGATCTGAATCAATCTTACCTGTACCTAAAACTAAAAATTATACAGTCAGATGGTACAGACCTAGCGGCCGACAGTGAAATTGCTACCGTCAACAATTTCTTTCACAGTATGTTCTCAAGCATTGATGTGTACCTGAATAATAAACTGATCACCAGCAATGCGGACACGTATGCCTATCGGGCATACATAGAAAATTTACTCTCCTTCACCTCAAGCTGTAAAGACACTCAACTTCAGGCGCTAGAGTTATGGGGTGAAGACACCCCTGGTCATATGAACACCCACGCACATGACGGGGGTAACCTGGGCTATATTGAGAGACGTGCTCGTGTCCTTCAAAGTCGTGTGGTGGAACTATGTGGACGACTTCATTTGGATCTGATGATGCAAGATAAATATTTACCCAATGGTATGGAAATACGCTTAAGACTAAACAAAGCGTCACCTCAATTCTGTCTCATGGGTGCCGCACCGGCTAAAATCAAGTTTCTAGAAGCAGGATTTAATGTAAGAACAGTAGATTTACTGCCAGTGGTAGCCAATCAACTCAATCAACAGATTGCTCAACATAACATGAAAATCCCCATCCGACGAACTGAAGTAAAAACATTTACGATTCCTAACGGTCAACGATCCAAGATTGAAGATCATTTATTTCAAGGTCAATTGCCAAAACGTCTTATCATCGGTATGGTAAGAAATGGAGACATGAATGGAGACATGGCTACCAACCCCTTTGATTTCCGTCATTTTACACTGAATCATCTGGAAGTCAGCATTGACGGAAAAAGTATTCATAACAAAGCGTTTCAACCCAATTTTGAAACGGGAGAAGTTCTAAGATCCTACATGTCACTCTATCAAGCGACAGGAGCTCTTGGTCTCAATCGTTCATTTGGATTGAGCATGAATGATTATCGGAACGGATACACACTCTGGGGGTTGGACTTGACAGCAGATCAAGGCTGCGAGGAAGGTCAACTCCATCCTATAAAAACGGGCAATCTGAGATTGGAATTTCACTTTGGAACAGCACTTGCACAAGCCATCAACGTGATTGTATTTGCGGAATACGACAATCAAATTGAAATCAATCAATTCAGAGAAGTGCTTCTAGATTATTAAGATGGAAGACATGGATATTGAACACCTGGAAAAAGGACAAGATTACGAAATGAAGTTATTGGCGTATCCTTGTTGTACAAGTTCAAAGACGGACTTTTTACAAGAGTGTTTGAATCATCACGTCACAGAAGCACTCCAATCTTTAATTTATAATCAAGTGCATAAAGACTGTTATGGTTGTCGAGTGAATCATCCTAGTCAAGTGCAACATGTACTCTGCTTATACACGAATACGGAAGAGTGGACAGAACTTTACATTCAAAAAGCGATTCAACGTTTGGACGTGTTCAAGGTCATGGAAAAGTGGTATCCTGAATTAGTGACCTTGACCGATAGTGAAAAAGGAGACGCGTGTCGATTATGGATTCAGTTTAAAGAAGAACTCACTCAGAATCAGTTCATTGATCAATGGATCAGTGTTTGGGCTGAACGTGTCAACAGAAATTGGCATTATGGAGACGAATGAACTACAATACCTATTAGATCATTCACCGTTATTAAAGCCACTACATGCTCGTGTTTGTGCCAAAGATCAATTACCTTCAGAGAAACCGCATGACGTGAAAGCCTATATTGTGAATACCCATAACGGGAATCAACGTGGAGAACACTGGGTGGCTCTTTATTTAAAAGACAATAAAGCAGTGTACTTTGATTCCTACGGATTACCTCCTTTCGAAGAGATTCTAACCTTTGTGAAAAAACATGCCAACAAAACTTATCTGTGGAATGCCATGAGAATACAAGGCGATATGTTACCGGTGTGTGGTGTGTATTGTCTATTCGCTTTGGATTTTATCTCACGTGAATGTGACTTGAACCAGATACTGTTAACCCGATTCAAACCGGACATGTATGGAAAAAATGACACTTATGTGACGCATTGGTTTCAACAATATTATGGTACTTATTACATGCATGCTCAATATGTGAACAAGTGTGGACAAAAGTGTTGTGCTCAACGTAACTCTAGACCAGAAGGTCACAACCGTTTGTATCATAGTATCACACATAGAAATACAACTCTTTATGGTGATCATTAAACAATGTTACTGTTTCATGTTGTTACTGTTACTGTTTTCTTGTTACAAAAATAAAAGTTTAGAAAAACTGAAACTAGGTGTCTGTTGTCTTTTTTCTAAGTTCATAAAAATCAAGCACATGTCTGTGCGGTACATTGGCGCGTGACGCCATCCAACCCTAGGGTGACGTCATCAAAGCGATATGACGTCATCCAACCACGAGAGTGGGCCATACAATACTTACAATGCCTCATTTCATTCTGAGAACTCAAACACTCAAGATGGAGGCTTTATTCAATGAACTCAAAACAGCAAAACAACTGACTGAAAAACAGAGCAGGGTATGGCGTTCAATCAGTCGCTTAGCGGCTAGCATTGTTAGAAAAAGGGAACGTGATCTTCAATTCATTGGTGAGACTTTGAATACCATTGAAACCAATCGATTTCATCATAGAGAAGAATTATCTCAATTTCGAGATCAAGTCAGAGAAAGGCAGCGAGATGCTCGGGAACGAACGGTGAATAGACAACGGGAACAACAACAAGAAGAAGAGCATTGGCGTATCATCACTACCGCTCAAGTTGAGTACACGGAACAACCACCAGTACCAGAACAGGAATGGTCCTGTGGGGATCTAACATGCAGGCTCTGCTATCCCCCACCAGACTGTCAATGCGAACTATGTACCCAACCAGATCAGTCAGCAAACACGGTTTAAAAAACCACCAACAGTCCTTTTCAGGACCACCAACGGCCCTTTTCAGGGCCACCATGTCTTTTCGAAAGAAAATTCTCTCATTGTCTCAAATAAATATTTAGTCTATACAGTACAAATAACAAAACACACACAGTACCCAGAACATTCCTAAAATCCATTTCATACTATTTTGGGGTACAACATTGATTTCCAATTTGTCCTAATTTGTCACAATTTTGAAAACTTCTGGGTACCAATTACGTTGATTAGTACCCAGGGTACCGCCATATACTACTCATGACGCATGCTGCCTTCTTAAAACATCGTCTGCTATGATATACATTCAATACTAAAGCATTATTATGTAAATCATTCCATCAGACAATTCATCGACCAACGTTACATGCAATATTATCATGAAAATATGCCAGTGCACATAACATATTTAGTAATGTCAAAGATCTACACATACACAGATATGCAACTAGTCTAAATCTCGCAAAGTCACGCGGCAGATTGACAAAATCTCGCAAAATCACGTTTGCTTATTGCTCATTATCTATTGAAAATATTTAAAAGTAAATTACATCTTGCAATAAAGCAAGACATGAAAAATGAGTACTTTATGACATGGTTGAATTCATTAATGAGATTTGTACAAATTTGAAGTAGTTTGCAAAATTCAAACATCTGCTGCGTGCAAAAATAGCATTTTCTACAGTAAATGTAAATATTGAAATACTGCCTAATATTAATGTCTTGTTAAAACATAGTGTTCAAGTATATAAAATTATGATATTCTACCATAGGTGAAAATGAGTCACCATCATTTACTGACGAATTCAGCCCTGTGACACTAAGCCATGGTGAGAGACTAGTCCTGAGATGTAATGTTAGTGGAAATCCTGAGCCATCTGTCGACTGGTTTAAAGATTCAAAGGTTATTTTTTTTACTAAAGATACTTACAATGTTTAAAAGGAAATTAAGCTATGGTATTAGACAGATGAACCGTTTTGTCACTTAAAATGAATAGGATAGACATCTTTGTCAAATTTTCCTCGAATTGTATGACCTGCCGCGACCGGGGATCGAACCCGAAAACATATACAAGCACAATATAGTAACTTAATTAACTATCCTTCCCACTGTTCATCCTTTTTCAATGTACCTCTTACATTCAACATTTCGACTTTAAATGTAGAATCTTCGGGACAATGATAAAGCAACCATGAAAAATCGAGCTGGTATGTGCTCTTTGACCTTACCGGATGTTACGTCATCGGATTCTGGTGAATACTCTTGCAAAGCTAGAAACGAGGAAGGGGAGACAGAGATTCGCACCTCAGTCAAAGTGGAAGGTATGATATAAATTGGCCTTTGTCTAAACTGGTTCCCGTTCCACGTTGCAGTGCACCAAAGGCTTTGAGTCAACGAAAACCAGTTTAGCATTCGCCTAATACTGACTTTCCGGCGTTCTGCCGGAAACCAAAATAGGCAGGGAACCAGACAAATGATATGAAGAGCCAAGGCTTAATTTGAAAATTATCGAACCACACAGAGTAAAAATATAATATTTTTTTTAGCATTTGATAATATCAAGCCTAACATTTTATTATAGTGAAAGTGGAAACAGTGAACGTGTCATGTCCCTGGTGGAAATAAGCACACAAGTAATTTTCAACTCACTGACTACTGATTAAGTGACTGTTTGTTAATTATGAATACAGATAATACTAAAATCATATCTCTCGGGTATGGACCCTTTTGATAATCTGGTGGTTAAGGTAACAGAAACGGAATAATGTTTAAATATTGATGGGAATATTTGGTCTATTTTATGTCATTAGGCCTGAAATAATTGTTTGTTTCTGGTTGTAACCAGACGATCCGGGTTTACCGGTCGCGGTAGGTCAATTAAACCCTTCCATGAAGGTTTGACAACAGTGTCAATGTTCCTCCACTTGTTGAGAAGATGCCGGTACCTTGAGGTAGGGTAAGTTAGTACTGGTCAGAATTCAGTCCAGGAAAACCTGTTAAGCGTTAACTTGACCCAAATACATGTAGATATATAAATGAATTGTTTCTTGTTATATGCTCATTAAAGTTGGGCAGGTAGGTCGGGGTTTTCTTGACTCTTGAAAGCGTGTGGTAGGTAAAAAAAGTCGCTTTGAGTGAAAATGGATGTTCCGTTCCTATGGCCTTACAAAAAGTCTAGGATCGCAGAGGAAAGTCGGGTAACATGAAACAATTTTACGGCTTATGGCATAATGGGTTCTACTGATTTTATCATGAATACAAAACTTGTGATACTCTGATGAAGACCATAGAATAAACATGTATTAGCAATGTTTTAAAATGAAATCATATAAATGTCATTAAATAATGTATAAGTAGGAATATAAAATATGAGTTATCTGCATTCCAGAACGGTTTTCTCAGTACAAATAACTCCCCAATGAATTTATCTGACATCGCTTATACGTATAGCTATCCGTTTTAAAACCATCTTTTCAGGCCTAAATACATCAAATTCTGTTCCCTCCAATGAACTACCGTACTTCATTAAGCATCCTCAGGGGATGATTCTAACAGATGGAGATACTGCAAGGGTTGAATGTGAAGTAAGAGGTAAGTTCAATGATCAACAACGTACGTTCGATGACATGATTTTCAACACGTGACTTCACTGACTGGTTCACGTCATCTCTATAGCTGTTACTTTGGTGCACTGCAACAAGGAACGGGAACCAATTTACAAATGACTTGTGTTAAACTGGTTCTGTTCCATGTTGCAGGGCACCAAATGACTTTGTACAGAAATAGTCAACTGGAACCTGTTTAGTGACGCATGTGCTTAGTTGTCGGACATCACATGTAGTCAACAAAAATAAATTGCTGTTGCAAACTTTCAACAGCTAATTGCTTAGGTATTCGATTGACAATCCTTAAAGCAGTGTATTTTATTCCCCCCCCCCCCCCATCAGTTTTGGCACTGAATTCTGAAATTCATCCGAAATAAATATCTTCAAAAGTTTTTTTCTCACTGAAAATCTGTATTAACCTGAAATGACACGAATTATGCAAAGGCAGTGGTAAAAGTCTTAAGGTGTTTCCCCTTGATAAATAGCAGGAAATATTTGTTACCTGCAGTTATATCGTGAAATAAGAAGAGAACTAATCTTATTGTTGGTTAAATATTTCGCATTGCCCATCTACAGATTCCTGGCAGGAGATGCTGGTGTAAAGCCTCCTTACTTAAACTGCATCAAATCAATAGCACCCAATAAGCCTGGCTTTCGTTCACAGAAAACCCATTATTCTGATTAAAGGTAATGCATTTTCACATGATCGATATTCACCCCAGTGGAAGAAATCTGGGTGACATTAATTGAATGATAAACAGAGTTGCTTGATAGATGTTTTGCTTGCAGACTGAAACGAGTTTTCCCCACCATTCATGATCACACAGACGACTGTCTTTTGAATGCATTTATAGATTGAAATGAAATAAAATGTTGTACATTGTATTACAAATTCAATCAATGAACAGAAATTCAGCAATCATTTAAATGAAGGTTATCTTTATAATAAATAAACATTAAATAAATTACCTACTGTAGCTGAAAAAAACATATACATGTTCATGAATTTTCTGAAATATAAAATATTAACTGTCTTTGCTTGAAAAGAAAACAGTAACATTACTACATTTCGTACTAAGAATATAAAAAATGTCGCCTCTCCGAGGTGTCATTGCTTCAACAAGACCAGTTATTTTTATTTTGTTGCATAGCAACACTAGCATTTCTATGTTGGCTTTACCAATCAAGTCTTTGGGATTCCAAAAACCAGGTTCGGATGAGTCACACCTTATTGTTTGTACATTGTATATAACTGCATTCAAAACTGTGAACGAAGGTAATCAAACGTTGCCTTTATTGAGAGTTGACCTTTATTTAGAGGTCAGTTTGTTCTAAATAATCCAAAGAATGACTGACCATCATTCACAGAGCAACATTTATTTGGACGAAGCTGCAAACAGTTTTGACTGCACATGTAAAATTTGATGACATTTCGATAAAACAACTAAGAAAACACAATCAAGTATAAAACATAAGAAAGTGACATGCTCAGAAGTCAGTACACTTCAAACGATCAATGTCATCAATGTAATGTCAGGAATACGTTTCATGCTTAGACATGTGAGAACACATAAAAGATTGAATTGTAAAACTAGTTTATGATATTTCACGCAAGACACATGCATGCATATTTTAGTGGCGAATGTTGCGAACATTTAATTCATTTCATACCAGTGTATAGTTAAGTGTAGCATAACTATTAAATATTCATAAGTTAGGCTAGTTTCATATCTTTTTAACCATTCGATAATGTTTTGTTTTTTTACAAAAAATGATGATATTTGTAATGTAACCCCTAGCAACAGCACGAATAACATTTTAACATGAATAAATCATTAGCTGATTTTTCTAAAACAGAAAGCAACTTATATACTAGTATACCGAACAATCACTCCAAAGCAACACCCTTTGGGAATAACAAAATTATGTTGTTGTTGAGAGGTCGTTGCTCTAGAGAAGTAAACTTTATAGTTAAATTGTGCAGTGGGAAAATTATGCTGTTGTTGTAGCGAGGCTGTTGCTTTCCAGAGAGGTCAAAAAGTGTCTTGTTGCTCGTCAACCAATATAGTCCTTAGTGATGAATACATAAAACTATTAGTAAGATCGATTAAAACTAGTTCTGTTGCTTCGTGAATAGTTTTCTTTATTTCCAAAATGGTCTTAAGTCATTAGTCTAATAGGAGCACATAAAGCAAAGATCATATATTTTAATACACACAAACACTCTCACTTACAGAAGGAATGGAGAAACACCTCTTGAATTATTTAGTTCGTTATTGCTTTTTAATGTGTTTAAAATGATTCGCTTTGTAGATTTCAAGTTTTCTGTGTTATAATTTATTCTCTTTCAGTACAATAAGCCTTTAAGATGGTTAAACTTTTGAAACACAACCTTTGAACATTGTTTATACCCGGGGATTTCCTTGCCTTTGTACAAAACAAGATGAATACTGGTTCATTTGCAATTTGCAAACAACTGCAATAATCAAGGTGGTGCTTAAGTGGTGTTAATGTAAGCCTAAACACGACAGGTCCTACCAAATTCAGTAGATGTATACAGAGTTCTATTTGTTTTGTTAAAACCAAACTAGACAGGATAAAATACATAGTTTGGTGAAAACATGTTGTTTTCTTCCACTTAATTATAGATCTTGACATCTAAATTAGTTAGTTAAGTTTAAACTTATTTATTTTACATCAATTGTAGAATAAGTTCTTACAACTTATATTAACTACTCACCATGACTGCTTCCTGGGTTCTGACCAGTACTCGCACCGAAAGGAGATATTGTGGATGTGGAAGTTCCGACCAAAGTCCGCTACTGATGGGATTCGAACCATCAACCACCAGGTTATGAATCCGTCAATTTAACTGTACACTGATCACGATACACACAGTTTCATGATACAATCCTACTAATAAATCATTCGTATAAACTGTTTACTGTACCTTTACTGCGCATTTATTACTATTCACGTTATTCTAGTCTACATACATCTGTATATATATTTGATTACAAACATCCTTTTGAAAGTAAATATATGATATACGTTTATAATTTTACAAGTTTTCAATAAAGCGCTGCTTTGTCTTGTCCAGCATTGTGTTGGCATGCTCGCTACAGTACAGTGTCGGTGTAACATTTTCAAGCTCCCCCCCCCCCGTTTCAAGTTACCCCCCGGTAGCTTAAAAACGTTTTCAGATTACCCCCGGGAATTTGAAAACGTTTTTAAGTTACCGGAAGGGGTACAATTAAATCGTTTTGAGATTACCCCCTCCATTTTCAAATGCCCTATCCGGTAATCTAAAAACGTTTTCAGATTCCCCGGGGGCGCTTTGGAAACGTTTTCAGATTACCCCCGGGGGTACTTTGAAAACGTTTTCAGATTACCCCGGGTAATAATTTGAAAATTCATGATAAGAGTGCTCGCACACGAATAAGGAGATTACAAACACATTAATGCTTGTACTACACTATGATGTAGTTATTTAGCAACCATAAAGTGAGTTCGATCCCCATCACAGACGGTTTGGATTTTGCACCAAAAAATAAAGGAAGTTTTCAGGATTATTTAGGAGTTTAGCGATACTTTTTATTATTCACCAAAGTTGTTTGATCTTATTGCATAATACAGTCATACGTTAATTATGAATAGTGCTTTAAGTGCTTTCCTCTTATGTGTGTGTTTTGGAGATTCTGCAAACCTTTTAGTTTTTAGTAATAACAAATAATGTGGTCCTAATGACGAAATCATATGACGTCATATACTGACAAGTAAATTTTTATATAAAAATAAGTTAGACGGAGGATTAAACATGATAGACATAGACAATTACGATAAATCACTGAAATTAAAATGGATTCAAAATTTAAAGAACAATAACCATGCAAACTGGAAAATCATACCACAAACCCTATTAAACCAATTTGGTAAAAACTTAATGATTTTTAATATGAACCTAGACAATTATAAATCTATTCCAAAATCCCTCATACCCTTACCACAATTCTACATAAATATTATTAATGTATGGAATGAATTTAACAATACCAAAACTAAAAAAGAATCACTTTCTTTCTTCAATATCAGAAACCAAATACTTTGGGGTAATCAACATATCAAACTACATGGCAAATGTTTACTATTTAAATCTTGGATTAATTCAAACATTAGATTTGTTAACGATATTATTGATAAAAAAGGTAACATAAATTCAGAATTAATCTACAACCGATTAAAGTCTAAAACTAATTGGATCTCAGAAGTTGAGATAATTAAAAAAGCTATACCATTTACATGGAAAATTGAAATCAGTTCTCTTCAATCAACGAAAACTTCAGTTAAAACAAATATAAATTCACGCCTAGAAAGTTTTAATAAACTGAATAAAAGTAAATATTATTATACAGAACTAATTAAAAGGAATAAGGAAGACCCATATCTTCACAATTATTGGGAACGTAGCTTTAAAAAAGACATTAATTGGCATAGTGTCTATCACTTTTTACATAAAACTATTATTGATACAAAAGTAAAACACTTTAAATACAAAATATTAAACAACATTATTGCTACAAACGAGAATCTCCATAAATGGAAAATACTGGATTCCCCCAATTGTTACTACTGCGGCCAAATTGAAAATTATAATCACTTCTTCCTAACATGTCCGTACTTAACATCCTTTTGGACAAAAATGAATGAACTATTTTCAAATAAAGGAATAAATAACAAAATAAACTCTCTAGATAATATTGTCATTGAATATAAAATAAAATACAGACATTACAAAACTATCAATATCATTCTAAGTCAAAGTGAATACTGCATCTATAAATCATATTTCTAAAGCGATAGAAGACGTAAGTCAGTAAATCTTTTAAATACGTTATATATCGACTTAGATATCCTAACAAGATGCTACAGTAATAAACATTCTCTTTTAAAACAATTCTGCGAGACACTAAAATCACAACTATAAATATTATACAACGACGCATTTATATGTACATGTATATGAGCTATACTTTTCTCGATAATTCCATCACTCATACGAAAATATACCTTTCTGTCTTTATTTTTCTGTATGCTTACTGTATGTTTTATGTACGAATCTTTCTACATTTATTATGTTATATGTATTGAGCTGTAAACCATGTAATATAATATAAAATAAACGAAACCATGCGGTTTCACCAAAAAAAAAAAATATATATTCTGACAAGTTCATTTCTTCATTATGGAATCCTATGAGCGTTATTGCACAAATATCAATACCAATCTTTTACCCCCAAAAATATAAAACAATTAAATAGTGTAGGTTTTCTGAACACAATCAAGTGCGTGATGCAAAGGTCAGGTCTTGCATTTTTGTTAATTAATTGAATAAGAGTGTATACTAATAGGATTCCACAGCTTCATGTAATTATTGCGTAAATTCTGTTAAGAAATACAGGAATATATATGTCAATAAACCATGTTGACTGTGAATCATACGAATGAATTATTACCTGAAATATAAACTTTTTCTCCATTAAGAATTAACATAGGATGGGGAGGCGTTTGAAAGCGTTTCAAGTTACCGGGGAGGGATTATTAAAACGGGGGAGGGGGTTTGAAAACGTTTTAATGTTACCGGGGCCGACTTTGACATGGCTACCATATCATTATAGATGGATATTTGAAATCAAACTATACAATCCGTACAGCATGCAGATACATCAATGTGTGTTAACCTTTTATTGATCAACAATGAGATATGATTAACACCCATCACGCTCCCTGTATATAACTGATTTTAATCTTGTGGGAGTTTTTTCAATATGTATATTTACTAAACAATCAAAGAATTTGTAATAATTTGAGTTTAGAATGACACAACCCAGAAGACTGGAACCTTCACAACTTATTAATTCTTATAATATGTAACTTTTTCTACAATCGATGTAAGTAGTAATAGGCGGTACCCTGGGACCCGGGTCATATAGAATATAGAGGGGTGGGTCCCCAAAGTAAACAAAATTGTGACAAATTAGGACAAATTGGAAATCAATGTTGTACCCCAAAATAGTATGAATTGAATTTTAGGAATGTTCTGGGACCATTGTTTTGTGTGTGTGTATAGACTTAGACAATGAGAGAATTTTCTTTCGAAAAGACATGGTGGCCCTGAAAAGGGCCGTTGGTGGTCCTGAAAAGGACCGTTGGTTGTGGCTGTTAGTCGGATCTTCATTTCTTTATTTCTTTACCATACTTGCCCCGAGGTTGTTTCTCAAGATCATGTTTTCGTTTCTTCGTTTCTGTCATCTCCGGTTTCTTTTTGTCATGCTCCGGTTTCTTTTTCTCATGCTCATGTTTTCGTTTCTTTGAATCATACATAAACTGTACAGGTACAATCATTTCTTGTGGCTTAAACCGTACTTCTTGATTCTTCATGAGTCTGACCATCTCTTGCATCACTTGATTCATCTGTACCATTTCTTCCTTGATACCTTGTAGAACAGAAAATCCCGTTGTAGGCTTTGTAATTGTATTAGACTGTGTTTTCGTCATAGGGGGCTGTGTATTCGTCATAGTGGGTTGTACATCTACCATAGGCTGTGTATTCGTCATAGTGGGTTGTACATCTACCATAGGCTGTGTATTCGTCATAGTGGATTGTACATCTACCACGGGTTGTATCGGCTGTACATCTACCATGGGGGGTTGTACATCTACCATGGACTGTTGACTGTATTGGCTGTACAGTGGTTGACTGTATTGGCTGTACTGTGGCTGCCTATACTGTAGTTGACCGTACTTTGGCTGGTTGTACTTCGGCTGGTTGTAATGCATACCCGCATTCGGGTCTATCAACTCAGACGATTCTAGTGCTTCTCTCAATATATCGTATGGCATGTTGAAGGACTCCATGCTAGATAATGAAAAAATAGTGTCTGCGCCGGGGGTATTTATACTTTTTGCCTGCACGCGCCAGTGTTCTATTAGGTCAAGGTCAATTGTGAGAAGTTTTTTTTTGAATACGTGTGACACTTCAAGTTTTTTTAAATAAGTGTGACACTTCAAGGTTTTTTTTGAATACGTGTGACACTTCAAGTTTTTACAAGTGTGACACTTCAAGTTTTTTTTTGAAAAAGTGTTTGACACGTCAAGGTCAAGGTTATATTGTAGATATGCTTTGTACACATTATACTATCACAGCAATTTGAACACTGTATACATTTGTTGAAAATGATTGTACACATTATACTATCACAGCAATTTGAACACTGTACACTTAATACTATCACAGCAATTTGAATACTGTACACTTAATATATACTATCACAGCAATTTGAACACTGTACACTTAATACTATCACAGCAATTTGAATACTGTACACTTAATATATACTATCACAGCAATTTGAACACTGTACACTTAATACTATCACAGCAATTTGAACAATGTATACATTTGTTGAAAATGATTGTACATCACATACTAACACTTATATTTGTGGGAAATACTTTGTACATCACAGCACTTTGTATACATTTGTTGAAAATGATTGTACACATCATACTATCACTTATATTTGTAGGAAATGTTTATAGAAAACTTACCTCACACCGTCTATTTGTATTTGGTGTTATCAGATAGGACTGTAAATATTGACAATATGAGAATGATTCTTTCTGAATTGTATGGGGGCCCTGAAAAGGGCCGTTGGTGGTCCTGAAAAGGACCGTTGGTGCTTGTATGGGGATTAATGGCGTTGACCGCATCTCCCCATACAAGCGGGACACCACTTGTCCCATTTCTGGACTTCTCTCGGGTCCGGTGTAGGTTGGTAGAGGTTCGACGGAACCTCCGTGAGCTCATCCTCCCAGTTCTCTGGGGTTGATTCTTGGGGGGTATCCCCCCAGTCCTCTTCCCCAGAGCTGACCACAACCTCCTCTTCAAACTTCTTTCCTTCTCTCAGGGTTTTGACCTCCAACCGCAGCTCTTCTAACTGCATCTCCAGCTGCTCAATATACTGCCCTAAGGCAGCATACTTTCTTTTGATAATGTTGACTGTACGTTGAGACATCTTGATACAGAATGAAATTAGATCAAGGCAAGGTCACCGACTCTCATATGATACAAGAACTCTGATTGGTCCATTTTAACGGTATTTCATTGGTCTATTTTTAACGGTATTTCATTGGTCTATTTTTAACGGCATTTCATTGGTCTGTTCTAGGTCAGTGTTTTTCTCATGTTCCATAGCTCATTTATGTTTCATGATTCAACATGGGCAACTGCTTGAAAAGTTCTTCTGATGAACCTGATGAGTTACAAGAAGATGTTTGGGTGGTCAAGATGGGTAATTTGTACCCAGACTTGTCTGAATTCCAAGATGTGTGTGTAGAAGTGAAGATGGATATCAAGATGGGTAATTTATACCCTGACCTTTCCGTCTTTTATGATGAGGATTTGAGAGCCAACTATTGGCGATACCTATTTCTTGCAGAAATGCAATGAATTACCCAACGGCCCTTATTAGGGCCACCATATGTGTTAGATTCGTTTTATATCTCAAGCAAAGACAAAAGCATATTACATTGTCTATCATTTTATTTTTGAAAACATTTATAAAGTACAACAAAGTACAACACAATACAACTCACTTAGTCTCCAATTTATACACAATTGTCCAACACATTGTCCAACACATTGTCTGGATTACACAAAGTCACTCACAGTTTTTGTTGGATTCTTTTTGTATTTACGTTTTTTCTTACTCTGTTCTGCGTCCTGTAGATCGACCTGTTCACCTTGTTTCTTAGGACAGTCTGCGATGAAATGTCCTTGTTCATGACAATAAAAGCATTCATTGTTGAAGGGTTCCGTACAGCTTGTAGAATAATGTCCTTTCTTTCCACAACGATAACACTTGATATGATCCCATGTTACATTTTTCTGTCCACAGAGCTGATCCGCTAAGTTGTTAAGCTCTTTAATTTTCTTCTTTAATGAATACATCAAAGTTTGATCTCGGTTCTCTTCAACTTGGTTCATTTTAGGATCGCTCATGTTGAAATGATAAAAAACGGACGGAGCGTACGTCTTTTATAGAGTGTCACGCGTTGTGACCTTGAACCCGAAGTATAAAAAACGGCGGAGAAGTTCTAAGATCATAATCATGTCAGATACCGACAGTACTAGTGGTGAGGATGAACCCCCAACCAAACGAAGCAAGTTTGAACCTGTGCGCGACTATTATGACATACAGTCACGCATGGAAAGAAAGTCAAGGAAATTTAAGACTCAATCTAGAGTATATGATGTGACATTTCAGCCGTATAATCAATCGTTTGAATTTACAAACAGGTTGTTTAATGATATGATGGATCAGCTCTACAAGAGATGTGAAGTAAAGTCGAATGATCGAGTTCGAGTATCTATTTTACATCCTGATTTGGACTTTGGAATACATGTTCCGTTTAATAAGGCATCTCGTATTAGTGGAGATACATTATTGGATGAAATTGAACGTGTGGCACAGAGTAACCGTCAATTTAAAATTCATGATGGGGCGGCACAGATGGAAATTACGCATATTGCTATGCCACAGGGATCCGGAAAGAAAACGTTCAAGGCACCAAACTTATCCAGTATGCGGAAGTCAAAGACAAGTGTTGTGTGTATTGACAATAGTAAAGACTCTATGTGTTTAGCTAGATCGATTGTGGTAGGAAGGTGCAAAGTACATGAAAATCAAACCCCGGAATGGAAAAAACGATGGGGTCTTATACGTCACTCTAAGAAAAATCTTCAAAAATACGAAGCTGAAGCATTGTTGAACCAAGTGGGTATTTCATCGGATCAGTCGTGTGGTATAGAAGAATACCAAAAACTACAGGACTATCTCTATCCAGGCTATGTGATTAAAATCCATCCACAACATTATGGAAGTGAATTGTTATTCAAACCACCTGCTATGACTGAAAAAAGTCGTGTGATTCATATCTTTCACCATGATAATCATTATGACTGTATCGTATCCATCACCGGATTTCTCGGGCGGAGTTATTATTGTGAATGGTGTGATATCGGTTATGATCACCGTGAAGGACACCAGTGTAGCCATATTTGTCAGTGTTATGCTCACACCCTGTGCCCAGCAGGACAATCTATAAGATGTCCGGATTGCCGTCGCCTATTCCAGAGTCAGTCATGTTTTGACAATCATAAAACAAAAACGGGAAAACAACGTAAAACCATTTGTGAATCCGTATGGAATTGTAAGAAATGTGGACAAAAGGTGATTGAAACGAAACGGAGTCACGTTTGCCCAGGGACAAAGAAATGCAGGTGTTGTAAAGCCATAGTAGGACCAGATCATGACTGTTACATTCCAACGTATGAACCACCCAATAGAAAACAACCAGAAGTACCATTCATCTTTTTTGATTTTGAATGTCGTTTTGATTCTGGAGAACATATCCCTAATTTTTGTGTGGCTCAACGTGCTTGTGGTGACTGTATGTGTAAGTCAGTGAAAACTCCATGTGAGTATTGTGAAGAGGTGAATGAAGCCAGACAAATGACATTCCGTGGTGAAAATACGTTACAACAATTCTGTACTTGGCTATTCCTCCCTACCCATCGAGGATCGACAGTGATAGCCCACAATGCTCAAGGCTATGACGCTCAGTTTATTCTTAGATATGTGGTTACTCAGGGGACGGCGAAACCCCAGGTGATTATGAATGGTAGTAAAATCATTCAATTGAGAGTGCATGGAATACGCATGATTGACTCCCTCAGTTTCCTGAGTATGCCTCTCTCCTATTTTCCCAATACATTTGGACTGACCGAGTTAGCCAAAGGATGGTTTCCATTCTATGCAAACACCTTGGCATATCAAGATTATGTGGGACCTTATTTACCGCTACACTTTTACAAACCGGATAGTATGAAACCAGAGCGACGTGAAGAGTTTTTAACCTGGTACAATGAAAGAAAAGGTGACGTATTTGATTTTCAAAAGGAAATGGAGAAATACTGTCAATCGGATGTGGACATTTTAAGACGTGGGTGTGGAGAATTTCGTCAACAATTATTGGAAAGTGATCAAATAGATCCATTTACTGAAGCTACCACATTAGCTCAAGTGTGTAACAAAGCCTGGCGCAAAAATTCCATGCCACCTCATAGTTTAGCCGTGATTTCTGATGCCGGGTATCCCAATAAAACCCGGTATTCCATGAAAGGCATACGTTGGCTACAAATGATGGCTGTCACCGAAGAGATACATATTCGACATGCCTTGAATAACAAAGGCGAAGTCAAAATTGGACCTTATTACGTGGATGGCTATTGTCAAGAGACCAACACCGTGTATGAATTCATGGGATGTTGGTACCATGGGTGCCCCACCTGTTTTCCTAACCGAAGTACCATCAATCCGTATACTTTGAGAAGCATGCAACAGGCCTATCACGATACGTATAAACGACTGGAGTCTTTGAAAGAACAGGGGTACCCTGTTGTGGTCATGTGGGAATGTGAATTTGATCAGCGTTGTCAAAAGGATCCTACCTATAAGACAAGAGTGGAACGATTCTATCATGGTCAAGAACCGATACAACCCAGGGAAGCTTTGTTCGGAGGTCGTACGAATGCCGTCCGACTGTATCATGAAGTAGACAACGATCAAGAAATCAAATATGTGGATATTTGTTCTCTCTATCCGTATGTGAACAAGTACAGGGCTTATCCGATAGGTCATCCAGTGATCATGAGTCAAGAACAAATTGATCAACAGCATATTGAGAAATACAAAGGACTGATTAAATGCCGTGTTCTACCCCCGCAAGATTTATGGATGCCTGTCTTACCCATACACTGTAATAGTAAAATGGTGTTTACGCTATGCCGTACCTGTGCTGAGAAGGAGATGGATTATTGTACACATTCCCCGTATGAACGATTCTTGTATGGCACATGGACTCATGTTGAATTGGCTAAAGCTATTGCTTTAGGCTATCAAGTATCAAAAGTGTATCATGTATGGCACTGGGATGAATGGAGTACGGACGTCTATCGGCAATACATTGACAAATACTTGAAAATGAAACAAGAGGCTAGTGGATATCCTCCAGGGGTGGATACGGAAGAGGCTCAAGATAAATTTAAACAAGATTATTTTGAAGCTGAAGGAATTCGTTTGCAACAGGTGGAGAAAAATCCAGGAAAACGAGCTTTTGCCAAAACCATGCTGAATTGTCTCTGGGGTAAAAATGCTCAAACCAACCTCTTGCCTAAAACAGAGTATGTTCATCGATTGGACCAGTTCTACGGAATACTGAACGATCCTAAAAAGTCTGTGAAATATGCAGAGTGTTTTGATCATGATGAATTCGTGTTAATGAATTACACTGATGAATCGGACAAAGCAGACCCATTCATCAGCCAATCCTGTGGTGGCTTCATTTGTGACGGCTTATGCTCGATTAGAACTGTACAAAGTGCTTGAACCTCTAGGAAAGAGAGTATTGTATTTTGACACAGACAGTTGTATGTACATTCATGACCCTGATGGCTATAATGTTCCTATTATCTCCAGTCGATTGGGAAAATGGACAGATGAGGTACCAAAGGGTCGTATTGTGAGATATGTCTCTTTAGGTCCAAAGAACTATGGCTATGAATACATTGAAAACGGTGAACTCCATCAAAAATGCAAAGTGAAAGGCATTACGTTAGACTACAATGCCACTCAACAAGTGAATTTCAATACGATGGTGGATTGTGTGAAAGACAGACATCATTATTCGACCGTAGTTGAATATGCTTCTCGGATTAAACGTCATAAGGACAGAACCGTGACCAGTGAGAAACAAGTCAAAACATTTCGTTCGGTGTATACCAAACGTATTGTGGTCGAGAATCATATGACTGTGCCTTATGGTTATCTACATGACTGACCTTGACCTTTTAGGTAATGACTAGAACAAGTCATCTAAAAGTCATTATTCATAAAGACATGGATTGGATACCCTTACTACCGATAGAGCTGAGACTTAAAATTTATCGTTATGTCATATGGGCTAACGCTAAAACATGGAAGATGGAGTTAGTGCACACATGGGCTACTCATAATGCTATACATAGCTTACAACATACAAATCATCGACGGATAGAGAGACTGTTGAAGGATGTAGGTGATCGCCAGGACTTGTCATTCAACCAAAAATTACCTATTCTACGAAAACTGAATGTGGTACAACAAAGCTTAGATCGTATGTTATCTACGACATGGGATTTTTTAATCCACGATGCTAATTTGAGCGACGTATCTGCCTTAGCTAACAATTTTCGTTCTACCCCCAATGTGATATGGTTCAGTATGGCTGAAGAGGACAATGGGAGATCTCACCCCGGATGGCGTCCGTATTCACAGTTTAAAATACGTGGTATCTTGGTATTTAAGAGACAGGTACCGTTCACTCATGTTATTCATATTCTACAGTATCGTGCCGTGTTCTATAAATTAAGGCACCGTTTAAGAGAAGTCAAAGACGAGATTGAAGCCGTTCATGCGAATCGACCTAGAATAGTGATTTGTTCAGGAAATATTCAATTATGGTTAAACCATCTAGACGATTTATAAGTTTATATTACATTTTGGATTTTGAGCTGTATACGGATACGTTATACAGTATTGTACAAGATGACCTTGTCAAGGTCAAGGACATTCGCGCGTGGATTCTGAACCCTCACACGTTTGAACTATTTAGACAGATGATTCGTGATGCTATGATCAGTGCACACTTAGACTTGAAAGCTATCCATCGAGACGATTGGAATACTTATGTATGTAACGATAGAGTGATTCACACGATTCAAGAATGGAACAGTTTGATATTATGAACCATACCCTGTTGAGAAAAGCATTGGTATTTGCTTATCGTATGAAGATACCTGAAGGTCATCATTCTCTGGAATGGATTCGACAACAGTTGAGTACACCAGACATGTTTGAAGAAATGAAACATGGACTTCATGTGATGAATTCGTACCAATCAGTACCCATGGACTTGAGTGAAACGGATTGGTTCAAACAGGTGGTGAACAATGACTCTGTGTTAACATTTCTGAGTCAATTTGGACATTCAGAATGTGTGTTTGAATTTTCTGACAAACTGTTGTTACCCTTACATGACATGTGTTGTTCTTGTTGTGATTATTCTTGTACTCATACATAAACTTGTTACACAAATAAATAAAATGTTTTTCTTCCAATAGTGTTAGTTGTGATTTTCACGTCATGGAGTCCAGTTTACTTTTTAAGCATCCTTGCAATATGTTTATCGCAGGCCCTAGTGGCTCTGGTAAAACACAATTCGTAAAAAAGGTGTTGGAATACAAATCAGATTTGTTTCAAGTAGTACCTGAGCGTATTGTATGGTGTTACAAAGAATGGCAAGTAGCCTATGCACAATTACAAGAACAAGAACCTAGTATTCGGTTCATACAGGGGATACCTGACGAGGATGAAGAGATAGTAGAGGATACATCCATTCCTCATTTAATTATATTTGATGACATGCTTGGTGATAAAGATGAAGAGAAAATCAAATTATGGTTTACACGAAAAGGTCACCATCGTAATGCTAGTGTGATCTACATTACACAAAACATGTTTCAACAATCGAAAGCCAGTCGTACCCTGAGTTTAAATGCACATTACATGATCTTATTTCAAAACACAAGAGATAAAGGACAAATCAAAGTGTTGGCGAATCAAATTCAATTGCCACACTTGTTACCCGCTTATCAAGATGCTATCTCTACACCTCATGGGTATTTAGTGATTGACTTTCACCCTCAAACACCAGACAGTTATCGGTTAAGAACAGATATTTTTCATCACTGGATCACTGGAGAAAAACGTGGGCCAGTTGTGTATATATAAACATCGTTTACTCATATAAGATCATTCAGTCATCATGTCAGCCACAGCCATAGCTCAATCGTTAGAACATTTGGGTCAGGAACGAGACCCTACTGTACGGGAGCAAATGCTACGGTCTGGATTAAAAGAAATGCTCAAGTGGTTCACCTTAGCAGCAAAGGTGATTTTAAAAAAGAAAATTGTGCTACCTAAACAAACACAAAACTTTATGCAAAAACATCAGCATGAATTAGAGCAGCTGGGAGATGATCAAGTGGACATGGATACTAAACGTCAACTCATATTGAAACCATGAGGAGGTGGATTTCTTGGTGGAGTCATGATACGAAGTTTACTCCGATGGAATGGTCAAAAGACGATTCGTAAATTTGTAAAATCTCCAGCTAAAAGAAAAGCGCCTGCTAAAAAAGCCAGAAAATCTCCAGCTAAAAGAGCAAGAAAAGCACCAGCCAGAAAACCTAGAAAAGCTCCAGCTAAAAAAGCTAGAAAATCGCCTGCCAAGATCAATGAACGTTTTATTACTCTCCGTCGTCGAAAGCAAACCACTTCAACACCCTCTATGGCTGTAACTCCAATCAGTAAGTTACAATGGTCTCCTATCAGTCCTGTGAGTAGTTTGAACTTTAGCTCATCTAGAAATTCATCTAAAAGCTTAAGAAATTCTTCTAGAAGTGGATCAAACAGTTTTAGCACACCTAAAAGTTCATCAAGAAGTTTATCTAGAAGTGGACCAAGCAGTTCATCTAGAAGTTCAAGAAGTTTATCAAGAAGTGGATCAAACAGTTCATCTAGAAGTTCAAGAAGTTTATCAAGAAGTGGACCAAGTAGTTATTCAAGCAGTGGACCAAGTAGTTATTCAAGCAGTGGACCAAGTAGTTATTCAAGCAGTGGGCCAAGCAGTTATTCAAGCAGTGGGCCAAGCAGTTCATCTAGAAGTGGACCAAGCAGTTTATCTAGAAGTTCGCCAAGTAGTTATTCAACCAGTGGGTCAAGTAGTTTGAGTTCTTCAAGAAGTTCACCAAGTAGTTATTCAAGCAGTGGGCCAAGTAGTTCTTCAAGAAATTCATCTAGGAGCTCATCCAGTAGATCATCTAGTAGATCATCTCCCAGTTCAAGAAGTTCACCAGACACTCCATTGTGCCGTTTTTCACCCCTATCCTTGTCTACCTTATCAAGACAGGCTGTCTTGAAACCCCTTTTGAGACATCGTATTCACCTGATGAGACAGGGTCCTATGAATCCAGCTTCAAGACAAGCCTTTGATGCTTTAGTATAAAAGCTGTGAAGAAGTAAAAACAGGTATTATTTGACATAATGGCACCAAAGCGACCACTCCTGCATAAATACGGACATCTGGTTTTGGGTTTAACTCAAGCCCCAGATGGGTTAAGAAGAAAGATGATACATGGAGCATCTAAAGAAATGATTCAATGTGTGTCAGAATGCTGTCAGAATGTTTTAAAAGGCAATGTTGCCTTATCCCCCTCTCAAAAGCAAAGGTTGAAGTCCAAGCGTCAACATCTCCGCACTTTAGCAGATAAAAGAGTATCCATTCAAAAAAAGAAACGTGTGTTGAATCAAAAAGGAGGATTATTTCCATTACTAGCTCTTGCTCCAATCATTGCTAAAGCTGTTGCTGCAGGAGCACTCAGTGGAGGTGTTGCCACACTGGTGAAAAAGCTATGAAGAAAATGGCTATCGTCCCGTTCAAAATGCTAGAAGAGATGAATCGATGGAAAACAGAACAACGACCACGTTTACCTCCTCCCCCGCAAGTCAGTCAAACATCCGATTTACAGAAACAAATGGGAGACGTATTACAAAATGAATCGTTGTCTGAATCAGAAAAAGCACAACACTATGGGCAAGTCTTGCAAAAGTTTCAACTGTCTCATCAAAAAGCACGTGAACCGGCTACTCTGGCTGCACCAGTTGCACCGGCTGCACCGGTTGTTCCAGCTGCTCAAGGTGCACAAGGGGCTCCTGCTACATTGACGGATCGGATTCTTGAAAGTGTTCCTACTACCATGCGTCGAAAAACTCAGCTTTTATTACACTTTCTACAAAATCATCCCCACATGTCATGGAATGATCAAGGGATGTTGGAATACCATGGAAAACCAATACAAGGATCCAACATTATTGATTTGGTCAATGATGTCATACGTCATAGAAAAGGGTCGGAGCCTAGAGGATGGGAACAGTTTTCTAGTGGACTAAGAGATGTCAATGTACCACAAGAAGTGATAGGAAATAAACGGAGATGGTCATGGATGCAAAAAGCAGACGATTCGGAGGAAGATGATGAATTTGATAGTTTTGTTGAGTCTCGTTCACCTCCACGGATGAAAGCAGAACCTATAAGTAAACCTGTCAAACAGATGAAAGCAGAACCTAAGTGGGAAGCCTACTAGACAACATGAACAAAAAGGTAGACAGTCTGTTACATCAGATTTATTATGATCCCCACCATCCGGCTGGTTTTGGTGGGGTAGAACGTCTTACTACAGCAGCTCGAACTCAACTGAAATCCATTACGCCAAGTCAAGTGCGATCCTGGTTGAAGGGGCAAAAGACCTATACCCTGCACAAACCTATCCGTAGGGCATTCTCGAGACGGAAAACGATTGTGGGTGGTATTGATCATCAATGGCAAGCTGATTTGGCAGACATGCAATCCCTGGCTCAGTACAACACCCCTTATCGATATTTGTTGTGTGTTATTGACGTGTTTTCAAAATATGCTTGGGTCGTTCCCCTCAAGGATAAAACGGGGCTCACATTGGTGGAAGCGTTTCGCTCTATTCTTAAAACGAGACAACCTAAAGCGTTGCAAACCGATAAAGGAACAGAATTCAAGAATCAAAGGTTTCAACAGTTTTTAGACAAAGTAGGGATTCATTATTTTACGACTGAAAACCCAGAAACTAAGGCTAGTATAGTGGAACGTTTTCAACGGACCTTAAAATCACGCATGTGGAAATACTTTACGCATCATAAAACACGAAGGTATATTCAGGTATTGTCTGATCTCGTGCATGCCTATAATCATCGTGTTCATCGTAGTATACAAATGGCACCCGTATCCGTAAATGAGAATAACGAATCTCAAGTGGCCTTGACCTTGTATGGAAAATCAAGAAAAAAAGCGTCGACGACCCTTCATGTGGGAGATATTGTTCGTATCAATAAAACAAAACGTACATTTGATAAAGGTTATCTACCCAACTGGACCACTGAACTGTTTAAAGTGATCCAAGTCAAAAAGACCTCTCCTGCTACTGTGAAATTGACTGATTTAGACGGAGAACCCATATTAGGTTCGTTTTATTTCTCTGAAGTACAGGTTATAAAAGATGATGCTATCTATGAAATTGAATCAGTGCTCGCACATCGCCAGAGTAAGGTAGACGGAAGACGAGAAATTAAAGTACATTGGAAAGGTTATCCTTCGAAATTTGACAGTTGGATTCCCGAATCCCATCTCGTTTGAAGTTTGTTAATAAATACATCATGTCTCAAACCGATACGGCCAGTGTGGTAGTGACTGCCTCAGAGCAAACCAAATTGTGTGAACCCAAAAATAAGGTCACTTTTTTGTCACAAATTGTAGTGGTATTTATTATTATTACCGTATCGCTATTTAATTTGTGTTTTCAACGACCCGATCGGGAATTGTGGCTTCTGCTTTTAAGTAGTTCTCTAGGTTATATTCTACCGAATCCCTCCTTGAAATTCAATAAACCTAAATCAACATGAGTTCGTTTTACATCACACTCATGAGTGATAGCTCTATGGATTTATTCCAAGACAATACGCAATGTTGTTTTCGTACCAAACTGGCAAAACCCATCCATCTCAATAAACAAGACTGGGAAATTGCCTTAGTGGAAATGATTGTTCCTAGTCAGGTCATTAATGTCACTGAAGAAGAGCGACATTTCTACATTGTCACACATGATCCTGTCCTGGGTAAAGCCTTAGAAAACTTTGAGACCTATTGTACTCTCCCCAATAAAGAAGAAAAAGGTGTACGACTTTGTATTCCTATAGGAACTTATGTCACACCCCAACATTTGATCGAGACGATTGACTTTACCGTGAAAGATCAATTAGGTAAAATATTTAGACAGAAAGGCCTTCGATTTACCATGGGTTTTTCAGGACAAAGTAAACGCGCAAAACTGGACAGTTCGGATCAACTAGGCATTCAGTTTCATCCTCACATGTTTATTAAACTGGGTGGAGCCCCTGATAGTTCTTCGACCATCTTTTTTAAAGACACTCCGGAACCGTTTCCTCATGGCGTAGATATTAACATGGGTCATAATCATTTGTTTGTTTATTCCGACCTTGCGTCTTATACCTATTTGGGAAACATAGAAGCCCCCATCTTACGTGTAGCTCCATTTGATCCGAGAACGAAAGCAGGAACTAACCCTCATATTCATTTCGAGTTCTTGAATTTACACTATGTACCACTGGCTAAAGCCGACTTTGACACCATCACTATCCATATAAGGGGTGACACTGGCCAGTCTATTCAGTTTATTCATGGGAAGTCTATGGTGAAACTACACCTACGTCAAAGACAATGATACCTACTTACCAAGGTCAACCTCGACAATATGGACACGGACTTGGATCCATGTTTAAGAAAGCCATGAAAAGAATTATGCCTTTACTAAATCCATTTGTGAAATCTGGAGTTCACACCTTGAAAAAAGAAGGACTCCAGCAAGGAAAAGCCGCTATGAAAGATATCTTGACAGGATCAAACGTTAAACAAGTAATACGAAAACGTGGAGCCTCTGTATTAAAAGATGTGGGTGAATCCTTACTACGTGCCGTGGCCAGCCCTAAAAGACGTATAAAGAGCAAACCAGTCAAGAAAAGACCTCATTCGAAACTTCATCATCGCCGAGTTAAGCAGGCCAGACCTCTTGATATTTTCGATTAATCATGATGCAACACGGTTCCTGTGAATGTAGTAAGACAGAGTTGGATGTGTCTGTTGTGCCACCTACCATGACAGCCATGCAAGAAGGTCAATGGACTGAGCATTATCCCATTTCTGCCCTGGACAATAATGCTCCGATTGAATTTGTGATTCCTGCACAGACAGAAAAATGGACAGATCTGAATCAATCTTACCTGTACCTAAAACTCAAAATTATACAGTCAGATGGTACAGACCTAGCGGCCGACAGTGAAATTGCTACCGTCAACAATTTCTTTCACAGCATGTTCTCAAGCATTGATGTGTATCTGAATAATAAACTGATCACCAGCAATGCGGACACGTATGGCTATCGGGCATACATAGAAAATTTACTCTCCTTCACCTCAAGCTGTAAAGACACTCAACTTCAGGCGCTAGAGTTATGGGCTGAAGACACCGCTGGTCATATGCTCGAAAAAGTACATGACGGGAATAACAAGGGCTATGGTAAGAGACGTGCTCGTGTCCATCAAAGTTGTGTGGTGGAACTATGTGGACGGCTTCATTTGGATCTGATGATGCAAGATAAATATTTACCCAATGGTATGGAAATACGCTTAAGACTAAACAAAGCGTCACCTCAATTCTGTCTCATGAGTACTTCACCGGCTAAAATCAAGTTTCTAGAAGCAGGATTTAATATAAGAACAGTAGATTTACTGCCAGTGGTAGCCAATCAACTCAATCAACAGATTGCTCAACATAACATGAAAATCCCCATCCGACGAACTGAAGTAAAAACATTTACGATTCCTAACGGTCAACGATCCAAGATTGAAGATCATTTATTTCAAGGTCAATTGCCAAAACGTCTTATCATCGGTATGGTAAGAAATGGAGACATGAATGGAGACATGGCTACCAACCCCTTTGAGTTCCGTCATTTTACACTGAATCATCTAGAAGTCAGCATTGACGGAAAAGTATTCATAACAAAGCGTTTCAACCCAATTTTGAAACGGGAGAAGTTCTAAGATCCTACATGTCACTCTATCAAGCGACAGGAGCTCTTGGTCTCAATCGTTCATTTGGATTGAGCATGAATGATTATCGGAACGGATACACACTCTGGGGGTTGGACTTGACAGCAGATCAAGGTTGCGAGGAAGGTCAACTCCATCCTATAAAAACGGGCAATCTGAGATTGGAATTTCACTTTGGAACAGCACTTGCACAAGCCATCAACGTGATTGTATTTGCGGAATACGACAATCAAATTGAAATCAATCAATTCAGAGAAGTGCTTCTAGATTATTAAGATGGAAGACATGGATATTGAACACCTGGAAAAAGGACAAGATTACGAAATGAAGTTATTGGCGTATCCTTGTTGTACAAGTTCAAGGACGGACTTTTTACAAGAGTGTTTGAATCATCACGTCACAGAAGCACTCCAATCTTTAATTTATAATCAAGTGCATAAAGACTGTTATGGTTGTCGAGTGAATCATCCTAGTCAAGTACAACATGTACTCTGCTTATACACGAATACGGAAGAGTGGACAGAACTTTACATTCAAAAAGCGATTCAACGTTTGGACGTGTTCAATGTCATGGAAAAGTGGTATCCTGAATTAGTGACCTTGACCGATAGTGAAAAAGGAGACGCGTGTCGATTATGGATTCAATTTAAAGAAGAACTCACTCAGAATCAGTTCATAGATCAATGGATCAGTGTTTGGGCTGAACGTGTCAACAGAAATTGGCATTATGGAGACGAATGAACTACAATACCTATTAGATCATTCACCGTTATTAAAACCACTACATGCTCGTGTTTGTGCCAAAGATCAATTACCTTCAGAGAAACCGCATGACGTGAAAGCCTATATTGTGAATACCCATAACGGGAATCAACCTGGAGAACACTGGGTGGCTCTTTATTTAAAAGACAATAAAGCAGTGTATTTTGATTCCTACGGATTACCTCCTTTCGAAGAGATTCTAACCTTTGTGAAAAAACATGCCAACAAAACTTATCTGTGGAATGCCATGAGAATACAAGGTGATATGTTACCGGTGTGTGGTGTGTATTGTCTATTCGCTTTGGATTTTATCTCACGTGAATGTGACTTGAACCAGATACTGTTAACCCGATTCAAACCGGACATGTATGGAAAAAATGACACTTATGTGACGCATTGGTTTCAACAATATTATGGTACTTATTACATGCATGCTCAATATGTGAATAAATGTGGACAAAAGTGTTGTGCTCAACGTAACTCTAGACCAGAAGGTCACAGACGTTTGTATCATAGTATCATACATAGAAATACAACTCTTTATGGTGATCATTAAATGTAAACAATGTTACTGTTTCATGTAGTTTCTTGTTTCTTGTTACAAAAATAAAAGTTTAGAAAAACTGAAACTAGGTGTCTGTTGTCTTTTTTCTAAGTTCATAAAAATCAAGCTCCGCACATGCATCGGCGCGTGACGCCATCCAACCCTAGGGTGACGTCATCCAAGCAATATGACGTCATCCAACCACTAGAGTGGGCCATACAATACTTACAATGCCTCATTTCATTCTGAGAACTCAAACGCTCAAGATGGAGGCTTTATTCAATGAACTCAAAACAGCAAAACAACTGACTGAAAAACAGAGCAGGGTATGGCGTTCAATCAGTCGCTTAGCGGCTAGCATTGTTAGAAAAAGGGAACGTGATCTTCAATTCATTGGTGAGACTTTGAATACCATTGAAACCAATCGATTTCATCATAGAGAAGAACTGTCTCAATTTCGAGATCAAGTCAGAGAAAGGCAACGAGATGCTCGGGAACGAACGGTGAATAGACAACGGGAACAAGAAGAAGAGCATTGGCGCTCTACCACTCAAGTTGAGTACACGGAACAACCACCAGAACAGGAATGGT
Source organism: Lutraria lutraria (assembly GCA_964023205.1). Classification (NCBI taxonomy): domain Eukaryota; kingdom Metazoa; phylum Mollusca; class Bivalvia; order Venerida; family Mactridae; genus Lutraria; species Lutraria lutraria. Next base: position 14,848,238 of record OZ026846.1, read on the forward strand.
CCTGTGGGGATCTAACATGTAGGCTCTGCTATCCCCCACCAGACTGCAAATGTGAACTATGTACCCAACCAGATCAGTCAGCAAACACGGTTTAAAAAACGACCAACGGTCCTTTTCAGGACCACCAACGGCCCTTTTCAGGGCCACCATGTCTTTTCGAAAGAAAATTCTCTCATTGTCTAAGTCTATACACACACAAAACAATGGTCCCAGAACATTCCTAAAATTCAATTCATACTATTTTGGGGTACAACATTGATTTCCAATTTGTCACAATTTTGTTTACTTTGGGGACCCACCCCCTCTATATTCTATATGACCCGGGTCCCAGGGTACCGCCTATTACTACTGATGTAAAATAAATAAGTTTGAACTAAAAAGTCCCAGATGAATAAAAAATGTTGTATTTTTATTGCAAATAAAAACAAGCATTTATAACATAAGATAGGAAATATAGGAGCTAGAATAACCAGACTTAAATAATAAAAAAAGCCGCCATGGGAATTCTAGTCATAACACTTTGAACAATGAAACCGGTTGAGATAATTGTACAAAACAGTGCGTAATAAGACTCAGTCGCGTGTAAATGAACACATCATTTTAAATAATTCACTAAACGCGTACAGTCATGCTTCATTTTCCATCAGATATTTTGTGTCAGGTTTTATAAATTTATTATTTGATAATTCGAGTTCAATTTCACGAATGCGCATTGGATGCGAACGAATTATTAGTTGACATTTTTCAGGCAATTCATAAAAATGTTAGTTTGCGGTCACCGAATGGAACTCTTAACACTGTGTAGATAGAATGGTAGGCATTATTTGTTAAACATATATGCCTATACTGAAAACGAAAACTTGAAATAATGAACGAAAACTTTGGGTCAAAATCGCTAAAACATTCAAGTCGTTGAATCTTTTGATGTGTTTGTTGCGTAATGCAAATCAGCATTTTTTAGGGAGGGCCTTAGGGAGCATAATTATGATTTATTGTATCATTAGTAAAAAGGTCACTAGTATTTTACGGTGTGTTTTGCTTATTTTTAATAAGAACACCTGTCATTATATTAAGTAGTTTCCCAACAGGAAGTATTGATGTATACATTGATCTTGATGATAATTTTGTTGGGTAAAACAGTTTAACACTAACCTAGTTGAATAAAATCTAAACAGATACTAAGAATATAGACAAGAATATATAAATCAACGCAACAATGCAAAACAACAAAAAATCCACAAAACATCACAAAAAAACAACAAAATAAGCAGTGTATAACGAAAAAGTATGCAAAACCAACTTAAATAGACCATGAAGTTTTAATACAATTACATGAATAGACACATTACAATGCCAACAACACAAAAAACGAAAACAACATAAAACCACAAGATGAAAGATATACGAGTTTTTACACTGTTCGGTCATAAGATCAACACCTTGAACGCTTATCTAGAGAAATCTGATGTTGTAAAATTGTTCGGAATGTTGAATCCTGAATAGATATACATTATCTTGCACAAAAATGAATAAAACCACTTCTTTGATGGAAAATGTCATACTGGAATGTCGTTCACAATGAGTAGTGATATCAACTATTACACTTTCGTCACTATTAGCTATTTTATTTCAGGGGCAACTGGTGTGATTTGGTACAAAGGCGATGAAGTGATTTTGGAAAATGAAGATTTTAAGTTTGAAAGCCATGGTAACATGTATCGACTGCTGATTACAGAAGTTTTTCCTGAAGACAGTGGGACGTATAGAGCAGAGGCATGCAACACTACTGGAACAACTTCAAGTCATTTCACGTTATTTATTAACAGTAAGATTACCAAGGGTTTCTCTATATTCACTATGTTTGCTGTATGTTTGTTTGAGTTTTACGCCCCAGTCAGAGTCGTATGAGGCGGACAGTTCATCTAACAATCGTTACTGGGAAGAACCAGTACTAGACTCCCATCCTCCGTAAGCAACTGCCTTCTTTCGAACCCACCACTCTCGATCAGTGAGAGGTTACAGTGATTTGAAGTCAGCGACCTTACCACTCGACCACAGAGACGTGTTTTTACTCACTAGGATGTAACGTCGCATCAATAGTCAGGGTTATTTGGCGACTATTCCAGCTTTAACGATTGGCAGAAGACCCAAGGCCTGCCCCCGGGTAGAACCACCAACCATCCATAATTTAAAATCGTGATCTTAATCGTGGACCGAACGTGTTGGTCCTCACAGAGCTTATCCGATCTTGAGGTCAGTCGTGGCAATCGTGTTAATCGTAGAGTGTTTTTGAACGGTTAAAAAAATGTCTACGATTAACACGATCAATTGCCAATCGGGATCATCGTATCAGATCGTCACAAAATGCTACCGATCGTATTTGATCGTCACAAAACGCGACAGATCGTATTCCATCGGGTTTCCAAATTGTGGTGATCGGGACCGATCTGTCATTATGAACTGTTGAAGGTGATGTCCCTACTCAGTCGGGATGTATATATATACCCGTCTGGTTCCAGTCGTAGCTTATATCGTGATCGACGTCGAACTAGTTGGAACGTATTCACACGTACCGTATCAGGAAACCCGATCGGGATAATCGTGTCAGATCGAGACCAAATCGTGGACTCATCAAAACAATCCTATCTGAACGCATGTGACCGCATCTGAACGGGAAACCAAACCGTAACAGATCGTGACACATGAACTTGTAAAATCGTGACCGAAACGCATTACCTCATATCCAAACCTGTATTACGAAAAACATTCCACGATCAGATACGAAAGACCAATCGTGGCGTTCGTAGCCGATTGCACGACAGTGGGAACCTAGCATAAGCCAGCTGGATAGTCTCATCGAATGTAAACATGTTCAGGATCCGGTAGGCATTCGAACTTACAACGATAAAGGACTAATAATTTTTAGTTAGAGACAATAACCAGTCAACCAAGAGGGCACGGTAGCGTAGTCCATTTACGCTTATTTTGATTGATGATGTTTTTAATATATGTTTGATATTCTAGTTTTAATTAAAGACAGAAAATTATAACATTCAAAGCCCGGTATTTAAACCTGCCGTCCAGAACGGTTCCCGGCTGCAGAATTTGCAAAAACGGGAAGCTTCGGCATATCTTCGCGATGTTCTAGAACCGTTAGATGTCCTCTTATATTTATATAGTTTATTCAACGCACGTTCTTTGTTATTGTGATTCAGTACCAGACGAGGAACCGTTAGGACCCTGTATTCAAGAATTCCCCAAATCGCAGACTGTTAATGAAGGGTCACCAGTCATGTTTACATGCAAAGTCGACTCCTTGGAATCAGGTGAGAGATAAAAACTTCAAGTGCAAGTATGCAAAGCTACATTTAAACAAGATATGCCTAATAATTTTCAAAAAATGTAAGCATACAATGTAGATAGATAGATAGATAGATAGATTTTATTTGAAAATAAGACAGCATGTCCAACATTTTACATATTACAAAACACAATGAAATTAACATTTCCAGTGATATATAATTATGTAGTTCTATAAAACACGAATGCATAAGTTTTTACAAATAAATGTACGTATATGTTGTTATATTATGTCTTTAACATAATAGAAATATATTAAGCTTCCTATCGTTATCATATCAAACTGATGTAAGAATAATTTTTTTATCGTAATAATATCAATGTTAATTATAATATAGAGACTGACAACAACAATAATAATAATAAACTTTGAAAACAAAACTATGAAGAAAGGAGAAGGAAATATGTTCGACAGTTGATGGGGAGAAAGAGCTACCTAATGTAGTATTCATTATCTCTACGTTTCAAGCTTTTGTAAATATATTTGGATAGATTTAATATGATTCCGCGGTTTTCAGAAGACATAAGTTCAGTGAATTTTAAAATATTAGTTCTTTTCCATTAATATTGTTTGATGTGTTCTTTTCTAATATCATAATATAGAGGACATTCTAATATAAAGTGGAATTCGTCTTCAAGGGTGTTACATAATTGACATTTTCTTTCTGATCTTGGTGTTTTAACTGGTTTTGTCCATCTGCCTAATTCGATTTCTAATCTATGACTCGAAGTTCTTATTCTGCATAAAGCTATTCGATATTTTCTAATTTTAACACAATCTAAATATGTTTTAAACTCAAAATTTGAAAATAGTCTATAGGTGCATGCCCTTGAATAATCTCTAAGTTCGCCATTCCATGTTTGAATAAAATTGTCTTTAATGCGTAATTGAAAAATTCTTAAAAATTGGGAGACGTTTCATACACCTTGAAAAAACCATACATCGTTAAAACCTGATGTTTCTAGAATTTGTTTAACATTAACTATCCAATTAATTTTATTTGGATTTGAATTAAAATCATTTAACATCATATCATATACAGATTTTCTGTACTTATTTTGTGAATTGTTTACTATTTTCAACCAATATCGAATTACTTGACGTGTTAATCTATTAAATTTAAGAGGCAACCTTCCCAATTCACCGTATATAAAATTGTTTTGGGTTTGAGTTCTACATCCTAGGAGTTGTTTACAGAATTTAAGGTGACATTTTTCAATTAATTTTGCGTCTAAAAAACCCCAAATTTCTGCACCGTAATTTAAAATTGGAGTAACTAATTTATCAAAGAGATCGAGTCTGTGGCTAATGGAAAGTTCAGTAAATTTTGACAAGTAACATTTCATTTTATAAATTGCCTTCATTGCTTGGCCGCTTAAAGTTTCGAAAGTTTTTGTAAATGACCCGTTCGTAGTAAAAACAATACCAAGATATGTAAACTTTACAACTATTTCGAGCGTTTTTCCACAATAAGTAAAATTATAGTTTTGATTAGACGAATAACCTTTCTTAAATATCATTACCTTAGTTTTTTGTACATTTACTATTAATTTCCATCTATTACAATAACTGTTAAGAGTATTTAAACCAGTGTTCTGCTTTGCTTTGTTGTTGGTTCTAGGGGAATTTCTAAAACAAAAAGATGTCCTTTTCCTCAATTTATTTTCTTAAGTATATTTAATATATTTCTTACCAGAGTCATACAATCTATATGTATAAATGATTAACATAAACAGATCTAAAGTGAAATTCCAATATAAGTTTGATTACATATAATAATCATACAAACAAGTTAAATTAAAGTATCTAATTTTTTCAACAATAAATATGTTTCAATAAGTCATTTCAACTTAGATTTAGTTCTACAAATGATGATGATTTTATAATGTACATTCTGTATTCAATCACATTTACCATTATCTTATATTCTAGCATGTAAAAATGATTAAAATTGAAATGCTCACCGAATAATAACAATAAAAAGATTCCGGAAATAAATTCCACGGACAGAAACCTCCATGTTTATTTTACTTTAAATTAACCCAACTAATCACAATTAAACGAAACGACTAGTTGAACGAAAAGATTGCTGCAAGTGCATACTTACAATAAATTTACTTAGATTAAAACTTATCCAAATAATACAACAGTAGAAAAACAATTTGAATTTTAACAACATACACATACAATTTGAATTCTAGCAACATACATATACAATCATAAGAAATTGAGTTCTAACAAAAAATACGAAAATGTCTAACTTACCTAAAACAAAAAGATGTCCTTTTCCTCAATTTATTTTCTTAAGTATATTTAATATATTTCTTACCAGAGTCATACAATCTATGACCCTTAAGAGGAAAGGACTTTACGAAAACAACTTCTACAACAATAACTGACCAATCAATTTCTTTATAATTCACGTGACAGTTAATTTTAACCAATCAAATATAATTTCTTGTTATAAAATTTGAAATCAGCCGATGAAACAATGTTTATTTCTAACTTAAAGTATTAACTGAAACCCTTTAAGTTCTTGTCAGATCCGCTTAAGGTGACTGATAATATTAAAAGTTCTTTTATACATTAACTATCGAAAGGTCTGAAAAATAGATAACTAATAAAGTTAAAGCGATTAAATGAGATAGGTAATTTTAGATCTTCCTATCTGTATTAATTCTTATGTTACAATTGACCAAAAGTTGCTAGGATACAAGTTGTTTAATTAGATCTTACTGCATACATTTTCTTTAACCCAATTTCTTCTAAAAATTATTACAAACAACATCAAACACAATTTAATTAATAAAACAAAAAATCAAAAATTTTAATGCATAATACCATTCTGAAGTTCTTCACTAGATTCTGCAAATATGATAATGTCATCAGCGTAGAGTAATAAGAATATTTTTAACATCCCAATATCAATACCCTCAAAACCATTTAAAATCATATATTCTTCTAGGTCGTTTACATACATCGAAAAAATAAAAGGTGACAAGCAATCTCCTTGTCTAACACCAAGAAAACATTCGAAAGTATCACTTATATTGTTTTTGTGTTTTACTTTGGATTTGACATGACTATATAATGATTTAATAATATTAAGCATTTTACCCCTGACCCCGTATTGAATGAGTTTATAAAATATATTTTCCCTGACAAGGTAATCAAATGCTTTCGTTAAATCAACAAAACAAACAAATAACTTTTTTCTTTCATTCAATATACGAGTAATAAGGCCATGTAAAATAAAAAGATTATCTGTAGTACCCATATTTTTCCTAAAACCCGACTGTGCTTCTACGTATACAAAGTAATCTTCGGCCCATTTATCCAAACGATTATTTAAAACCCTCGTGAATAGTTTACCGAAAGTGCTTAATAATGTTATACCGCGATAATTTTCTGGTTGGTTAATATCACCTTTTTTATGTAATGGGATAATAAAACCCTCCGTCCATTTTGACGGTAAATGACCAGTATCAAATATTTTATTGAACAGTTTAATTAGATATGAAGACAAACTGTCCATTCCGTATTTAAAAAATTCGTTCAAAACGTGATCTGGTCCGCTTGAACGGTTAAGATTCAGTTGTTTACAGGCTTTTAACAATTCTTGATACGATATAGAACAATTTAATTCTTCAAACATGACCTGTAATTCATCATTTAAAAACCTATCATTAAAGTGTATGGTGTCTTCATCTGGTTGAAAGAATACAGACTCAGGATCGTTTATAGCTTTAAAATAGTTGAAGAAATCTGATGTTGTTATTTTTGATGAGACATCATTGGTATTCATATTCTTTAACATTTTCCAATATGATTTAGCGTTTTTAAATCTTACTGACTCTAATTAATTTTGTTTGTCTGAATTTTATCGTAATCCGCTTTTTTTGTTCTAATTATTTTCTTGTACTGAGTTCTAGAATTCGTCATTAATTTTCTATTTGTCTAATTTTTTTCGCTCCTATATTTATTCAGTTGATCATAAAAACATGTTCTGTATTCATAACATTCGTCATCAAACCACGGCCTTTTGTTAGTGGTATAATTGGTATTATTATTACATTTACGTTTGAATAACGGATTACATACATCTTCTAATAAATGATAAAAATTTGACAAGTTGTTTTCAATTTCATCGGTTGTATCATAATCATCGAGTTGCTCTGCTAAAACATTCATTTCTGTTTGAAATGAATCATCATTAATACGTCTAAGATATTCATCATGTTTACTACTGTCCCATTTGTACGTGAATGTATGTTGCTTTCATGCTTATTTGATCGTTATTCACTTGAGTGTTAACAAAAACTGTTTCCGTAAATAAATGGACAGGATTGTTACACGTTATCAGAATAAAGTGTCCCGGTACATTTCATTCGATTATTTTTTGTTACATATTTTATAGCTGATTTGGTCGAAATTATAAGATTATCAAAGTTTCGACGATTGAATCAAAATACACAGAGCCCACCAAAAGTTCAATATTGCAATTTAGGTTATTTAGTATTATACTTAACACAATGCAGATAATCATGTATTTTGCCATTTACGGACCGTCATAATTATCATATACATTGTATATCGCATTTTTTTGCAAAAATGAATTCAAGACATGTTACATGGGATAGGTTATTTAATGCGGGTATGAGAGGTTTCAACGCAAAAAAGAGGATATCTATGTTCATTTATATTTTCGGATAATGATTCAGGTGAAACAGCTTGCATGTTATCCATATATTGTTATCAATATGTGATATAGTAGTTAGATCATTTTACATGCGAGAATTATAAGCTGGGAACATATTTTCGATATTTTTGTACAATCGTTCAGCGTTATAACCTTTAATGAGTCTTATCCGAAATAAAAACCTGTTTTAAAAGTTGACTCTTTTTAAAACATTACACGACGGGACTATACTAGTGTGATGAGTTTGACGTCTTGAATACTAGTACATGTATCTAATATCTTCATAATGATATCAAAACATGTATACCAACATAACATAACAGAAGATAACAGAAGGCACTGCGCCGCCAAACAACGCAACGCAATGCAAAGCAACGCAGAACAGTGTTACGCACTACAAAACAACATAACGCAATACAAAAGACTGCGTCACAATGCAACGCAGAACAGTGCTACGCATTACAAATCAACGCAATCAATATAAAGCAACGTTTACTACACAAAACTACGCAAGACAATTCAAAACAACGCACCGCAACGCAAAAAATGCAACACGAAGCAATGCAACACAAACCAAGACTAGAGAATATACATGTAGTAAGAATAAAATCTCAATCTTAGATCTTGTCTATTTTAAAAGTTAAGTATGATCCGACAATAATGATATTTCTGACAACATTATTGAACTGAATATGTATTTTAACTTTAATCAACTATTTCTTTTCAATCATAATACTTGCAGAATGAAATCGAGATTTGAGTTTAGAGAATGTGCGCAAGTTTTATAACTTCAGAGCCAGTATACTTAGGGACAATCCCCATTTATTTCTGTTTGTGTACTATCTCTTCGTTCCTAGTTTATATTGGATTTTTGGTGTAATTATGACATTTTGATAAACACTCTACATTTCAGTTTCAGAAAGTTGATAATAAAGGTACATGCTATAAATCAACTTGTTTTGACAAGAGCATGTAAATACATAAATATGATGCGCATAAAACACTCGAGTGCGTAGAATACTAAAAAGGGTTTGTTGAGGAGTATATATCACAGATCGAATACTTCAATGTAACACGTGTGTGATATATTCGACCGTGAATAGAACATCTGTCTTACGTGACATACATTACGTGTATTTGTCTACTCAATTTAACAGTCAAAATGATAAACGTATGTCACATAGGTTGTGGTATAAAATAATGGAAGTACAAGTTATTACATCGTCATTAGCATCATCATCAAAATCATTACCATCATCATTATTTTCAGTAACTTGGATGAAAGGCACACGTGTTCTTGATGACAGTGGACGATTTAAGATCACAAATACAGACACATCAAGCATTTTTACCATACCTGCAGCTCTCGCCACAGATACCGGCTTATATCACGTGGAAGTAAACAATGATAAAGGTACTGTCATGGATCTCTTAAAATTATTACCCTGAAATGTTATCATGAGAGGTTTAATGACTTTACAAGGGTTTGTATTGTTTCTTTAACACACTAACCAACACAAGCAGTATTTCCTATAGTAAAATCCATTTTACTTGAAAATCCGTGATACCATATGCATTGCAATAGAACTGCCCAAGTAAGGTAATTCTAGGACAGCATAGGTTTATACCGATTACGATTACATTAAGGCATTAGGATTTTTCTGATGTATTTGTTCAATACTACACAACAATATTAATACAGTACAACCTCTGTAGAACAACACCCTGTCGGAGTTTCAAATACTGGCCGTTGTTTAGAGGTTGTTGCTCTATAGAGGTTAACTTTATAGTAAATATCATTTTAGGGAAATGTTTAAGGTGTTGTTATAGAGAGGTTGTTTCTCTACTGAGGAACGCTCTGGAGAGGTTGTACTGTATTACAAACAATATTTGATAGTTACCTCGGATACTATAATTTATTTTACGACAATTTAAAAAAATGTTTCAGTTGTTGCCATTGTTGAAATAGAACAATATAAATATCTTTCGAAATTGCAGAGTGACCTATATTTTTCTTTATCAAAGTATATTGATATTGTGTAATTGTATCTTTTTACCATGACATCAATGCAAATGTAAAATAAAATAACTCAATGGATTGTCATTGTGTTTAAAATAAATCATGGTAAATCACTTTCTATCATGGAAACCTATACAGATTTACTAAATATGTCCGCCATGTTTTGAGACAATCAATGCTTCACTGTTGACCATACATTATTCTATTCATCGTTTTTTTATTATTTATATCATCTCTTGACAAACACCTGGTGCAAATAATGTAATGCAGTTTTCCCATTGACCTGCGCAATCAATATTGATTTACAATATTTTGATATTTACAGGGAACACACTGTGGACATTTACCCTGAACGTAGACGTCAGTGTTTCACCTTGTGCAGATATTGATGTGCTCGCCTTAATTAAAGCGGCTCAGTGCTAAACATTTAATAGTATTGCTTGGAAGAAGACATTACCCGACGCTGCGCAACGACAATTTTCATTCAGTCATGGCAGAATTTCTCCCCATTATTATCACCAATGATGCAGACACAAGATAAAACATAAATAACACGTTTTTTTATCCTGTATTAATTCCGTCGTTGTGACGACAAGGCTGACACTAAGGTATCTAGGAAACACAGAAACAATCAATGATAGGAAATTCACTGTAAACATGAGCAGAGAAAACACACATCTTGCAAGTAGGTAGACAGTAGAGATTCAACGGATGATGTGATGATAGTTTTCATAACATGTGATACCAGTACGACAGTTTATAACTTTTGATTGCATCAGCCGTTTTTCTTGATTTAAAAACGCATTCACAGGAGATATATACACATTTTTGTACAGAAGCTAACAGGCTTATAAACTTTGTTTTTACAAATATACACTACATACACTTTAACAGCAGATGATCGATATGACGTCCATTTTGCTGAAAATGACGGTTGAGTCAGTGCTTTTTTATGTTTTCTGCTTTTTTTATCGGCTGTATAATGCAGGAACCTTGGCGAAATTATGTTTTTATCTACAACAATCGGTGTCGTTTTTGCATGTACAATAAAAACAACTTGCTGGATTCTAAATATCATTTATTTATTCTATCGGATTTAACGCCCTTTGTAATATCGTGGCGGGCAGTTATCTTGACCGACTTCTTTGGCCTTAACCAGTACTGACCACATTCTAATCGCAAGCTTCTGCCGAGCTGCCCTACATAATGACAATTTAACATAGGATGTGATATCTTCAATCAAAGTTGTCACGGACAGTGTGAGCCTCGTCTGGGGTTCGAACTCACAACCTAAATTATTCGGTACGTGATGTAAATATACATACCTAAATAGTACATGTGTTGCATTTTAGCATCTTTCGCTGTCCCAGTATAATAAAACAGGCATTAGAGGATGTGTACCTAAAACAATATATTGTAATTTTTCTTATTCTTCCCGAATAAAGAACATCATAGACATCATCAAGTCCAGTGTTATATTGTCATTGACCCTCAAAATAGATGCTTGCGATGTTGTATGAATTTAGGCAAAAACACCTATGTACGTATTTAAATGGAATTTCGTATTTTATTCATTAGATATTTAACAAATAATTTCTAAGCGTATCATTCTATGTATTTTGAATAACTGGATATCTGGCTGTATACTTACCGTTCTAGATAATTCAAATACGCTGTTATAATAGTTCTGTGGTATCGTGGTTATCAAATTGTTGAATACAGTGCATCCTCTCTAAAACAACACCCTTTGGGGGTAGCAAAATTATGTTGCTTTTGGAAGTGTATTGCTCTAGAGAGGTTAAATTAATAGTTAAATCGTGCAGTGGGAAAAAAACTATGCTGTTGCTGAAGGGGGGGGGGGGGTTGTTTGTCAAGAGAGGGCTGCTCTGGAGAGGTACTGTACTTGCAAATAAGTATTAAATTTTATCTTACTTGCTATTCCAAACAACATAACTTACATACAAACCGTTCTGGTGTTTGTATTGATTTGAAGAAGATAAATTAAAACTCTCGCCTTCCTATTATCGTTCTTAGCATCATAATTATAATTGGATGCTTCTGGCTTTGATTCGTCATGGATGTGAACAATGTGTTATATGTAATCGATTAATCTTCATTTCTAAAACATATTTCTTGTGCTGTGCTGTATTCAATCGCAAGACCTGGAGAGATGCGCAGATAACAAGTTAGAACAAGTTAGTAATCCAGTTACTTGTTAAGTCGCCATATCTGGTTCATTTTGTAAGGTATGTTAGTGCAGATCAGTCCTCTACATGCAACAAAAATGGTGCATCTAACGATGGTGATTAACAAGCACATTAATCAAACTGAAACACAGAAATGTGGAGCAACAGATTGCTATTTTAAGACCGTTTTTAGTCTTGATTAAACAACATGAACTAGTCAATAAGAACAAGTTTTGTTTTTAATTCCATACCTGTGCTTCGTGTCATGTCCTTTCACATGTATTTTTTTATTATTATAACTATGATGCAACATAATTTTGCTACTCCCAAAGGGTGTTGCTTTGGAAAGGAGTCTGCACTGTATACACTTATCTATTTGCAGTATCTGTAAACTTTGAGGACTGTTTATGAATCTATTGCATCACGTGTGACACTCATATATTCGCTAGAAATCTATTCCTTCTATCTATCTGTCTTTCTGTGTCATACGTGTTATTTATGAGGCGCAAGGCTTAATCGAAACCAGACAATTATGCTGTGAAATGGTTTGCATTTCTGTAAGATGAAACTACTAATAATCTAATACATCTGATCAAGATGAATGCTCATTTGAATCGTAACAGGTGTTTGCAAAACAGCCATCTTTCGGATCAATAAGCATTTCCTGTTAGATTACATTTTATGCAATTTCAATATTTCTCCCAAAGACCGACATGATTGCAAAACAAAACAATTACCATAAAGGTGTTGTTTATTGCAGGCACGTATACATTATTTAACTGTTTAATTAAGTTGATGAATGTGAGTGGTTGCAACGTCAGTTAGTCCTTTAAAAGATTCATTTTAAGTTCATGCTTAACCATATACTGAGTGATTTGCTAATGTTTATTCAAAAGGTACGAAGTCTCACAATACACGTGGTAAATATTTTATACTTTATACATAGAAGATGTATAGATATGGTGTTAAAGGCTCATTCAATAATTTAATTTAACACCACCATAGACCTAAGTGAAACTCATAATCAGTAAATATGAATTCAGGTATTTCTGAAATAGGACGCCATAAGAAGCCGACACCACACACGGATTTTAATGATTTTGTTAATTAGCATAAGAATGGTCATCATAATAAATGAAGTGATGTATGCAAGAAGGGTCTACCTCCATTCTGTCAAAGAAGGAAAATGGTACTGTCTTACAATCACCCATGCAATTAGTTGCGGTTGTTATTCAGGTAGGTAAATAAATTCTGGGTCTCAATACACGCACCGGTTTGTTATTCGACAAGTGTTCAAAGAAGCTTTTCCGACTTTTGTGTGTTTATTTTATTCTTTGAATTTGAAATGTATTATTAATTATACATTATACCACGTCAGTAGGTAATTGCGCAATTTGAATAGTTAATTACCTGCGTTACCAATGGTGTCATTACACACAGTACCATAGTACGAGGTTGTTATGCACGAGTTTGACTGGTTGCTAAGGACGCTCTGAGTGCACAGTTCACAAAGACTTTATTTATTTAGGTATAACGCCGTTTATCAACTTATGATGCATCCGCCATTTGACCTGGTAGAAGGGTATCAAGTGTTACCCTTGACCGTCCGTCTTTCCGTCTGTCCGCCGACATGAGAGGATAGTTGTGAGGTTAGGGTATGGGTTAGATTTAGTACACCTTGTACTTGTAAGGTGCGACTACGTACAAACCAGACTTGTGGGCATAACTTCGAACTGTGAGGTGCAAAAAAGGACTTGTTGGGAAAAAAGAAACACCAAAAGGTGATCAAAGGCTGCACCCCACAACTACGCTCTCATAAGAACGTCCGTCCTTTCCATTTTTGGTTTCTGAGCGATAACTCCAGAAATATACCATGGATTGGTTTCATATTTTACATGATGGTGTATAATAATAACATACATGTCAGGTACGATTTCCGTTGAAATCCGAACATTTCCAAAGGAATAATGGCCCCTTGTTTACTTAGCTCTCAGAGGCAGCATTCGTGTCCTCCAGAAACATTTCTAGTTTAAAGTTGTGTACGGCGGCACACATAATAATCAGGTGCTCCATCATCATACCACAATGCCTCCCAAATCTAGTATTTATGAAATTGCTTTTCTACTGTTCAATTTAAAATAACTACTATATGACTGTATACCTCTTATATATGCCAAATCTTTCATTTAAGCTAAAACAACAAAACAGTATTCACATAAATTAAGTTACCAGTTTGTTTTAGCTCAAATGTAGGCATAATGAAATAAATAACTTGTTTAACTTGCGACGAGAACTCCATTACATGTCAAATATCACCTTTGGATGGTTTGCTGTACCATAAATAGAGACAAAGTGTTTCAAAATGCCTATGGTTATTTTTGAAATGAAATGCTGAAATGCCAAAAAAGTTTTGCTTTGGGAGGAACACGTTTACAATGGTAGGTGTCCTTGGAGCTTAGTTGAATCTCTGAAATTGAGTAGGATACAACCATTGAATTTAACCTCATGAAATAAAACAAAATACAGAAAACATGCAAACCTGCTTAACCATAATAAGATAATTACAAGGTGTATTCTTAATGATGCTAAGTATTATTGTACTTAAAGTTACGGAGTGATTTATAAAGTAACATTGTATGCTCCTTATTGTGGCACAAAATGGGCTTCACTCTGGTGTATACATGTACAAGCTTGTTATTACTTGCTTCCATCTACCTACGGAGATTCCCCGACGTATTTATCCTAAAACACTATACATTGGACATAAGTTGCGCTAATCGATTTTCATACTGTTGTCGATACAAAACGAAATATTCAGGTAAAACTCGAAACTATTTAGTCAATATTGAAAACCCGTCTGGTTCAATTTTGTTATTTTACCATTCCTATGATCAAACGTCATATTATGCAACGAAGCAATCATTGTCACGTGCTTTTGTTTTGATGGTTTCTATGGCGATCCAGTACCCGGGAACGTCTGCAGTCAGCTCATATCTCATATAGACTTGTGCGGTGTTAGAGCGGAGACGACTTGGCAAAT
The DNA here is from genome assembly GCA_964023205.1 of Lutraria lutraria. Classification (NCBI taxonomy): domain Eukaryota; kingdom Metazoa; phylum Mollusca; class Bivalvia; order Venerida; family Mactridae; genus Lutraria; species Lutraria lutraria. Next base: position 14,863,544 of record OZ026846.1, read on the forward strand.
ATGGTGAGTTTTATTAAATTAATTTGTTAATTTTCTCACATTTATTCACTATTTTGTTGTATAATGTATTAAAAACATGCTTCAAGAATTGGAATACTAAACTTTATTTTGATTACCTTTCTGGGTTTTTTTCTTTTTGAAGAAAACAACAACTATATTTGGACAAAACGTGTAAGGAAAGTAATTATCAATAAAATAAGAAAATGATAATCGTATTCATCAAATATCGCTAGATCTTGCCATGCTTTTATGCAGATACAGTTAACGAGAAAACTTATGATTTTCTTATTATAATAAAGTATTTAATTTCCCTAAATTTATCACGCTGAAAACTCGGGAAAAAAATTATAAAAAAAAGATATTTCACGTAGATTATTTCCCATAAACAACCTGGTTATACGACAATTCCGATTATTTCTGTATAGTAGTTCAATATACAAAAGATGAGCTTATTATATAATTAAACTGTGCAATCAAAACTGAAATTTAAAATCTTGTTCATATTGGCTCAAAAAAGGGATTTTATTTTTTATTTAACGCTGTATTTAAATTCGCTCATAAATTTGTATTCTCCGATATGAGATTTTGCTCTACCATGTCTGAAGGCTGTACTGATGATCGCAGTTGATTGCGACATGTTAATGGTGATTCGCCACGCTGGATATGTGTCACTCGTGTTGATATTAATCAGACGCTGTATGACTTTATGTTACACGAGAATGAGCCATACAAGTTTGAGGGAAATTTAGATTTTAAAATTATCCTAACCGTATCATCGACTGTGTTAATTGTTCATTTTAAAACCTTACGCAATGAATGTAACACTAAACTTTTAAACAGGTTCGTAAATGGTTACCGTAGCAACGAAACCGCTCGATGTGAATAGAAAAAAATGCACTTCACGTAAAATGCTATTCATTTCTACAATCTCCTTGTTTAGCAAATGTGTGAAATCACAAAAAAAAAACGTTCGTAATATGAACGTACTTCATTTTCATACCCGTGGAAAAATTTTAAACAAATTACTACTTGGTAAATTCATTTTGATATCCTTATATGGTGTACGTGTACATTAGTGGTTCATGAATAAAACAGATTGTTTTGTAGAAATCCCTGAATGAGGTATTAAATTCTAGAAGGTCAATTACACTAGATGCGCAATATTTAATATTACAATTCAGACCGTCCTTAAAAAATGTTAGTTTGCAGTGACACAACTGGCCCAGTTGAAACTTCCGTGACTCCGAACATGTTCAGCTATTTTGACCATACTATTTATGGTTCTTTATGTCAGCTTTTAGTTTTCAGTACAGGTATATAATTTCAAAAAGCCAGCCTTCCCATCCACTGTTAAGCGCTTGAGTCACGTAATCGTAAACAAAAAAAAATTCCAAGGACATTGCATAATCAGAAATTCTTTCTTCCGCGTTTTTGTATAAAGTGACAATTATAGGATGAAAACATATTAGGTGTTTATATTCAAATTCCCTGTAGTGAATTTTATTATGTGAATAATATCCTGTTTATTTATTTCGCTTCTATGACAAAAATGCGTCAGATTTTAATTGCAAGTGTCTATTAAATTACAACGTTACCTTGGCGATATTTTCATACATTTAATATCAATGCCTCAAACAATTACAGCTGTTACATATTTAAAATGACATCATTTCTGAAGTAAGGATTTTTCCCATGATAATCTCAAACCGTAAGGCCGAGTGATTATGTCTGACTTAACATCTTCGAATGGACTTCGTGAAGACATTATTTTTTCTGGTACTTTTCTTTCATACTTCATGAATAGATCATGAACTATAAATAACTATTTGTGGGGTTTCATTAGGTAATCATTAGCCACTTACCGCTGTGAGTTCGATTCCCAAATAATCACACACGAGGAAGCCGGCTTACGGATGGTCAGTGGTACAACCAACGTTTACCCCATGCGTCTTCCTTCTCTCCAGTCATATCCGCCAGGTGGCGCCTTTATGTTGGTGCGACGTTATATCCCAGTGAAAAAAATCAACAAAAAACTTCTAACTAGAGGGAATGACAGTTAATCATTAGTACATCATTTTCTAAATTCATAAGCACAATTATGCAACAACATCGGACGCCTACAAAATAAATGTACGCATTTTAAGCTTCGTATGTTGTTATGCAGTGCAACCTCTTCAAAGCAACACCCTTTGCGAGTAGCAAAATTATGTTGCTGTTGTTGAGAGGTTGTTGCTCTAGAGAGGGTTATATTAATAGTTAAATCATGTAGTGGGAAATAATCATGCTGTTATTGAAGGGAGGTTGTTGTTCAAGAGAGGGCCGCTCTAGAGAGGTTGTACTGTATACAGTAAAACTCATGTAGCGACCACCTCAATATCATGTACACCTCTTTAATCATGGGCAATTATTTTCCGATTGGTTTTCACGATTTTCCCACTGCGGTTTAACGTCGCATCAATAATTAGGGCATTTTGTGACCTTTCAGCTTCATCGGCTACCTGGGTAAACCGCCGACCACCCGTATGCTAGATGGACGGCTTCTTCGCATCTGAATTTTGTCTGGGTCCGAGTTAGATTCGAGCTCACAGCGGTGAGTGGCTAGGGATTGCTAGTCAGAAATTATGATTACTCGAACACGGTGCCCCCCACCCAATCTCTAATATTTCCTAAATGTTTCAACTCTGTAATAAGACCACTATAGTTTAAGTACCATATATCTGGTACCAAAGGAGGCATTGATGTCAAGGTATCACTGTATATGCATCATTGAATTTGAACAGTTATTAATCAAAGTACTGAAAGTACTCAGGGAAACTGAAGTTTCACAGACTTTCCCTGCAGCATGGAAAGGGAACCAGTTCAATAATTCTATGTCGGATCTAGAAAACGTAGTACATAGTAGATCAAGCAGGGCGAGTGATGGTATGGAAAGTTTTCAAAGATTGAAAAGTTGAATAAATTTTATCGAGTAGTAACCGGTGACATTAGAGTGACTATAACTTATGATATATAGACTCGATTTACAACGCGATCAAAAAGCAATGTAGTCATCCGGGACCTTTCATGTAAACTCATCATAATAATCAAAGGGTAATGTTTGAATGAAACATTTGTTAGATTTTATCTCTTGACGAGTTTTGTAAAATTAATAGGGGTAAAATTTGCATCGGAATGTTATCGCGTGACTTAACAAAAGTAGCAGTAACGTGACGTGACAATCGTAACTTCTCGGGCAAGTCCGTAACTGAGAAATACGCCTCGTACTTATGCGTTGGGTTACAAATTTTGTTTATGCGGTTTCCGGTCACTACTTTTTCAACACGTCAAGGTACTCGTTTTTCAAGAATCATTAATACTTTCAAACGTGTTGATCGATATAATGGGCACCAAGTTCCCATTGAAAGAGAAACGTGTATTGTTTCCTTCATTGAATTTCCAGGGTCAGCCATCATGCTATTATAAATATCTTGTAGTTTCATCCAAATATCGGGCTGCAAAAATATAATGTATTCATATAAACGTGGATTGTTAAAACATTGTCGCCCAGACACCTGCCAAACCCATCACGTGCGTTTTCGTATCAAATTTATACAACGCATTTAAATAGAAATTGAATTAGAAATTGCTCAAGGTAATAAATATGCGATGTTGGTTTTACTAAAATAGCTTCCTGAATGATATTTAGTGTTGTAAATGCGAAAACCTGACAATAACAAGACTTATGTACTTTTATCTATCAAGGCTTTACATTTTAAATGATTTGACTTTGCCAAAATTTAACCACAATAGTCAGTCGAAAGTTATTTTCACAGCGACAATTAAGGAACAGCTTAGTTTCATGAACGGGGGGGGGGGGGGGGGGTAGCATGTGCGAGAAAACAGAGTAAAACTTATTTGTATATAGCGACGTCTATTTTAAATACCGACAATAATGTTTTGGACTTATATTAACAAAAAAAATAACGTATTTATATGAATTACAGTACAACCTTTCCAGAGCGGCCCTCTCTTGAGCAACAACCTCCCTTCAACAACAGCATGACTTTTTCCACTGCACGATTCAACTTTTAATGTAACCTCTCTAAAGCAATAACCCCTTAACACAACATAATTTTGCTACTCACGAAGAGTGCTGCTTTGGAAAGATTGCACTGCATTTTCAGTCCATGAAAACATTATAAATATTCACCAAGCATCAATTTAGAATTCCATCAAAATCAATACACAATAATATTTCTTTGAATCCATGATGAAGTTAGTTCATCATTGTTGTACTGGTTGCCATAGTAACGACGACATTCATTGATCAGGTTGCTTTATATCAGTTACTAGTGAACACAGAATCTACCACAAGCTTGTCAATGTTTAAACTAACAAAGGTCATTTTTGCAAATCAAATGAGATTTAAAAGTAGTGAGAATTCATTTATGTTATAACTATTGTACTTTAAGGTAATACAAGTTCATATACCTTTTGTGACCGTTAATATACACACAGCCAAACCCAGGTTAATGGCCAAACTATATTGATCAATAAACCGTCAGGTAACGACTGCTTGTGCTAAGTTCAGATGTATTCTTACCCTTAGGTGGTATCTGGTTTCAGGCTAACATAAAAACAATTAGACGATTCTATAAACGAGTTTATTTATTGCAAGTACAGTCAAATCTTTTAAAAAGACCATTTATATTGGGAAAGACAAAATGTTGCTTTTATTGACAGGTTACCTTTATTCGGATATCATTTTGTTCTAAATATTCAATAATGGGTTTTAAAAGAACGGCCTTTATTAACCTGATGACTTTTATTCGGAGGTGGCCGCTAGTACGCGTCATACTGTATTGGAATATTTAAACGTCAAAGTCCTATTATCAATTAATAACAAGGGTTGGAAGAAAAAAAAACTTGTAGTGCTTGGACATAATCAATTTAAATTGTACGTTTAATAACTATGAATACGTAATGATGATGGTATAATTGTTTCCATATGTGAAACCATGTATCTGCTTACTAGTATGCTAAAGCTAATACATTTAGAAAGATTAATGAAGTACTTAAAGCCTAATTATTCGAATAAATTATCTTGAGTATTTTTTTTATCTACGTAAAAAATATAATTGTAGCTCTCATCCCCACACATTGTACATCCAGCTTCTTCGAAAATAAGTTTGAAACTCTAAACAACACTCATTGGTCTTTTATCGTTGTTGATTTAACTATTCCATTTGAAAAAAAGCTTTTCCCTGATAAACTTATTTAACTATTCCATTTGAAAAAGCTTTTCCCTGATAAACTTATTTAACTATTCCATTTGAAAAAGCTTTTCCCTGATAAACTTATTTAACTATTCCATTTGAAAAAGCTTTTCCCTGATAAACTTATTTAACTATTCCATTTGAAAAAAGCTTTTCCCTGATAAACTTATTAACTATTCCATTTGAAAAAAAGCTTTTCCCTGATAAACTTATTTAACTATTCCATTTGAAAAAAGCTTTTCCCTGATAAACTTATTTAACTATTCCATTTGAAAAAAGCTTTTCCCTGATAAACTTATTTAACTATTTCATTTGAAAAAAGCTTTTCCCTGATAAACTGATTTAACTATTCCATTTGAAAAAAGCTTTTCCCTGATAAACTTATTTAACTATTCCATTTGAAAAAAGCTTTTCCCAGATAAACTTATTAAACTGTTCCATTTGAAAAAAGCTTTTCCCTGATAATAAATATTCCATTCTCCCTAGGTATTTCAAATTTATTTATGAAAATAACGCTTATAAATTTAGGTCTCAGAACAACGATTGATCTTTAAATAAATCATGATTATCCTAAATGCTGTATTCATGTCGATAAAATGGTTACCAGGATCATTTGGAGACCCTTCCAGTTGTAATATGGAAGAAATAACTCAGGCATACACCAAGGTAGAACGACCGATTTTTTGTAAGCTAATTGGACAACTTCCTTGCATTTGAAAATCGCTGGTCCCGAACTCAGAGCAGTGTGGTGTGGGGGGGGGCTAGTTATTACTAGTCAGGGACCATAAGCACCCAACCCCGAAAGTCCCATTTACAGTGTGAGAAACTAGAAATGTGTCCGGAGGATACGAATGCACCGTTAAGAGCTAAGGGAAAAGGGGGACTTAACTCCTGAGAAAATGTTTGGATTTTATTATCATACACCTTCATGTAAAATATGAAACCAATCCTTGAAATATTTCTTGAGTTACTTTAGCTACAAAGTGCATACCTAATAAAATTTGAAAATTGATGCGAAAAAAAACTGTGCTAAGCGAAGAAGAACGAACAAATTAATTTGACTAAAACTTCCGGCTAGATCATATGACGAAATATTGCATTACTGAATCCTTTATAGTTTACATTCTCATGGTTTATCTGTGTTTAAAGAGCAATGCTCGAATTTGCAGCGTATTCTGAGTTGTGGATGTTAAAATGAGAAACATTGTAATGAAATAAAGACGATCCTGTTTACAACTTTTAAACTAGAACAATATTAATTTATTATATTGATTGACCCCTCCAATTTTTTTTCTAAGATTTATTCTTAAAACGCATGAAAGGCCGTCAGTTTAAAAAATAATTGCTTGAGATAACCCTATCTAGAGAATTTTCAGTGAGTAGACAGGAAGGATTTTTTCTAACAATTTGTTTTTAAAATTGAACCCAAAATATCAGTCAAAATGCTATTTATGTATTGAAAATAAAATACATAATAACCCTAAAAAAGTTGGTTATGGTGTGTAGCGTAACCCCAAAACAAAATAATTCCTAACTGAATTTCTGCTGACCTTGGTAGGGCCAATGTTTATTTTCATTATTTCATCAAATTCAAGTAGAACTGATATATGTTGCATACTGTATATATATATATATATATATATATATATATATATATATATATATATATATATATATATATATATATATATATATATATATATATATATATATATATATATATATAAACAGTATTGACTTTGATCATTTGTTTTTGTATTTATGTTATATACAAATGGCAAATAAGGATGTTGGTACTGAAAACAGTTTAACATTGAAATGGTTAAAGTGTATAAAGCTATATCTGACAAGACATGCTAGATAATTTTCAAAAAGTGTAAAATTACATTGTTTTCATAACTTTACAGCGTTTTCACTTAAACGATTCAAGCAGCGTTTGCTGAATTCAAACATGTCCCGCTCGCTTCGACAAAAATTATGAAAACAACAATGTATTTTACCACGGAAAAGACGAAAACTATGCCTGATCTAATAGTGATTTTTTTTATTTTGATGATTTTTAATTTCCGAACTTATAAATGCTACAACTGAAAATTTGCAGGTCGGATTCCAATATTCATTATTTAAACCTAGGCACTTGGGTATCATTCTTATCACGTACAAACAATTATCCCGCCAATAACATAGGACTCTCGGGTACAATTTTATACACTTGTAACACTCCAAATACACATAGTATTTCATTTACCGTAAACTGAGCTATATTATGCAACTATCACGCTCAGGTGCATCAACTCACGTCACCGGGTAATTGAGCTTGAAATAAATGCACCATTGACTGATCACAATTTTAGTTTATCTAACAACTTCTTCGAGGCAGGACTTTTAAGATAATTCATTTTAGAATACGCGGGATGATAATGAAGGTTAGTACATTATATAAGATAACTAACAACAAATATGTTAATTTGCATATATATGAATGCTTTCTCTTCAGGAAGGAAACTTTTTCATTAGTTAAAGAAGCCACATATCGTTATTGTAATTGCTGTGTTTAATAGGTTGTAGTACATGTATATGCAAAATGAAGAGCTTTATCTTTTTCTACAAATATTCAGATTCCAAAAATATCGTTTTGTCATAGAAATTGATTGTGAAACAAATTAATACACTAGTTAAGAACATTGATTAATGACTCAACTCAACTTTATTAAACCATGATTATATAAATATGATATTATAATGTAATTTATCAAGTGATTTCATATTGGCTGTGTTAAGGATTGTCGTATTGGCTCGAGGTCGAAGGCCCAAATAGCAAACCAATATGAAATCACTTAATTAATGAGCATTTTATCAATTAACTATATACTAGTCAGAATATTGTATGCCGCTATGGTAGGGGACATCATAAAGACTTTTCTCTCACAATTTGCCCTTTACTATCGTCTGCTGACACCGGATGTCGTGCTTCAGCAAATTTACACGCCGTGAAAATCTCTCAAAGAATAAAATAACACAGGTCAGAGGGACCAAGCTGCTTTCAGATATGAAACTAGCTTCTGAGGGTCCGAGTCGGTACCTTTTACCAAGATTGCTTCCATATATATTTCTATTATCAATTTTTGGCTTTGATTTTCTCATATTGATCAGATGACCGATCTTCTCTCTCTCATACAGCACTGGGCATTTATTGAATATCACTACCAATATTACATAGTTAATTGATAAAATATCAGTATACATAGTTCCCACATCTACAATATTTACCTCCCTTGGCGGCCATCTTGCTTGGCAAATTCAACAAGCACTAATAGAAGATATTTATATTTTTGTTTTGATAATTTCAAATATAGGATATTTATATGTGACAACTACATTTTCTTAAACCTGATGTGATTATGGCCTTAACAACTTCATGATTAAGTTATCTTTTATACATAAAGTTGTTTAATAACCAATTTTCTGATTTCTTCTATTAAGCGCATAAGAAATTTGCCAAGCAAGATGGCCGCCAAGGGAGGTAAATATTGTAGATGTGGGAACTATGTATACAAATATATATAAAAAAGGGAACAGTAAGTAAAACTATGATCTATTGGTTTTAACGGGAAAGTTTGGGAAGGTATAACAGTGGTTCGAAATTTTGAGTAATAAAAAAAAGACTTCATAATTATAATTAATGATAGGAATATTAACCAGAGACGTCTTCCTTGGTTCATATCAAGAATGAATCACCGTCATTAAACTGGTTCCCGTTACCTTGTCTGTACAGAGTCTATTGGTGCACTGCAACATGTAACGGGAACCAGTTTACACCGTCAGCTCCACCCAGTTTTTCTATTGTAGTTGCGTGCGAAAAGAACTGCTCAATGAAGCAGGCCATTTTCTTTCGGGCTTGGTGATTAAGTTGATCGCAAATCTGTTTTTGAAGTAGATATATATCAGATACGTTCTGTGTCCGTTTTTTGTTGCCTGCAGTTTCGACCGATAGAAATTCGAGATGGGTCTTTAAAAATGTACTTATTTTGGGAGTGGCAGTTATTGTCGTGGCCTCATGAAACCGTGACAAGTTTACTTCCAATATTAAACTGGTCTTAATTTGTTCTCATTTGATATTTCCGTTACTTTAAAGGCCCATTACCTTTTTGAATTAAGTAATACAGAACAATAGATAAATATCTTTGTACTGTCTAAGTACTGTGCTGCATTTCTATATGTACTTCTGGGTATAATAAGATCTGCTTTTATTTTAACATTTAAAAAGCTAATGGGGCTTTAAGATAACGTTTATAAAGAAAAACAACATACGATTTTTTTGAAAGTTGTAATATTTGAATGCTCGTTTGTTTATCGGAAACAAGTGTATTTTATAATTAAGGCGTGGTCGTCCGCACATTAGGGTTCCGAGGTTATACAAAGCACTAAAAATACTAAACTGCGATACCAAATAAGCGGGAGAACATATAACCTCTGATTTACAACCCCAAGATAATATATAACTAGGAAAACTGCAGAAATTCCATTAAATTGGATTAAATCATTTTGAATTGCACCGTCGAATTGAACATGCTTAAAACTTATTTTATCATATAATTATCACAATGCTTGAAAATATACCTAAATAGAACTTCAGCTTTAATACATTACCCATAGTTGCGCATGAGCTGTATATACTAAAGAATTTGCTATACAGTACTAAACTTCTTTGTAACCAATAAGTTTGCAAAATTTTAAAATGTCATGCTCTATCAAGCAAGTGCAATCAGCCTCATCTAGGCGTGACATATAAATAAACCACATCATTTTGAACGCATGAGGTGTCGAATAACACCGCTCAAATAGACGTTGATTGCGCAACATACTAAAAGCATAAATTTATTTTTACATTTTTGGAAACTGATCGATAGTTCAGCTTTCCATAGTCGTCACCCGCTCGGCGCGCATGAATTTTGATGCGGAACTTAGTACTACGTTTATCTGCATACGCCATGCAATTGTTAAACTATTCCCTGTTTCATGTTGCGGTACAAGTGCTAGTTCAGCTTTCATGAGTATTTCAAGTACTTTAATTTTGAAGCCGTTATTATCCATTGATCCATACTTATTATACTTATATTCAATAAGGCTCATTTAAAGGTACAATGTTCTTATTTATTTCACACGGCTGTTGAAGACTAATTTTCAATGAATGAATATAATATATATTCGACACTTTTATAACTATCCTGTCGAACATTCAGATTTGGATGAAAAGTGTTGAATTTTAAAATGTTTTATGATTTCCGGTAGTTTATAGTAATGCGCAAGTTACAATAACAGGAAACAAATTGGATTAAACTGTTATTTACAAAATATATTCATGTAATATAATACTTTAAACATGTATTCAAAAACGGTATTAAAAATCCATAGTTTTGAGTGTTTTTGAATTGATACATTTTGCTGACACATAACAATGTCGAATCTTTAGAGCTTTGCGAACAAAAGAAAACACCCATAGTAAGTACAACTGCATCGAAAAATGAAAAAGAAAATTGCATAATACCAACACATGATTGTCAATTACCATACATAGACAATACATGAGTTTCAATTACCAAAATAGAGGCAATACATGGGTGTCAATTACCAAATAGAGACAACATATGGATGTCAGTTACCAAAATAGAGGCAATACATGGGTGTCAATAACCAAAATAGAGACGACACGTGTGTGTCAATTACCAAAATAGAGGCAATACATGGGTGTCAATTACCAAATAGAGACAACATATGGATGTCAGTTACCAAAATAGAGGCAATACATGGGTGTCAATAACCAAAATAGAGACGACACGTGTGTGTCAATTACCAAAATAGAGGCAATACATGGGTGTCAATTACCAAATAGAGACAACATATGGATGTCAGTTACCAAAATACAGGCAATACATGGGTGTCAATTACCAAAATAGAGACAACATATGGGTGCCAAGTACCAAAAAGCGATACATGGGTGTCAATTACCAAATTGAGGCAATACATGGGTGTCAATAACCAATATAGAGGCAATACATGGGTGTCAAGTACCAAAATAGAAATAACACATGGGTGTCAATTACCAAAATAGAGACAGCATATGGGTGTCAAGTACCAAAAAAAGCGACACATGGGTGTCAATTACCAAAACAGAAAACAACACATGGGTGTCAATTACCAATATAGAGGATACACATGGGTGGTCAATTACCAAAATGGAGACAACACATGGGTGTCAATTACCAAAATGGAGACAACACATGGGTGTCAATTACCAAATTTAGGCAATACATAGGTGTCAATTACCAAATTAGAGATAACACATTGGTGTCAATAACCAAAATGGAGACAACATATGGGGTGTCAATTACCAAAAGAAAAGCGACACATTGGTGTCAATTACCAAAATAGAGACAACACATGGGTGTCAATTACCAAATTGAGGCAATACATGGGTGTCAATTATCAATATAGAGGCAACACATCGGTGTCAATTACCATGCAGAGACATAACATGGTTGTCAATTACCACATAGAGGCAACACATGGTTGTAAATAATCATATATTGACATAACGTGGGTGTCAATTACCATACAGAGCCAACACGCTACTTGTTAATTAAATAGACATTGTATCGACATTTTTTCATTCTTCAGATGATGAACATGAAGGCAGTTGCCATCTTGGCGATTACATTGTGGACTGTGTCAAGCCCTGTACTAGCTGGTAAGTGGATATACAGTTAATGTTTTATAACCCTAAATCCTGGTAATTATAAATAAATCAAGACATGAGCGTCTCAATATTTCAAAGACGTAAACAAATTTTATTTACCATTTGGTACTATATTCATATATAGTTTAGATTGAGTTTTAAAACAAATCTTTATTTAAAATGTATTATTTATCAACCTCATGGTGCCTTTTGACTGGTAACACCGATAGTAATATTGTTCACTGTTTAGGAAAGCAACAAAACTGTTTTCACATGTACGGAAGCTGTCTAGCTAGCTTACAGAAGATAGATGGTTCTACCCGGGTATATGCCTGATGCCTTCATCCACCATGAAAAGTGGACAAATGTACTCTTGCCGTTGGTGTTACGTTAAACCCGGGTCAAAGAAAAGAAAAGCTGCCTGCTTATTTTTACCCGGAACAAACAAATACATATAGAGTACAATTACATGTATTTAAATTATAATGCATTTGGACTGAGGAAATCAATCAAACGATTGTGACAAAATTATATTTACGAATCACTAGCGTCGTGATAACACATACTTCTGCCAATGGTGGTCAGGGGTGGTATTCACGAAGAATCTTAAGTATTACCTTAAGAAATTCCTTATCCTTTATATACCGTATTTTCCTTAACCAAGGATAAGGACATTTTTATCCTTAAAACTTTCCTCAGGAGCGGAGCTTGGCAGTTTTAAATAATGTGTAGGCCGAATTCTGGGGGATCTTTGTACATGCCCCTCATACATGTTTTGGCCGTGTATTCTTCACTGTATATAGAGGTTTTAGGCCGCGGCCTTCACGGCCTAAAGTAAGCTAGATCTCCGATGTTACGCTCCTCAACCAACCGGACAAAACATAAGCGCTCATGTTGTAAATGCTGTATTTGAGTTTCAATAAAACAAAGTACATGTACTATTTAAGTCAAACATAATACTTAACAATTATGCATAAATGCACTAGGAAAAATACCAGCGCGTTTCAAGCGGGAATATCTTTGACATTGGAATGTGTTTATTTGTATGTTTAGAATACACCTAACAAAAATTTAATAGTTACCATTTATACATACTTTTGGATGGAATTCATGAAGGAAAACAAACAGTTAATTAAATATACATGAGGGATGGTTTTATTAAGAATCAACGTAAATGAAATACAGACGCTTTTCCGTAAATATAAGTAATACTCTAGACAAAATATACAAGAGTGTACGTTTAGTAGAAGATAATCAATTAGCAGTTTTGTTAAGTATATATAAGCTTTACGCCTTAGTTCTCAATTAAGTATTGTATAGTTGTTCATATTTGAACCAAAAAAGTTACTTTTGTGTCATTTTCCATGACATTCGATGGCGTGAAAGCGTTAATGCACGAATATTTTGCTGCATTCAGCAAATTAGCAGCAGCAGATTATTCCAGCTATTATTATATTATTATTGCAATAAAAATACAATTTTTTATTCATCTAGGACTTTTTAGTTCAAACTTATTTATTTTACATCGATTGTAGAAAAAGTTCTTACAAAATATAATAAACTACTCTCGGTGACTGCTCTCTGGATTCTGACCGGTACTCGCGCCGAAAGAAGGGAAATAAAAGGATAACATCGATAATACAAATTTTTGACAGACTCAATAATTACGTTCAAACTACGAAGAAACCAAATGTGAATACATTCCGCCTGAATTTGACATTCTATGCGATTTCTAAACATATTTATTGCATTTTTTTATACTTAAGATTGTCCTTAACAGATTTAAGGAAGCCACGACCTTCCTTAACATTTAAGGAAAGAATCGCGAGTTTTAAGGAAAATGTTTTGTGAATACCACTTAAGATTTATTTTAGATTTAAAGAAAATCTCCTGAACCTTAAGGAAAAACTTCAACCTTAGGAATATTTTATCCTTAAGATCTTTCGTGAATACCACCCCAGGCCTATGTACTTAGTATCATGTGTAAGAGCGGGTCAATGGTCTGCTGCGTGCAGGTAGAATACTAGTATTGACGGTGATGCAGTGAGACCATGGGTACTAGGCACATAGAACATATATCTCCTTATGGATAATTGTCTGACTCTTTAAATATTATTACGAGGGTGATTCAACATTGACACAATCAATTTGTTACATGCTGTATTTGACACAATATTTGAAATGAAATATTTATTTCATTCAGCGTTAGGCGATGCCTGTGCAAGTACGGATGACTGCACGGCTGTTGTCGACAATTCCGAATGTGATGTTACTTGTAAATGTACTGGCCCATTCAAGAACAACGCTGCCGATGATGGGTGTGAGGCCAAAGGTAATCGGAGTTATATAATTTTGTATCTTTATGTATGTCTACCATCTGAGTCTACTTGTTTGTAGTTTTTCTCTGTTTGATTGAAGGGTAAAAAAGAACACAAACTAAACATGAATGAAATATGTCATTTAATAATAAATGACGAATAAGTATTGCATAATAGCAAAATAAAAAGGATGACATATCAACTCTGTCAACATACATAATAGTAATGATGTAATTTTATATCAATATAATAAGAAACACATACATGAAATCATTGAATCACTATTATGACAATTTTGAACTATTTATGCAAAAAATTAAACAATTATTATTCCTACCTTATCTGAGATCAAATGTGTATCAGTTCACTATATCAGAACGTGAGATATTGTTCCAATGTTCCACTAGTCACATGCAAACAGTGCACGCGGTAAAACACATGTGATATTGATGTTTGCCATAAAAGAGGGGTTCAAACCAGAATTGTCAGCCAAGGCGTTGGCTATGGAAAAATAGGTACCGCGCAATATCTGCGTCAAGTCAGTCAAGTTGAATGGATACCTGTCCACGCTAGACTTTACAATAACATTAAACTAAGTGTAATAACAGTATCTACAAAGAGACAATTTACATGTATAGTAAGGCATAAAACAAATATGTTAAATAGTGCTGTTCTAAATACAGGCGCATAAAGCATTGACCAAAAATACTACAGGATCTTATCACATGACACTACTGAAGTTATTTAAAACATCAATTTACATTAGACTATCATTACAACATGGTCTGATTAGGCGTCATTATTAAAACTAAAATCAAGTGTCTATTTAATAGCATAAACATGTTACATAAGCATGAACAAGAAACAGTGTATGTTACATAAGCATTGAAATATAAAATGAAAAAGAACAGTTCACAGCCATAAGGCATTCATCCTTTTACAAGCTGCCTTGCTATAAACATTTATCGTTCATACATTCAGTATGCATACAAAAAAAATCAATAGAAGTGAACTAATATTTATCAGAGGCCCATGACCACATGATAGACTGTATTTATGGTGTTTGGTAAAGTTATATGTGACTGTTTCTTCACCAGCCCAGAAGTCAGCAATGTAACATAGGGATTCTGATATACCTTTTATATTTTGAGATCCTTTACTGTGTTTGAAACCCTTGATAGTTAAATTGAAGCTAATCAAGGAACATGGAGCTTCAAGCTGAATTTTTACATCTTGCTGAAAAAGCATGAAACCAGATGTGTCAGCTGAACCCCATATAGGTGAAGAAAACAGTGAAACATGACCAGAAACATCGCCCGTAACGTTTTGAAGTAACGTGTACCTATGTGAGGCATCTGACCAGTGAGCTCAATATGTCATCTATGATTGGTAATCTGACATCCGAACATTTCTTTTTGTAACGGTAACCAATGAGTGACTTGTGTACTATAAATGATTTGTTACATCTGGCCATTGTCTCAATTTATGAAAATAACCAAGAGCCGATATGTACGTGGTAACCGTGGAAGGGGATAAACCTTTAGAAAAGCAGGATGCAATAAATATCATTACGTTAGCTAAAGATGCTGGAAATGGAATACTGGCTGGTACAGTCCATCAATAAATAACTTGTAAAGCTGTTGTAAGTTTGATGACTTGATGGAGATAATGTACATTCTATAAGTTGTTGAGAAAATGCATTCAAATTACCAAATTGGCGGTAGGATGTCCACTTGAACTGGGTGTTTGTAAGGACACTCCTTCACAGATGATGCTACCTGAACTCGAGAAAGACAATCTGCTTAATAGTTGGATAAACCTGGGACATGGAAAGCCTTGAATAAGATATTATATCCTAAAGTAACTGGCACAAAACGGCGGACTAGCCTCATTAACAATTTATCTTTAGGTGACTGCTTGTTAATTATAGCAAGTAAACATTGTCGTTCTGAATAATTGTACCCCTCAATCCAATATGCAAGTTTATTGACTTTGATAGGTGTTAGTATTGTATATAATGAAGGGTTGGTTACAGGTGTAACTAACACACAGTCGCTTTTAAATGGTGGTGCAGTCCACTCTCGCTTTTCCAGACTTGGGACAGGCTTTTTTAGCATGAGGTCCTTGCCATTTCTGGCACACATGTTTGAAATAACATTTTTCTCTTGTGCACTTCCCATCATGGTTGTTGTACCTAAAGCATGGTTCAGACGTTTGTCCAAGTGCTTCCCTGTTGGGACGAAAGGAATTGTTACTGGGTACGCGACATGCAGACCGCCTGTGTATACTAGTAAGTGCTTGCATGAAAGTCAGAAAAACTCATGGCTGGGTCCTGCTGTCTTAGTTGTCTAAACTGTTTATCATAAAAGAAAGCCGTCTGGTCTTTAGCACGCAGGCCCTAACGACGAATATGTTCAACACACGGCATCAGTGAAGCAACTAAGCCTGGCTGACACTCCGTAATAATGGACACAAACTTTTCGAAAGCAGTGTACCTATGAGATAGAGTTGTCAGCTTTTTGGTGTGAAATTTCTGGAGGGCCACAGTTCCGCTGGTGCTCCCCACCAGGCGTAAGGATTCAGGACGGTCTTGATCCTCTGACAAAAGCAGGTCAAGATCAATGTAATCATTCGCCCAAATCTTACTTTTTAATTTAGGGTCTATAAAAGGCTGAGGAAGGGCCGGACATATGTTGTTTTCATTTCCTGTCACAGAAGTTGTAAGTACTGAATTACCTTCTTCTGGTCCCGCAGACATGTCTATATCAACTTGTGGTGGTGGCCCAGCTGCAGGAGTACTCCCTTGTAGATCTCCTGAAGCAATGGGTTTGTCAATAACTTGCATCTGTATCAGCGTGTCATCAACAGCTTTTGTAACTGAAGGGATAACTGCTTTTACAACCTCATGGACAAATTGGTTAGTTGGACCTTCGTTATTGGCAACTGCACTTCAAGTGCTTGATCCCTTTTGTCGTTTGTTGCTAGATGTAGATAATGTGTGGTTATCAGACAGTCTGTTAGGTGTCTTCCGCTTTCTTGTTGATGGCATTGTTAAATGCAATGTCCCATAAAATAAAGCTCAACTTGACATGTATGTAAGAGATAGATGGATGATTAAAATATTAGTGGTCTATGAATAGATATCAATATTCTAGGTCATCCATGCTAGATATATGGCTTAAATTCTGTTTAAATAACAGTAAACAGATATTCCATAGACCTTGAATTATTGCATTTTACTGATGAACATGTCTACCAATAATGACATATCCACATGCACTGCATGTAAAAGTTAAATGTATACTATCAAATTAACCGATGAATGACTATAGGCCTATTGAGCTGCTCTTAAAAACTATATATACTACATCCACTACGCACATGTATAAAGATATTAGCAATTCAAGTCATTCTATACTCTACCATTTCAAAAATAAATAATTTTAAAACTTTAAACACATAAATGTGAACTGAAGAGATTAACGCCATGAAGGAAATATCAAAATACAACCTGCACATATAACACCAGATGCACTTAACATAATTATGTCCATGGAAAGTTCCATAAAAATACAAATGCTCAATTAATAACACAATGTCATGCAGTATTTTTTTTTTCAGTTCAACTCTTAACTAAATGTAACTTGTAAAATCTTGGCTATTGATATTGTACAGCCGGGCGATTTTACACCAGTGATTTTCCAGTATATTAAGTGATGATCGGCGTATTCTTCCTTTACTATCCTATTCACCAATATAACACTTGTATTATATTTCTCTGATGTCATGGATCTAGGCCGTGGATGTGGTATAAGTTGTACAATTGTGATATATATAATACCGAATTGTAACTTCCATTTGAGGACCAAGTTGATTATTCTCATATGAGTACTAACACCTCACAATCAAATGCCACTGTGACAATATCATTTCCCCCAAGGCGGAATATTAAACTGCTCGGTTGAAAACGTTCAATTACCTTTTCCCAGCAATGATCATAAGAACTGTTCATAACTTTACCACCAGAAATGCCAGGAAAGTAGACGGGTGGGTAATTAATTTAATACAGATGATTTGCAGCACCATGCTGTCTGAAAAGATATTGTTGCAGTCTTTTGACGGACGATGTTCCCATTTTTGACGTACATATCCTTTATCTATGATACAAATTCCAATTTATGGCTAAAAGTGCTACTTAATGTCCAATATAACGTTAAGAATAAACATTGTTGAAAGATCGACGAGTATCTGTACACAAAATGTCAACAACTTGCATTTACTGAAATAGCTAGTATTGACGGTGATGCAGTGAGACCATGGGTACTAGGCACATAGAACATATATCTCCTTATGGATAATTGTCTGACTCTTTAAATATTATTACGAGGGTGATTCAACATTGACACAATCAATTTGTTACATGCTGTATTTGACACAATATTTGAAATTAAATATTTATTTTATTCAGGGTTAGGCGATACATGTGACGCTACGACAGACTGCATAGTTGTCGCCAATTCCGTATGTGATACTACTTGTAAATGTACTGGCGCATTCAAGAACAACGCTGCCGGTGATGGGTGTGAGGCCAAAGGTAATCAGAGTTATATAATTTTGTATCTTTATGTATGTCTACCATCTGAGTCTACTTGTTTGTAGTTTTTCTCTGTTTGATTGAAGGGTAAAAAAGAACACAAACTAAACATGAATGAAATATGTTAATTAATAATAAATGACGAATAAGTATTGCATAATAGCAAAATAAAAAGGATGACATATCAACTCTGTCAACATACATAATAGTAATGATATATATCAATATAATAAGAAACACATACATGAAATCATTGAATCACTATTTTGACAACTTTGAACTATTATGCAAAAAAATAAACGATTATTATTCCTGCCTTATCTGAGATCAAATGTGTATCAGTTCACTATATCAGAACGTGAGATATTGTTCCAATGTTCCACTAGTCACATGCAAACAGTGCACGCGGTAAAACACATGTGATATTGATGTTTGCCATAAAAGAGGGGTTCAAACCAGAATTGTCAGCCAAGGCGTTGGCTATGGAAAAATAGGTACCGCGCAATATCTGCGTTAAGTCAGTCAAGTTGAATGGATACCTGTCCACGCTAGACTTTACAATAACATTAAACTAAGTGTAAAAACAGTATCTACAAAGAGACAATTTACATGTATAGTAAGGCATAAAACAAATATGTCAAATAGTGCTGTTCTAAATACAGGCGCATAAAGCATTGACCAAAAATACTACAGGATCTTGTCATATGACACTACTGAAGTTATTTAAAACATCAATTTACATTAGACTATCATTACAACATGGTCTGATTAGGCGTCATTATTAAAACTAAAATCAAGTGTCTATTTAATAGCATAAACATGTTACATAAGCATGAACAAGAAACAGTGTATGTTACATAAGCATTGAAATATAAAATGAAAAAGAACAGTTCACAGCCATAAGGCATTCATCCTTTTACAAGCTGCCTTGCTATAAACATTTATCGTTCATACATTCAGTATGCATATAAAAGAAAATCAATAGAAGTGAACTAATATTTATCAGAGGCCCATGACCCCATGATAGACTGTATCCATGGTGTTTGGTAAAGTTATATGTGACTGTTTCTTCACCAGCCCAGAAGTCAGCAATGTAACATAGGGATTCTGATATACCTTTTATATTTTGAGATCCTTTACTGTGTTTGAAACCCTTGATAGTTAAATTGAAGCTAATCAAGGAACCTGAAGCTTCAAGCTGAATTTTTACATCTTGCTGAAAAAAGCATGAAACCAGATGTGTCAGCTGTTACCCCATATAGGTGAAGAAAACAGTGAAACATGACCAGAAACATCGCCCGTAACGTTTTGAAGTAACGTGTACCTATGTGAGGCATCTGACCAGTGAGCTCAATATGTCATCTATGATTGGTAATCTGACATCCGAACATTTCTTTTTGTAACGGTAACCAATTAGTGACTTGTGTACTATAAATGATTTGTTACATCTGGCCATTGTCTCAATTTATGAAAATAACCAAGAGCCGATATGTACGTGGTAACCGTGGAAGGGGATAAACCTTTAGAAAAGCAGGATGCAATTAATATCATTACGTTAGCTAAAGATGCTGGAAATGGAATACTGGCTGGTACAGTCCATCAATAAATAACTTGTAAAGCTGTTGTAAGTTTGATGACTTGATGGAGATAATGTACATTCTATAAGTTGTTGAGAAAATGCATTCAAATTACCAAATTGGCGGTAGGATGTCCACTTGAACTGGATGTTTGTAAGGACACTCCTTCACAGATGATGCTACCTGAACTCGAGAAAGACAATCTGCTAAATAGTTGGATAAACCTGGGACATGGAAAGCCTTGAATAGGATATTATATCCTAAAGTAACTAGCACAAAACGGCGGACTAACCTCATTAACAATTTATCTTTAGGTGACTGCTTGTTAATTATAGCAAGTAAACATTGTCGTTCTGAATAATTGTACCCCTCAATCCAATATGCAAGTTTATTGACTTTGATAGGTGTTAGTATTGTATATAATGAAGGGTTGGTTACAGGTGTAACTAACACACAGTCGCTTTTAAATGGTGGTGCAGTCCACCCTCGCTTTTCCAGACTTGGGACAGGCTTTTTTAGCATGAGGTCCTTGACATTTCTGGCACACATGTTTGAAATAACATTTTTCTCTAGTGCACTTCCCATCATGGTTGTTGTACCTAAAGCATGGTTAAGACGATTGTCCAAGTGCTTCCCTGTTGGGACGAAAGGAATTGTTATTGGGTACGCGACATGCAGACCGCCTGTGTATACTAGTAAGTGCTTGTATGAAAGTCAGTTGTCTAAACTGTTTAACATAAAACAAAGCCGTCTGGTCTTCAGCACGCAGGCCCTAACGACGGATATGTTCAACACACGGCATCAGTGAAGCAACTAAGCCTGGCTGACACTCCATAATAATGGACACAAACTTTTCGAAAGCAGTGTACCTATGAGATAGAGTTGTCAGCTTTTTGGTGGGCAATTTCTGGAGGGTCACAGTTCCGCTGGTGCTCCCCACCAGGCGGAAGGATTCAGGACGGTCTTGATCCTCTGACAAAAGCAGGTCAAGGTCAATGTAATCATTCGCCCAAATCTTACTTTTTAATTAAGGTCTATAAAAGGCTGAGGAAGGGCCGGACATATGTTGTTTTCATTTCCTGTCACAGAAGTTGTAAGTACTGAATTACCTTCTTCTGGTCCCGCAGACATGGCTATATCAATTTGTGGTGGTGGCCCAGCTGCAGGAGTACTCCCTTGTAGATCTCCTGAAGCAATGGGTTTGTCAATAACTTGCATCTGTATCAGCGTGTCATCTACAGCTTTTGTAACTGATGGGATAACTGCTTTTACAACCTCATGGACAAGTTGGTTAGTTTGACCTTCGTTATTGGCAACTGCACTTCAAGTGCTTGATCCCTTTTGTCGTTTGTTGCTAGATGTAGATAATGTGTGGTCATCAGACAGTATGTTAGGTGTCTTCCGCTTTCTTGTTGATGGCATTGTAAAATGCAATGTACCATAAAATAAAGCTCAACTTGACATGTATGTAAGAGATAGATGGATGATTAAAATATTAGTGGTCTATGAATAGATATCAATATTCTAGGTCATCCATGCTAGATATATGGATTAAATTCTGTTTAAATAACAGTAAACAGGTATTCCATACACCTTGAATTATTGTATTTTACTGATGAACATGTCTACCTATAATGATATATCCGCATGCACTGCATGTAAAAGTTAGATGTATACTATCAAATTAACCGATGAATGACTATAGGCCTATTGTGGTGCTCATAAAAACTATAATATACTACTTCCACTACGCACATGTATACAGATATTAGCAATTCAAGTCATTCTATACTCTACCATTTCAAAAATAAATAATTTCAAAACTTTAAACACATAAATGTGAACTGAAGAGATTAACGCCATGAAGGACATATGATCGGCGTATTCTTCCTTTACCATCCTATGTAATATATTTCTCTGATGTCATGGATCTAGGCCGTGGATATGGTATAAGTTGTACAATTGTGATATATATAATACCGAATTGTAACTTCCATTTGAGGACCAAGTTGATTATTCTCATATGAGTACTAACACCTCACAATCAAATGCCACTGTGACAATATCATTTCCCCCAAGGCGGAATATTAAACTGCTCGGTTGAAAACGTTCAATTACCTTTTCCCAGCAATGATCATAAGAACTGTTCATAACTTTACCACCAGAAATGCCAGGAAAGTAGACGGGTGGGTAATTAATTTAATACAGATGATTTGCAGCACCATGCTGTCTGAAAAGATATTGTTGCAGTCTTTTGACGGACGATGTTCCCATTTTTGACGTACATATCCTTCATCTATGATACAAATTCCAATTTATGGCTAAAAGTGCTACTTAATGTCCAATATAACGTTAAGAATAAACATTGTTGAAAGATCGACGAGTATCTGTACACAAAATGTCAACAACTTGCATTTACTGAAATAGCTAGTATTGACGGTGATGCAGTGAGACCATGGGTACTAGGCACATAGAACATATATCTCCTTATGGATAATTGTCTGACTCTTTAAATATTATTACGAGGGTGATTCAACATTGACACAATCAATTTGTTACATGCTGTATTTGACACAATATTTGAAATTAAATATTTATTTTATTCAGGGTTAGGCGATACATGTGACGCTACGACAGACTGCACGGTTGTCGCCGATTCCGTATGTGATACTACTTGTAAATGTACTGGCGCATTCAAGAACAACGCTGCCGGTGATGGGTGTGAGGCCAAAGGTAATCAGAGTTATATAATTTTGTATCTTTATGTATGTCTACCATCTGAGTCTACTTGTTTGTAGTTTTTCTCTGTTTGATTGAAGGGTAAAAAAGAACACAAACTAAACATGAATGAAATATGTTAATTAATAATAAATGACGAATAAGTATTGCATAATAGCAAAATAAAAAGGATGACATATCAACTCTGTCAACATACATAATAGTAATGATATATATCAATATAATAAGAAACACATACATGAAATCATTGAATCACTATTTTGACAACTTTGAACTTATAAACGATTATTATTCCTGCCTTATCTGAGATCAAATGTGTATCAGTTCACTATATCAGAACGTGAGATATTGTTCCAATGTTCCACTAGTCACATGCAAACAGTGCACGCGGTAAAACACATGTGATATTGATGTTTGCCATAAAAGAGGGGTTCAAACCAGAATTGTCAGCCAAGGCGTTGGCTATGGAAAAATAGGTACCGCGCAATATCTGCGTTAAGTCAGTCAAGTTGAATGGATACCTGTCCACGCTAGACTTTACAATAACATTAAACTAAGTGTAAAAACAGTATCTACAAAGAGACAATTTACATGTATAGTAAGGCATAAAACAAATATGTCAAATAGTGCTGTTCTAAATACAGGCGCATAAAGCATTGACCAAAAATACTACAGGATCTTGTCATATGACACTACTGAAGTTATTTAAAACATCAATTTACATTAGACTATCATTACAACATGGTCTGATTAGGCGTCATTATTAAAACTAAAATCAAGTGTCTATTTAATAGCATAAACATGTTACATAAGCATGAACAAGAAACAGTGTATGTTACATAAGCATTGAAATATAAAATGAAAAAGAACAGTTCACAGCCATAAGGCATTCATCCTTTTACAAGCTGCCTTGCTATAAACATTTATCGTTCATACATTCAGTATGCATATAAAAGAAAATCAATAGAAGTGAACTAATATTTATCAGAGGCCCATGACCCCATGATAGACTGTATCCATGGTGTTTGGTAAAGTTATATGTGACTGTTTCTTCACCAGCCCAGAAGTCAGCAATGTAACATAGGGATTCTGATATACCTTTTATATTTTGAGATCCTTTACTGTGTTTGAAACCCTTGATAGTTAAATTGAAGCTAATCAAGGAACCTGAAGCTTCAAGCTGAATTTTTACATCTTGCTGAAAAAAGCATGAAACCAGATGTGTCAGCTGTTACCCCATATAGGTGAAGAAAACAGTGAAACATGACCAGAAACATCGCCCGTAACGTTTTGAAGTAACGTGTACCTATGTGAGGCATCTGACCAGTGAGCTCAATATGTCATCTATGATTGGTAATCTGACATCCGAACATTTCTTTTTGTAACGGTAACCAATTAGTGACTTGTGTACTATAAATGATTTGTTACATCTGGCCATTGTCTCAATTTATGAAAATAACCAAGAGCCGATATGTACGTGGTAACCGTGGAAGGGGATAAACCTTTAGAAAAGCAGGATGCAATTAATATCATTACGTTAGCTAAAGATGCTGGAAATGGAATACTGGCTGGTACAGTCCATCAATAAATAACTTGTAAAGCTGTTGTAAGTTTGATGACTTGATGGAGATAATGTACATTCTATAAGTTGTTGAGAAAATGCATTCAAATTACCAAATTGGCGGTAGGATGTCCACTTGAACTGGATGTTTGTAAGGACACTCCTTCACAGATGATGCTACCTGAACTCGAGAAAGACAATCTGCTAAATAGTTGGATAAACCTGGGACATGGAAAGCCTTGAATAGGATATTATATCCTAAAGTAACTAGCACAAAACGGCGGACTAGCCTCATTAACAATTTATCTTTAGGTGACTGCTTGTTAATTATAGCAAGTAAACATTGTCGTTCTGAATAATTGTACCCCTCAATCCAAAATGCAAGTCTATTGACTTTGATAGGTGTTAGTATTGTATATAATGAAGGGTTGGTTACAGGTGTAATTAACACACAGTCGCTTTTAAATGGTGGTGCAGTCCACCCTCGCTTTTCCAGACTTGGGACAGGCTTTTTTAGCATGAGGTCCTTGACATTTCTGGCACACATGTTTGAAATAACATTTTTCTCTAGTGCACTTCCCATCATGGTTGTTGTACCTAAAGCATGGTTAAGACGTTTGTCCAAGTGCTTCCCTGTTGGGACGAAAGGAATTGTTATTGTGTACGCGACATGCAGACCGCCTGTGTATACTAGTAAGTGCTTGCATGAAAGTCAGTTGTCAAAACTGTTTAACATAAAACAAATTAAAGCCGTCTGGTCTTCAGCACGCAGGCCCTAGCGACGAATATGTTCAACACACGGCATCAGTGAAGCAACTAAGCCTGGCTGACACTCCGTAATAATGGACACAAACTTTTCGAAAGCAGTGTACCTATGAGATAGAGTTGTCAGCTTTTTGGTGGGCAATTTCTAGAGGGTCACAGTTCCGCTGGTGCTCCCCACCAGGCGGAAGGATTCAGGACGGTCTTGATCCTCTGACAAAAGCAGGTCAAGATCAATGTAATCTTTCGCCCAAATCTTACTTTTTAATTTAGGGTCTATAAAAAGCTGAGGAAGGGCCGGACATATGTTGTTTTCATTTCCTGTCAAAGAAGTTGTAAGTACTGAATTACCTTCTTCTGGTCCCGCAGACATGGCTATATCAATTTGTGGTGGTGGCCCAGCTGCAGGAGTACTCCCTTGTAGATCTCCTGAAGCAATGGGTTTGTCAATAACTTTCATCTGTATCAGCGTGTCATCTACAGCTTTTGTAACTGATGGGATAACTGCTTTTACAACCTCATGGACAAGTTGGTTAGTTTGACATTCGTTATTGGCAACTGCACTTCAAGTGATTGATCCCTTTTGTCGTTTGTTGCTAGATGTAGATAATGTGTGGTCATCAGACAGTATGTTAGGTGTCTTCCGCTTTCTTGATGATGGCATTGTTAAATGCAATGTACCATAAAATAAAGCTCAACTTGACATGTATGTAAGAGATAGATGGATGATTAAAATATTAGTGGTCTATGAATAGATATCAATATTCTAGGTCATCCATGCTAGATATATGGCTTAAATTCTGTTTAAATAACAGTAAACAGATATTCCATAGACCTTGAATTATTGTATTTTACTGATGAACATGTCTACCTATAATGACATATCCACATGCACTGCATGTAAAAGTTAGATGTATACTATCAAATTAACCGATGAATGACTATAGGCCTATTGAGGTGCTCTTAAAAACTATATATACTACTTCCACTACTCACATGTATACAGATATTAGCAATTCAAGTCATTCTATACTCTACCATTTCAAAAATAAATAATTTCAAAACTTTAAACACATAAATGTGAACTGAAGAGATTAACGCCATGAAGGACATAAAGTTCCATAAAAAATATAAATGCTCAATTAATAACACATGCAGTATTATTTTTTTCAGTTCAACTTTTAACTAATGTCAAAGATAATGCAATATTAAGTATTGTTTCACAACATCAGTCACATACACCTAACATAGTGCTATATGTACAGTATCCTCAAACATATAGGCTGAATAAATGAAAGCAAACTGTTGACGTATTATAAATGAATGCACTCATCGTATTGTAAATGTAACTTGTAAAATCTTGGCTATTGATATTGTACAGCTGGGCGATTTTACACCAGTGATTTTCCAGTATATTAAGTGATGATCGGCGTATTCTTCCTTTACCATCCTATTCACCAATATAACACTTGTATTATATTTCTCTGATGTCATGGATCTAGGCTGTGGATGTGGTATAAGTTGTACGATTGTGATATATATAATACCGAATAGTAACTTCCATTTGAGGACCAAGTTGATTATTCTCATATGAGTACTAACACCTCACAATCAAATGCCACTGTGACAATATCAATTCCCCCAAGGCGGAATATTAAACTTCTCGGTTGAAAACGTTCAATTACCTTTTCCCAGCAATGATCATAAGAACTGTTCATAACTTTACCACCAGAAATGCCAGGAAAGTAGACGGGTGGGTAATTAATTTAATACAGATGATTTGCAGCACCATGCTGTCTGAAAAGATATTGTTGCAGTCTTTTGACGGGCGATGTTCCCATTTTTAAAGTACATATCCTTCATCTATGATACAAATTCCAATTTATGGCTAAAAGTGCTACCTAATGTCCAATTTAACGTTAAGAATAAACATTGCTGAAAGATCGACGAGTATCTGTACACAAAATGTCATTAACTTGCATTTACGGAAATAGCTAGTTCCTACAGAGTATCCGTATGCTGTTGACGTTGAATTACCTATGTTATCTTGGATTAAAACTGCTGAATTCAATTTACTTTACATATGATTAAGCCAATGTTATTCCAAAGCACGGTTAACTTATGTAGGAAAACTACTTAATTGATTCCCGTTCCATATATGTTGCAGTGCACCAAAGGTACAGGTACGGTCTAAAATATACGGCGCTCTGATTGGTCAATCTGTTTTAGCTATTTGATTGATTGCCGTTCATCGAGAAACATCGGGGATTTCCGTATATCTGATAAATGTACGCGGACTGAATACCTCATGGATACCCTTTATCTAGTAAAAATTGTGGATGTTAGAATAAAGTTACTCGGTAAACATTCATTACAGAATCAAGGGACACTCTTCCTAAAGCATAACAAAATAATATATCGTAAATAACAATGAATTACTTTATTTTTTTTCCTTTTTAAGTGATTTTCTTTAAAAAAAAAAAAACATGTATGTATGAATATATGCATCGATCGGTATAATATATAAATTAATAAATTTCTTTCAAACATATTTTCTTCTTTTTTGCTATTAAATATTTATCTAATGTGCAAAATGTATATCAGTATGTCAAATGACGTTTTAACTTGATTTGAATTTCTTTTCCAGCCTTTATAATTATTAAATAATTTAAGTTATTAAGCGGTTGCTCAGAATGAATGAGCTTGACATATTGGACATATGACTCCCTTTGTGTAAATGTCTGACACTTTTATTCTTAATACGAGGGTGATTAAACATTGGCATAATCAGTTTTTGTCTGCTGTTATTGAAATGAAATATTTTTTTATTCAGCATTAGGCGATACATGTGCCAATACCGCGGATTGCACGGCGAATGTTGCAAATTCTGATTGTGATACTACTTGTAAGCTCAGTAAGTACAATAATAATTAATTGTCAACTGTTTTGTAGTCTATATTACTTTTCTCTTTCCGTATGCCATAGGCCAGCCACACTATATGCCATGGATGGGTTTAACAAGTACAAGAACTGAATACCGTTCATATGATTTGTTGATGAAATCTATTAGTAGTACATCTCAAATTTAATTGTAGTACTCTCTTTTACGACTAAATCTATGGGACTGAACGCCACATAAGTTCCAAAATTCACATTCGTACATAAAATGTCGTTACTGTACAACTATCTTCACAAATCCACTATACGATCATCTACAACAACAGTTATTATATACACAATACACATAACTCAGAATTGAACCTGTACATAGTCGTACATGTGAACCAACCTTGACATTGGTCATACACAAGATCACGACTATTACATCACAAGACAAACCCGCTGAACATGAACGCTCAGCGCAACGTATCAAAGCTTTCTGCAAACTCCTCCCACTGGTTACGTCACGCCGCTTTGCTCCACTACCATAATCACGTGATGACATCATGTCGCCAACAACTGATAAACAAGAATTTTCCCATAACCAACTGGTAGATCCACAATTACATCCTTACCAGATAAAATGTGTAGAAAAAACTCTTCATGTGTCTCTTCTTTAAAACTACTGATGAATGAAATTTTTTCGCGCTATCGAAAAGTGACTGTCTAACGATTGACTTACGATACACATTTCCAAATATCGATACAAAGGCAGAAAAGTACAAAATATGGTAGAAACAGCAGTAAATGTTTGCATTAAGAAGAGGGAAAAACTTTGTTCTGTGACTATTTGAATGGGCTGACTATACAGTTTCAAAGTTTTCGAAATGAATCCTCGGAAAATTATAATTATTTTTACTTTTTATTACTTCCGAATTTAAGAAGTTAAACACGTGTTCTGAAATATACAAAACTTGAGAAAAAGATACATTATTGCAAGGACTTATATATACGTCCTTGATTATTGGCCCTGTTTATTTTAGAAGTTAAAATGTCTTGATAAATCGTCAAAACAGACTTCATCATATATTCATCGATATATAGGAATAAATAAACACGAGTTAATTAATGAACCAATCAAAGTGATAAACCTTAAATACATGAGAGAAATATTACAGTCAATCCTGTGTTAGTAGCCACCTCCAAATGAAGTCCATACACTGAATAAAGGCCATTCTTTAAAAAAACCGTCATGGATTATTTAGAATTAAAGTGACGTACGAATAAAGACCACCTTTAAAAAAAGGTCACGCTATGTCTTTCCCAACGATGGTCTTTGTGTACAAGTTTGACTGTAATTTCAACACTTAACTTTGTAGAGGTGACAGGGACAGTTTGTTCGGCAGACATTGTCTGTTCTATGGATAATGCTATGTGTTCTGATGGCAAATGTAAATGTGACGATGGTTACAAGGAGGCTGTTGACGTATGCACGAGTGAGTAGTTTATTCAAACACGTCTATAAACATCTTAGAAAAATAAGATTAATTCCACTGACATACAACTGAATTGATATTGCATGCAACGGCAAAAGTTAAATTGTCGAACATTTAGTATTCATAATAAAAAATTGAAGCACACAACTTTTGAAATTAATCTTTTACTCGTGTTTCGATTCATAACTTTTTGCAACCCTTCTACTTAATGGAAAAGGTGCTTCCGTGGTATAGAAATCACTAGCCCTCGTCGCTGTGCTTTCGAATCTCAACCGGGATAATATTTCACGTATAAGGAAGCTGTCATGTAATCTAGTTTACGGTATATCGGTGGTTCCACCCAGATGTATGCCTGGGACCTAAGCTTTCACCACAGTTAAAACTGGGAAGTCGCCATATGACCCGGTTTGTTGATGCGAAATCGAACCTTGATGAAAAAAATCAATGATAAGTAAACTGATAACTAGTAAGTAGACTTATCATTATACCATGCGTAAATTTAAATTATATGCAGAAAATGGAGTGGATGGTTTGTCTGCAAACATTGGGATGTTCAGTTCTATGCTGATCATGCTGGGTCTTGTATTGAAATGGTAGATGTTACAACCAACTTGAGACATCAATATCGCTTACTGTGAGTATCAAGATTACATTTTAAAAATAACGTCTTATTTGGTTAATATAAGAACACTGTCGTTCGGTAGCATTATGCTCATTATTATCTTCAAGTATAGGTGTACTGGTTCTGTTACATGTTGCAAAACATCAAAGTCTCTGTACATATCGACAGAGTCAACAGGAACCAGTCCAAGATGCGTTAACATATTAAAGGGAGACAACTACGATTACATTGAAATTGTAAACTGGTTCCCGTTGACTCTGTCTGCACAAAGTCTCTGGTTCACCGCAATATGGAACGGGAACCAGTAACCCCCCATGATAATTTTATGCTTATTTACAAAGCTTTAAACAATTTAGGGTAGTCAACATATGTAACAAACAGGAATGTAATGATGATAACATTTACATTTTCCATATACGCTAGATAGAACAGTCGGTAAGTAGGCGCCTGACAAACTTTGATTAACTTACCGCGCAGATTCGAACCCACAAATTCACTTTTCCCATTTTTTTACTAGTTTTACATAATATCAAAATATATTTTATCATTATACTTATTCAATATATATGTAATGCACATCAAACTCTATAATTTTAAACATACATTAATTATGTGTATTGACTCCGAAGATTGTCAATAGTTGAAAATATATGAAAGAAAAAAGAAAGTAAGAAAAAATAAAACAAAACGTATAGGGACATTCCACGATAATCATTGATAAATATAAAAAAGTAAAAATGTTTTTAAAAAATGCGCAGCTCTGGAATTTGGAACACACCAGAGAAATCGTGGACACTAATCAGCACCGTATTTACCTACTGTGCTAATGTCACAGTAGTTCATATTTATGTTTCGTGAAGTCATTTAATAACGAAATTCATAAACTGTGGTTATATTATCAGATACACTCTACCTGTCATACCTATCATCTTCGGATTGGATTGAACTGGCATTTTGGCGGGAGTCAAATTATTGTGGGGGCACTGTACTAGTTGTATGTTGCATGTTTCGTATGTTACGATTTGATATTATCATTACTGATTACTTCTTTAGTTTACCTTTTGAATATATATACGGTGTATATTGTGTTACACATCTCTACTCAATTTAAACGTAATAATATAAATAATATATTGTGTATTTTTCTTTTCAGAAATCTGACGAAAAAAATTGGACTAAAAATGAATACCGTGAATTTCAAAACTGATTATCAACAACAACAACAACAAAAAACAACAGAAAAGCATATAGAACGAAGATGACAACATTTGATTTTTGAGGTTTAACCAAATATATATAAAGACAATTTAATTTACGAAATATAGACAAAAAAAATCGTACCAAAAACACTGGGTAGTAAATAATATTTTTTCTACAACATTCCATTTAAGTGAATTTATTTTTTTATTATCTTTTTTTTCTTATTTTTTATATTATGCAATTTATTTGACTCACAAAACACCCTTAACTGATGTTACATGCTCATAGACTTTCTTCTTCTTTTTATTATAACTAATATAGATGTTTATAATTTATGATATTTATATTATATGACTATATAAATAGTCTTAAATAAGATCCTGTTCTTTTACCGTTACACTAATATGAAGCAATAAACAGTCCACCCCCGTTATAATAAAATATCTTGAATCAGCTTTTTTCAATCTCAATATACCTTTTTATTAATATTAAGACAATATTTTTTTAGGAGAAATTGCAACGTGGTTTATACATTGAATCTAATGACTTTATGGCTACCTGTTTTTTTTGTACCAATTTTAATCTAGTTTTAATATTGTAGCTTCCTTTACACCGCGTATGATCTATTGATTTATCACCAACTTCTTGTTACTGTTGTTTAACTGGTATTCTGTCACGTGACACGACTTTATGGATAATACAAACTATATTAACTTTATTGAAAATACAAACTTGGCTATCTTTATGGATATTACAAATCGTATTAACTTTATGGATATAACAAACTGTATTAACTTTATGGATATAACAAACTGTATTAACTTTATAAATAAAACAAACTGTATTAACTTTATGGATAATACTTCATGGTGTTTTAAAATCAGCTTCAGCCAAGTCTTGCTCTGGTTGCTTGGAAAGTGTCACATTTAGAGTAAATCTGTCACGTGTGTATGTGTGCGAGTGCATCCGAGGCTGTTTGTTGTTCGTCTCTTGCTTGTTACTTCTGTATTTTACTTTGTTGTTTTTATAACTTAGTGCACATCATTTTCATACATTTTAAACAACTCCCAATTAGTAAATGTGAGACATTAAATGCAAGCAAAGCGTTTGAAATACGATTTTATCATGAAATTAATATCAGAAAAATACATACTCGAATTTGCATTTATCTAGGTAAAGTGCTTGTGAGAAATACATGAACATTTAACTTAATATATGGCCGTATCAATATTATGGTTAATGGCGCGAAATTTCAAACTTAAGTGTACATTCATGAACCCAACATCCGGGCATGTCTTGTTGTATTTTACTGAAATAAGTAGCAAAATAGCATTAATTTTCAGCTCATGCTTCTGTTAGTTACATGACCCAGTACATTAACTTGATGAAAAATATATAAATACATGTACACAAGTATTGTATATATACTATACAGCGTGGTTTATCTACTTAGTTTCTATTTTTTTAATTTTTCAACCAAATCAAAACTTTTAACTATTTTATAACATAACATAGCTCACGTGCGATAATGATACAAGTTTTGGTTTTATCAAATTATAATCTAATTTATGATATAGTTTTTTTCAGTATTGTACGTTTTCTGTATTTGATTCGTACCATTCAATATTACATGTATTTTATTTACTCTAATATAATTTATTTCCCATTTTCCCCTAGATCTGTATTAAAATTGGGATTATCAGTTAGCGGTTTCATGCTTTTACGGTCCATCGCAAATAGAAAAAATCTTCAAGAAACACGCTAAATTTTGTCATTGCAAAAATAACTCGCAAAATGGTATTCATTTTCATGTGTGTCTCATGTCTGCACGCGTTTATATTTAACTGCTTTTATTAATACAATCTTTTCTAGATATGAACAAAATTGAGCATTTGTTTAATTTTTGATGTAGCAAATTAATTTACCACGTGATAATGTCTCTGTGTGAATGGTGATTTGGTAGGATTTTAGAAATAAAATCGAGGTTTGAGCGATTTTGATATCATTGTGGAAATGAAATATCAATTTTTCGTAAATGGTGACATTATGTTGAGTAAACAGTTTGAGCAAAATGCTAATAGCATCAACATTTATTTTACGACTTGAAAGTTCCATAAAACCATATTTATACAAATTCTTTATACAATCAAAGCTGTGTTATCGGTCACCTCGGAGTAAAGGCCACACTGTGAATAAAGGTCACCTCAGAATAAAGGCCACACTGTGAATAAAGGACATTCTTTTTAAACCATCATTGATTATTAAGAACAAAATGACATCCGAAAAAGGCCGCCTGGATATAACAGGCACATTTCGTATGTTTTAAGGATGAACTTTGTTCACAGCTTTGACACTAGGTAGAATAATGTTTTTCGTGTTCCCTGAGATTAATCACTTCCCAATAAGGCTAAACTGAAATAAATTCCTTTATTGAGACAAGTGTGGCTGCCACTTTAAATCTGCTGAGCTTTTTGTTCCTGTTGAAAGCATATGAACATGGTCGGTTGAATTTGCTCATTAGAAATTTGAACTTGGTGAAAGAAAAGTAATTAAATAATTAATTTGTAGTTACATATAGATTAAGCAATGTGTATACATCAGAACTGTATTGACGGTAACTAAATGTGTGTGATAATTTGTATTATTTGTTTATTTAATTGTTTTATATATTTTGACAATACAAATAAAAGTGTATTTGTATAACTATTTGATTCAATAAACATTTGCTCAAACACGTTATTGTTTATTTATAGTTAAAATGTAATTATAAGTATATTAATTGTGAAGGAAATGGTCAGAGCCGACTATCTACATTAATTAACTGTCCGGGTTCTGCCTCACTAGGGGGCGCTTTTTAAAAGGCGATTTTATAACATACAAGCATAAAATCAAAACAGTTCCTGTTCACTTTTCAACTTAGCTACAATTCCTTTAAAAGCAATATTTTGCATCAACCGTTTTGGCATACGGGTGATTGACATGATACCTTACAGACAAGTTATGTAGGTCACATTTTTGCGATGCGATATGTATAAAATCACAGCGACATCCAATCAAAAGAAATAAACATATTGTATTATTGAGTACAATTGATTACATTTATTAAACCAGTAATTACAAGCCGGATGCACAAAGAAAATAATATGTTTGAGGTTCTTATCAAAGGGCGCTTTTGTTAACAACAAACCAAGTTTGGTTTCAAACTGTTTTGTCGAACTGTCCGTTTGTTTAGTAAAACTGGTTTAAAACTAAAATAACTTTTGCCATTTGTTTAACAAAAATTCGAATCAGATTGTGAAACCTTCCAAATTACCCCCGGAGGTGCTTTGGTCGGTTTGATGCATCCGAAATAACATGCAGTTGAGCGCGGGAAATGCATGGCTGATATCGCTGACCATTACTTATCTATCACATCTGCAACTCTCAAAACAACATTTCTTAACTTGAATTCTTATCTGATCTGATCTGATTATCTATGGTTATCCGAGAACAATTTTTTGCGAAGGTGTTTAGCCACACTTTTGACCTATATTTCTTGGCATGACGCATTAATTATTCAGGAGAAATTCCTTATTCTATTGGATGATTCAGAGGAAATCCTTCCATCCATTGGTTGAAATCTACAAGCGTAGAGAAATTAAGGCCACGCCAACCCATAGCGAGTCTGCAACTGTTTAATGTGAACTTCCTGTATTTGTAAAATTTGTAAAGTAAAAATGTACGAAAATGTATTCTTATGCGGTCGAAATAAGGTTATATAACGTTATTGATAAACATTTAACATTTAGTGGAATTATTAAACAGTATAATATGACTAAATAAGTAAATAATGACCTAACATTAACATTTTAATACGTGACCTAATTGGACTGCTAGCGTTTTGCATCGTCCGCTAATCAATAAAAGCGTAGCGGGAACGACAACTCTGTGTAGAGGTTACTTGGTTGAATGGTGGCACCGTGTTGGGTATTTTCGACAAAACAAACATATGTACTACTGTCGCGCTATAATAAATCGACACATCAACAATTTGCATTCATGAATGAAATCAAATATCCATCAACATTTAACATGTACACAAGTTATTGATCAACTTTCTTTCGACTGTCTTTTGTCAAACACTACTCTATCAATACTGCGCAACAAACAATACGTGTCCCTTCATTTCGATGTGTTCATGTATGTGACTGCATAAAGAGAAAAAAATCCCGTAAAATCGAGGTAGCATGTGCAAACAATTTGTTCACACGGTGCTTTATATCGCCAATTTAGGAATTTATCAAAATCATACTTTTCGTTTCAACAGTGTAAACAGAGCATTATATTGTAGTTTTCCAAATTTTATTTTAGTCGCACATTTTATAATAAATCTTCAACTGCCAATATCATACCTAAATAATATCTGAGATATTCTAAGTAGATAACGGAAATCTGATAGACAACTTATAATATCACGTGTGACAGCATTCCGTAAATTCTGTTGTAGGTAAAACTCAAAAACATACATACACAAGAATTATACATTTTCTGAAAGTTTAAACTTTTGACCACTGCTGGATATAATATTTTGCTATATTTTCTCAGTTAATTTTTAGCTATACACACTAGAATGTAATTGGCCTGAAAAAATGGTACATTAGATATTCCTTAAAAAATGGCATAAGTAAGTAAACAGGGCTGTAATAAAACTATAAGTCAATATTGATACATTATTTGAAAAGAACTTATCAGCAATAGTTTAAATAATAAACTTTCAGAAAAGTTATGCATTTGATATCAGTAGGTAAGAAGTTTTGTTTCCTACAAAGTCAGCAATTTTTAGAAAAAGTAAGAGTCACACGCTGGAAATTACAAGCATTATTCCCTAGTTGTGAGTATATCATTGTTTCCAAGGTTAATTTAACTCACGGCTTTAGTGTAAGCATATGAAAATTCACATCGTTGTATTTGATACATACGAACATACATCATCTGTGTAATATTCAACATAATCGTATCTGAAGTGGGAGAGGAGATACCTTCAGTCATTTGCTGAAGAGAAAAGGAAACACGTGTTTTTATCGGGTAGAGCCCAAAGCACTTTGCAAAAATCGTTCCTTTTAAAATATAGGTCTGGAGTAATACGAGCATCAAAGCGAAAGTCAAGAGTTTAACGCAAAATAAAACCAACAACATGCTGAGCCGTCCAATCTTAAATTGTAGGATTCGTGTCCATTGTTGTGGAAGTGCCTCTCTGAGCTGACTGGTGGTTGTTGGCTGGACAGGACGTTCAGATATCGCTCTCTGCAGCATATCCCAGACGTGCTCGATGGGATTTAGGTCGGGAGATCGAATAGGCCGGACCATTCGAACAATGGTTTCCCTTTCAAGGTACTGATTGGTGTCAGTGGCCCTATGAGCATGGGCATTATCGTACATAAAAATGAACCCCGAACCAATAGCACCTGCGTATGGACGAGCATGAACTTCCATTATCTACTTTACGCGCCATTTCCAACGCCTTGTATGTTCCTTTGTGCCCGCAACATGTTAAATAGCATCTACAATGGGCTCATAACCAGACTGGACCCCTGTATTCTTCTCTGACGAGTCTATGTTCTGTGTCAATTTCACAGATAGACGTGCTGGAGTCTGGAGCAGGAGAAATTAATGCTTTGAGCCAGTTTGTACCGCTGAGCAAGGCCGCTAAGGTAGTGGCTCATTTATGATCTGGGCAGGCATTTGCATCCAGGAAAAAACAGATACATGAGTCGTCGAAAATGGCACGCTCACAGCTACGATGTACGTAAATGAGATATTGGAAGTTCTTGTTCGTCCATACGCAGGTGCTATTGGTCCGGAGTTCATTTTCATGGACGATAATACCTGTGCTTATAGGACCACTGACACCAATCAGTACCTTGAAAGAGAAACTATAGCTCAATCTCCCGACCTAAATCCCATCGAACACGTCTAGGATATGCTGCAGAGAGCGATATCTGAACGTCCTGTCCAGCCAACAACCACCAGACAGCTCAGAGAGGCACTTCCGGAAGAATGGGCTCGAATCCAAAAATTTAACATTCTGCGGCTCATTAGAAGCACGAGGAGTCGACGTCAGATTGCTTTTGACGAACGAGGACATCAGTCTCGATACTAAACACAAAAGTAAGCACGTTTGTGCATTTTCCTCAAAGTTTCTTTTCCCCACACATACCCATAAAATGTCTAACTTTGACCCTATCCTATTTCGACGCTCGTTATGCCCCCATCACACCAGAGCACATCCGCACCACGCTCGCAAATTCCTATCACGTTCTGAAAATCTTGATGGACGTGGCTGGGACGGGGTCAAACTCGAAAAAAAAGATGCACTCAGGTTCGTACTACGCCCTTACAACGTCTTTGCCAGGTTCTCACTGCGTCTATCACGTTCCTAGTAAGTTTATTGCACGTGCAGCTTCCCGTTGTCACCAGGTCTATTGCGTTTATACTACGTCCAAATTACGTGCTCACTACGCCCATGCAGACTGAACTGCGCCCTCCCTATGTCCCAATAACGTCCTCATTGGATTCACTAGCTCTGTTTGTATACTGTACCATATGTTTCCATTTATATTAACTGGTCATGATGGCCAAACAGAAGTCTTTTTTCTGCTTATAGTCATGCACTAACACAACATAATCATTGCTTCATGTTTCTTTTTCTTCTATTTCTTATTTAGAAAACGACAATTTCAGGTGGTACAATAACAAAATGCATTTATTTGCTAACATACATTTGACTGGAAATGAAAGAATGGTGTATAAATCCAATATTTATACCAATTGCTCAGAACCTGACAGGAACATACTGGTCATCTGTTGCAAACGTACTTAAGACGTGACGGAGCAAAATTACAACCTAGTGCAGTCTTCTGTAACGTGATGTTGACGTACTATTGTCTTGAGACGTAGTGAGAACTTCACTGACGTAACAAAAGCGTAGTAACAACACAGAGACAACGCGGTGAAAATCGCATGCTGTCTTTTCAAGTCCGCACCACGCTTCTTCTGCGTCAATGAAGTTCCAACTAGGTTTAGTCACGTCCCTGTTACGTTCTTACTACGTAAGCACTGCGTTCTAATTTGACCACGTCCCCGCCACGTTATTTTTTGACATGCCAAAAGTCCTACCAAGTCTTTCACGTCCACGAAGACCATACCACGCTTGAACCGGTTCCTACTGCGTCCACATCACGTTTATCAGGTTCTTGCCAAAGTTTTATTCAACCACTTTACCAAACTTTATCTCAAAGTATAACCCAACCTCAAATTTAACCGAGTGGTTAAAATAACCAATATGTATACAATAATTATTGGATGATGCATTGCAAATAAAAAAATCTCAAATTTAAACTGTTATACTGAACTTGCTTAGTTCTCTATTTCTTTCGAGACTATTTTGGTAAGAGTATCAGAGAATCCTCTTTAAGCTAAAAGGTTTCATGTTGGCAAATGTATATATACTGTATAATGATTCCACTAAATGTTAAATGCTTGTCAAGAACGGTGTATAACTTTATTTCGACCGCATAAGAATCGGTTTTCGTACATTTATACATTAAAAATTTTACAAACACTATAAGTTCACATTAAACAGTTGCAGACTCGCTATAAGTTGTCGTGGCCTTAATTTCTCCACTCTTACACATTTCACCCGATGGATGGAAGGTTTTCCTCTGAATCATCCAATAGAATAAGGAATTTCTTCTGAATATATACAAATTAATACGCCATGTCTAGAAATAGAGGTCAAAAGTGAGACAAGACACCTTCACGAAAATTTGCTCTCAGATAAGGCAGAAATGGTGTATTGAGAGTTGCAGATGTGACTGATTAGTAAATGGTCAACGAGATCAGCCATGCATTTCCCGCGCTCAACTGCATGTTATTTCGGATGCATCAAACCGACCAAACCACCTCCGGGGGTAGTTTGGAAGGTTTCACAATCCGGTTCGATTTTTTGTTAAACAAATGGCAAAAGTTATTATTGTTTCAAACCAGTTTTACTAAACAAACGGACAGTTCGACAAAACAGTTTAAAACCAAACTTGGTTTGTTGTTAACAAAAGCACCCTATGATAAGAACCTCAAACATATTGTTTTCTTTGTGCATCCGTCTTCTAATTACTGGAACAATAAATGTAATGAATTATCCTCAACAATACAATATGTGTGTTTCTTCTCATTGGATGTCGCTGTGATTTAGTGTATGTCACATCGCATTATCATGTTAATTTAAAATTAATAATATCATATGTCAAAATGGTTTATTAAACACCACGTTGCACAAATGCTATTAAAGGAATTGTAGCTAATTAGAATTTTCTTCGCAGTGAACAGCAACTGTTTTGATTTTTATATGTGTATGTTATGAAATGGCCTTTTAAAAAGCGCCCCCTAGTGAAGAGCGGACAGTTGAACCTAACAGTTAATTAATGTAGATAGTCGGCTCTGACCATTTCCTTCACAATTAATATACTTATAATTACATTTTAACTATAAATAAACAATAACGTTTTTGAGCAAATGTTTAGAGAACAAACAGTTATGCAAACAATCTTTTATTTGAATTGTCAAATAATGAAACAAATAAATAAACAAATAGTTCACATTATCAAGTCAAAGTTAAGTCAAATGTTTTATTGGCTTTTAACTTTAACAGTTCATCGCCAAATGAATTAAATTATTTACATCATACACATTAAGTTACCGTCAATACAATTCTGATGTAAACACATTGCTTAATCTATATGTAACTACAAATTAATTATTTAATAACTTTTCTTTCACCAAGTTCAAATTTCTAATGAGCAAATTCAACCGACCAAGTTCATATGCTTTCAACAGGAACAAAAAGCTCAGCAGATTTAAAGTGGCAGTCACACTTGTCTCGATAAAGGAATTTATTTCAGTTCGATTCAGTTTAGCCTAATCGGGAAGTGATTATTCTCAGGGAACATTATTCTACCTAGTGTCAAAGCTGTGAACAAAGTTCATCCTTAAAACATACGAAATGTGCCTGTTATATCCAGGTGGCCTTTTTCGGATGTCATTTTGTTCTTAATAATCAAAGATGGTTGAAAAAGAATGTCCTTTATTCACAGTGTGGCCTTTATTCTGAGGTGACCTTTATTCACAGTGTGGCCTTTATTCCGAGGTGACCTTTATTCACAGTGTGGCCTTTATTCCGAGGTGGCCTTTATTCACAGTGTGGCCTTTACTCCGAGGTGACCGATAACAAAGCTTTGACAGTATAAAGAATTTGTATAAATATGGTATTATGGAACTTTCAAGTCGTAAAATAAATTTTGATGCTATTAGCATTTTGCTCAAACTGTTTACTCAACATAATGTCACCATATACGAAAAATTGATATTTCATTTCTACAATGATATCCAAATCGCTCAAACCTCGATTTTATTTCTAAAATCCTACCAAATCACCATCCACACAGTGGCATTATCACGTGGTAAGTTAATTTGCTACACCAAAAATTAAATGCTCAATTTTGTTCATATCTAGAAAGTATTATATTAATAAAAGCAGATAAATATGTAAGACAAACATGAAAATGAATACCATTTAGCGGTTTATTTTTGCGGTGACAAACTTTAGCGTTTTTTAAAGATTTTTTTTATTTGTGATGGGCCACAAAAGCAATGAACCGCTAATTAAAAATCCCAATTTTTACACAGATCTAGGGGAAATCGGTAAGAACTTCTATTAGAGTAAATAAAATAGTATTGAATAACGTTAGTACGAATTTAATACAGAAAACGCTTAAAGTTATAGTTATTGTATAATACTTGGAAAAATCTACATTATTATTGATTGCATTATAATTTGATAAAACAAAATTGTATCGTTTTTGCACGTGAGCTATGTTCGTGGGAAGATTTGATTTGGTGGAAAAGGCAAAACTTCAAATATAGCAAAAATAGAACACACGTTGATAAACCACGCTGAACAGTATATATACAATATTTGTATATTAACGAATATTTCATCAAGTCAATGTACTTTTCCATGTAACTCTATGATGCGTGAACTGAAAATTAATGATTATGTAATAACAATTGTAATTGGGATTAAGTATGCTTATACTTGTATTTTGTATTAAACATGTTTTTTAGAAATATGTTGTAAACAATTTATCAATACTTTGTATTTTAAGACTTTCATACATTTTGAACAACTCTCAAATAGTAACTATGAAACATTTAATTCACGCAATGCGTTTGAAATATAACTTTTTCATGAAATTAATATCAGAAAAATACATACTCGAATTTGCTTTTATCTAGATAAAGTGCTTGTGAAAAATACATAACCATTGAACTTTTTATATGGCCATATCAATACCATGGTTAATGGCGTGAAATTTCAAACTTAAGTGTACATTCATGACCCCAACATCCGGGCATGTCTTGTTGTATTTTACTGAAATAAGTAGTGAAGTATCATTTAATTTACAGAAGTAACAAGCAAGATACGAACAACAA
The DNA here is from genome assembly GCA_964023205.1 of Lutraria lutraria. Lineage (NCBI taxonomy): Eukaryota > Metazoa > Mollusca > Bivalvia > Venerida > Mactridae > Lutraria > Lutraria lutraria. The sequence goes on from OZ026846.1 coordinate 14,905,811, forward strand.
ACGGCCTCGTATACACTCGCACACAAACACACGTGACAGATTTACTCTAAATGTGACACTTTCCAAGCAACCAGAGCAAGACTTGGCTGAAGCTGATTTTAAAACACCTTGAAGTATAATCCATAAAGATAGTACAGATTGTATTATCCATAAAGTTAATACAGTTTGTATTATCCATAAAGTTAATACAGTTTGTATTATCCATAAAGTTAATACAGTTTGTTTTATCCATAAAGTTAATACAGTTTGCTTTATCCATAAAGTTAATACAGTTTGTAGTATCCATAAAGTTAATACAGTTTGTATTATCCATAAAGTTAATACAGTTTGTTTTATCCATAAAGTTAATACAGTTTGTAGTATCCATAAAGTTAATACAGTTTGTTTTATCCATAAAGTTTGTTTTATCCATAAAGTTAATACAGTTTGTTTTATTTATAAAGTTAATACAGCTTGAATTACCCATAAAGTTAAAACAATTTGTCCTCATAATATCATCAAGATAATATAGTTTGTATTATCCATAAAGATAGTCAAGTTTGTATTTTCCATAGAGTTAATATAGTTTGTATTATCCATAAAGATAGTCAAGTTTGTATTTTCCATAAAGTTAATATAGTTTGTATTATCCATAAAGATAGTCAAGTTTGTATTTTCCATAAAGTTAATATAGTTTGTATTATCCATAAAGATAGTCAAGTTTGTATTTTCCATAAAGTTAATATAGTTTGTATTATCCATAAAGATAGTCAAGTTTGTATTTTCCATAAAGTTAATATAGTTTGTATTATCCATAAAGTTAATACAGTTTGTAATATCCATAAAGACGTGTCATGTGATAGAATACCAGTTAAACAACAATTACAAGAAGTCGGTGCTGAAACAATAGATCAAACTCGGTGTAAATGAAGCTACAATGTTAAAACTACATTTGGTAAAAAAACGAGTAGTCATAAAGTCATTAAATTCAATGTATAAACCACGTTGTAATTTCTCCTAAAAAAATAATGTCTTAATATTAATATAGATATTTTATTATAACGGGGTTGGACTGTTTATTGCTTCATGTAACGGTAAGAGAACAGGATCTTATTTAAGACTATGTATGTAGTCATACAATATAAATATCATAAATTATAAACATCAATATTAGTTATAATAAAAAGAAGAAGAAAGTCTATGAGCATGTAACATCAGTTAAGGGTGTTTTGTGAGTCAAATAAATTGCATAATATAAAACATTAAGACAAAAAAGATAATAAAAATAAAGAAATAAATTCACTTAAATGGAATGTTGTAGAAAAAATATTATTTACTACCCAATGTTTACGGTGCAACTTCTTTGTCCATATTTTAGAGTTCGTGAATAAGATTGTCTTCTTTATCAATAATTGACATTTTTATACGTATATGGTTGTATACAATGTACTTCAAAAATCAAATGTGGTAATCTTTGTTCCATAGCTGAATAATTGTGCTTTTTCTGGTGTGTTTTGTTGTTGTTGATGTTGACCAGTTTTGAAATTCACGGTAATAATTTTCAGTCCATTTTTTTCGTCAGATTTCTGAAAAGAAAAATACACAATATATGATTACATATTATTGAATAGATATCAACATTATTATATTAAATATTTGAAAGACAACTATAGTAGTAATTCATAAGTATAATTAAATCGTAGCTTTAACTCGAACAATACAGCTAGTACAAACCAATTTCAAATAAACTGGTCCCCGTTCCATGCTGTAGCTCACCAAAGGAGTCGCCAGAAACCAGTTTTCAGTTGTAATCGTAGTTGTCTCCCGTTAATAAGTAAACGCATCGTAAACTGGTTCCTGTCCACTCTGTCTGTACAGAGACTTTGCAACATGGTACGGGAATCAGTTAAAGCCCACTTTTGTATGCAGATAAATGAAGGAGGCAGTTTTATCGTTCTCATATCGCATCCTACGTAAATGTCATTTTATATATATCTCTGAGGTTAATTTTTGCTAAGTTACCGCCTATACTGTTTCAGTATTATTACTTATCTACGGGTGGGATTCATTTTGGTTCCTTTCTTTCATAGATATCCAAGTAAATACAGAAACCAGTCGTGAGTTTGAAAGAAAACGACCATTTAATAGAAAATCAATAAATCTGTAAAAAAATATTAACGAGTATTACATAAAGACTTTCATCCGTAGATAAATAATAATGGGAAAATAATATACGTAGTGATTTAGCAATTTTGTTGGGTGTATATCTTTTACAATTTCTTTTCTCCACCCAAGCTACCCAGCCAAGTACTGAGTCCAGAAAATCACAGGGGAAAAAGCGAGGCCTGTATTTGTGCTTTACACCGGGCATGAGAAGGCACAATGAGACACTATTGGAAAAGGGTAGCGACATAAAGCCCGGTTCTCCTGTATCTTATCTCCCCACTCTGGGACGGCTCTGAAATTACCGTAGCTGTGGAAAGGGCCGTTGAACTAAAATAAAATAGTCACAGTTTCTTTCAAGATACATAATGCTACCGGACGACAGTGTTCTTATATACACCAAATAAGACGTTATTTTTAAAATGTAATCTTGATACTCACAGTAAGCGATATTGATGTCTCAAGTTGGTTGTAACATCTACCATTTCAATACAAGACCCAGCATGATCAGCATAGAACACAACATCCCAATGTTTGCAGACAAACCATCCACTCCATTTTCTGCATATAATTTAAATTTACGCATGGTATAATGATAAGTCTACTTACTAGTTATCAGTTTACTCATCATTGATTTTTTTCATCAAGGTTCGACTTCGCATCAACAAACCGGGTCATATGGCGACTTCCCAGTTTTAACGGTGGTGAAGATGACAGGCGTTCTACTGAATGGAACCATCAATATTCCGTAGATAGCTTCCTCATATGCATAAGTATGATCCCGGTTGAGATTCGAAATCATACGACGAGGGTCTAGTGATAACTAGACCACGGTAGCACCTTTTCCATTAAGTAGATCGATTGTAAAAAGGTTATGATTCAAAACACGAGTAAAAGAGTATTTCCAAAATGTGTGTCTTTTAATTTTCATAGTGAATATCAAATCTTTTGCCATTGCAACCAATATCAGTTCAGCCCTTTTCTAAGATGTTTTTAATCGTGTTTGAATAGAATAAACTACTCACCCAAGCATACGTCAACAGTCTCCTCGTAACTCTCGTTACATTTACATTTGCCATCAGAACACATAGCATTCTCCGTAGGACAGACAGTGTCTGCCGAACAAACTGTCCCTGTCACCTCTACAAAGTTAAGTGTTGAAATTACAGTCAAACTTGTACACAAAGACCATCGTTGGGAAAGACATAGTGTGGCCTTTATTTACAGGTGGTCTTTATTCGTACGTCATTTTAATTCTAAATAATATATGACGTTTTTTTTAGAGAATGGCCTTTATTCAGTGTATGACCTTGATTCTGAGGTGTCTACTAACACAGGCTTTGTCTGTTCTAGTTATCTCATGAATGTGAGGTTCCATTGTCTCTGTCTTTAAATACATAAACACTGCTCAACGTTTATCAATCACCTGGATTTTTTATACTTAATAAACATATAACTTCATTAAATATTTCAAGCAATCGACGGCAAAACGTAAAATGTCATACAACTTTAGAATAAGTGGTGCTTTCGATAAAATCAAGCGACAGTATATATACTTTATCCGTAAAGTATCAAATTATTGAGCGATCTTTTACTCCTCACTCACAGTATTTAGATTAGACTATGTTGACCCGATTATACAAGTTTATTAAAAAACCTTGTTGGCCAGTGAAGTTTCTTTTCTTCCTTATTTTTCTGACAACGGGGAGGTAATTACTAATTAGTCATGCTATCACAGTTATGTGTCTATCAAAAGCCCTCCAGATTTCTAGTCTAGTATTTTCTACTTTCTGTGAAGCTCGCTCTGAAAATTCCTTAAATCCACCAGTTATACACTAAACATTCAAAATACAGTAAACTTTGCGAATAATAGTCCTAGATCCGAGAACTTTGAAAGATACTTACTCAAAACACAGTCATTATCCTTCGCGCCAAAGTTTTCATTACAAGCACATTTCCGAGAACTTCCACATTCGATGTTGCTAACACCAGTACCAGTGCAATCACTCTCCAGGTTACAGTTTGAGTCAATAGCCAGAATAATGTACAGAAATTAGTTTAAATTTTCTATCTTATTGAAACGAAGAGCGCAATTTAACTAGATTAAAGACAGTGTACACAACAACTAGCCTGGAATTTTACTAGATATTTATTCGGCTATATTGAAATAAATGATGTTTATATTCGTATTCTAGTTCATACGACTGTTATTTTCTATCTGTATTTATTGTCCTACCTTGGTCATTCAGACAACTAAGAGGACAGGCCTTCTTCAACTCATTCCTTCAATTGTCTGTTTAACATAAGTTAAGTATTTCTGATGTGACGGGATAGGGATGGCATTGTCTCAGACGGCATTATTAGGAGGTCGTTTTGTTCTAAATAATTGATGACAGTGTTTGTTCGGCCATTCGAAGAATATAATACTAGTATAGAGAGTTATTGCAGTCGCCTTTACGTGGGCCTCTGCGTCGCCGTGGCATATGATTAATGGTTTGCCTGCAATTTATTATCATGCACACATCTCAGTAACTAATTATGTGATTGACTGGAAACTACATGCAAGTGTCCAGGGGTATCACAGGCTACCGGCGTGTGAAGCCCCCCCCCCCCCCCCACACACACACACAAACCCTCTACTTCCAAGGAATTCTTTTTACGCTCTGAAACACTGTTAAATTTTATGTTTATAACATGTTTTATAACAGCAAAAATAAAAAATAAATAAAAACGGTCGTGTTCATCATGGCCTTGTTGTTAATCAATTCAAAACAGATTTTTAAAAGCCTGGTCTTAGTCAACGCAGAAATTTTTTCTTTATTCTACAGCACATTTTATATCCATATATTACTCTGAACTGGAGCAACAAGCCCTTCAACTTACAAAAAGTACGTCTCGACATCGATGTGACCGTAGTTTGCTTTCACTAGCTGGTCTGTGTGTGATGGGGGGTGGTGGCTTCCCGCGCCGTTAGCCTGTGTAAGTGTCCAGGGGTATCAGATAAGTTAGGTTGGATTTTAGCCAAACCATTGCCCTTTTTGGGCTTATCAGACAGACGAGGTAATTAACCTCTATTCATGAAATCACGAATACCGGTTCCTTCCACATCAGTGCAAAAGTATGACATTGTATGATGATATTTCTTGGTCTATTACACGGTTTTACGGACAGCTCTGTTTATCTCTTGAACACTACATAGATATTAGTATTGCTTCGTAGACAAACTTTTATTTTATCAATCACCGAGAATAGGCGAGCATGATGCCTTGCGAACAGCTATGGTGAAAGGAATGATCTTCATTCTCATGATGGCACAGAAGGTGGTGACGACAACTTAATGTCGTCCCGGTGCAATTAAACGTATGTGTAAAAATTAAATTAAATTGGAGTGTCTGTATTGACGATATATCAATATATCGAGACATGAATACTTAAAAAATAAACAGGCCGATAAATTAATGTCTCTTTTCTTATGTTTTGTGTATTGCTGTGTATATATGTGCATGCTTGTACTTCAAAAGAATAAACAGTAAACATGATTAAAATTACACTGAAACTAGACAGTCTATTTAGATAGTCCCAAAACAAAATTGTTCCCTCTACAAAATGCAAACATTTACTTAAGATTCTTACCACAACTTTTTGCCTAAATACCGATTTTTGGAAATGTGTATCGGAAATGGATCGGTAGATATAAATCATGGATATATCATTTGATGACAGTCTTAGGTGCAGAAGCAGACAAAAAAATAGTCTTCTCACAAACTGTCTATGAGGCGCCAGTACTTGACTGGTTGTTAATGAAGAAGACAACAAATCGAATCAAATCCCTTTCAAACATTTAGGAGTTTATTATTGTACGTGATATATACTTACTGGGTCTGCAACCATTATCATCTCTGTATTTGTCGATACATACACAAATATTTGTATCACACTCGGAATCGTCCACATTCGCGGTGCAATCCGTGTTATCGCTACATGAATCGCCTAACCCTGTAAAAACCAAACATAACACGTAATAAACTGATTTATTTATCAATGTTTGATCAACCACTATAAAGTATAATGTATTAAGGCATTTATATAGAAGGGAGTTTTATGTACAATGTGTCAATTTTAATCATTAAGAACACTCACTTAATAACTTAATGATTAAATAAGAATATAGATACATGTAGAGATATAATTGTAAGTACCTCTAGGTACGCACGCATCATAGTCATCATTCACTTTGAATGCGTCGGCACATGTACAAAATTGAGAATCATCCCGACCAGCACACACGGTGTTGTCTACATGTATGCACTCTCCGATATCGGCACACATATCACCTAAGCCTGAATAAAACGATTTTCAAATATTGCAAACAATCAACTTATGTCCATGTTTTATCACCCTCGTATTAAATACATGTATAATATATAGTATAGTAAGGCATTTATCTGAAGTATCATGTCTTGTCATTACGAACAACTATTTAATTACTAAATGATTGATTATAAAGATATAACGAGACACAATTCTATGTACCCTTGGGTTCACACAGATATCTACCACTACTCGACTTGAATGAGGGAATACATCTACAAGTTTGAGAACCAACTTCACCGGCACACACAGTGTTGTTTTCGTCCGCGCAATCTGCGTCACTGGTACATCTTCCATCTATGCCTGAATAAAAAGTCGTTTCAAATATTGCAGACAACCAATTGATGTCCTTGTTTTATCACCCTCGTATTAACCATAACATATAATAAGGCATTTATCTAATGTGTCATGTCCTTTCATTACGTGCATCTACTTAATACTTCAATGATTTAATTATAAAGATATAATGAGATATAATTCTAAGTACCCTTGATCGCACACCCGTCACTGTCACAATTCACCTTGTATGCACCATTACATGTACACAATTGATCCAATGTTTCACATACCGCATTGGCGTCACCACCGTTACCCGTATCCTCACTCGTCATCCGGACATTTTGTCAGGCCAGTTTTTTCATTAGTTTTACGAGACTTTTTTTCAGAAATGAGCAGTTGGGGGAGGGAATAAAAATAAAGTAATAAACAGGTGGAGTCGACTAAAAAATACAATAAAATGAAAATTTTCTTCTTTTTTTGTAGTGTTTTGTTCAGAATGGTTTTATAACCGAGAGTCAACAGTATATCCACTCACCAGTTAGGAAAGGGATTGACATAGCCCACAATGTAATTACCAAGATGGCAACTGCCTTCATTTTCATCAGCTAAAAATGAAAATGTCTCTTTAATAAACATTGTCAAAAATAACGATACTCAACATGGAATGATCGATGGTCTAGTGGTAAGGTAACGCCCTGGACTACTAAACGAAAGGTCGTGGGTTCAGTTCTCGGCACCGCCATTCGAATTTCTTAGGGGCGCTTTTTCATTGTCCCCATTCCCAGCTACCGAGCTAAGTATGGTGTCTAGAAAATCACAATAGAAAATTGGCGAGGCTTATGTCGGACTGTTGGTGCTTTACACCGGTTACGACAAAGAATCAGGGCAAACTATTCGAAAAGATTAGCTATAAGAATGCCCGATTCTCCTGTGTCGTCTCTTCTCTCTGGCGCGTCTCAGAAATGACCATAGCTGTCGAATGGGTCGTTGAACAACAGATAAGTAAATAGATATGATACTTAAACGAACAATACGTTACGTGTCTACGATAAGTGAAGTTTTAAAATCATTTTTGAAGAAGTGACGTTCAAATGTATCTTTCTCCATAATGATTGTTTGATTCAAGATCTCGTCTCAGATTAAACCTTGAGTCATATACATGTTCATGTAAACTGTAATCTTATCTTTAAAAAAAATGATCATTTAAACATGAAAACTTGATAAAACATTGGGTCTCAATGCTCGTTTGTGAGATATGCCCGATTGTTTGACCCCCCCCCCCCCCCCCCCCTATAAGACCATTTTGAGCGGATTATCAAAAAACATGTATTTTTTAAAATGGCTGGTACAACCGTATTTCTTCATCAACAAGAAATTATATACACCGCTTTGACTGGAATAGAGTGCAAATATTGTTTAAACGTTTTAGAAAAAGTAGCAATTAACACTCTGAATTTTAACATTATATATGGCTCATTCTCGTGAAACCTTAACCCAGCGTGGCGAATGGCTATAAACATATTGCAATCAACTACGATCATCAGTATAATTATAGTTTTAGCCTTCAGGCATGGTAGAACAAAATCTCAGGTCGGAGAATACGAGTTTATGAGCGCAGCGATATGAACATGATTTTTAATTTTAATTTTGATTGCACAGTTTAAAGTTTACTAAGTTTATTAAATTGATATACAGAATTTAGTACAATTGTCGTATAACGCGGTATAATTTATGGTAAAAAATCGACGTGAAATGTTTTTTATCATTCCGTTGTTTCACGTGATTTCAGAGCGCTAAATTAAGAAAAATTAAATACATTTTTTTAATAAGAAAAACATAGTTTTTTTCGTTACATATATTTACATAAAACCAAGTCAAGATCTATTTTATTGATAATTACTTTTCTTACACATTTTGTCCAAATGTAGTTGTTGTTTTCTTCAAAAATGAAATATGATTAATATGAAGTCAAAAACGTTCCAATTCTTGAAGAATCTTTGTAATATATTATACAATGAAATTGTGAATAAACGAGAAAATTGACAAATTAATTAATAAAACTCACCATATTTGCCACTAACACCGCACTAGTCTATATGAGCTTAGAATGAGCAAGACTGCAGACGTTCCCGGGTACTGCATCGTAGAAACCACCCAAACAAAAGCACGTGACAATGATCGCTTCGTTGCATAATAAAAGCAACTGGCTATATATATTCCTACATCCTGACGTTATGTGTGACGTATAGTTACTAAAAATAGACTTAGATAATATTATAATGTTATTACGTCAGTGAAATTATCATAGAGATAAATGCGCGTCTCCGAGATGGCAAATTCGCGACACTAAGAAGTCCATACAGGTCTACATTCTTTCGACAGAGGCACTAAGTGTTTTATAGTGAAAAATATACACAAAAGACAATCAGAGCATTCCTGATTCAAATCGTTTTATAAATAAAGGACTGTACAATCAAGTGAAAGAAGGAAATTGGTACAAGTACTTGTTTGTTTCAAGGCCTGGAAGCCCATATATAATAAAAGCACTGAAAGTACTCATGGAAACTAAACTTACATAGACTTCCAATGCATCATGAAACCTAATATAGTTAAGCAATTATATGGCGGATGTAGAATAACGTAGCACTCTTGTCGGCATCAAAATTTATGTGCGCCAAGCGAGTGACGACTATGGAAAGCTGAACTATCGATCAGTTTCCAAACAAAACAAGTAGTTTTCGGACCAAGGCGACGTATCAACAAAGGCTGATAAGTAAACCTTCTATAAACAAAGAAACGCGTTCCAACATCCATTATTTATTCATGTTCGTTCGTGTTATCTTTGTTCCATCTGCTACCAAATCATTGCATTGACATCCTTTGGTATTTGTTTAACGTGGTATATTGCTTCAAATTGGTTTAACCTCGACAATAACTTTGATGTTATCAACTTGTTGGGATTTTAGCATTTAACTGCGAAAATAAACATAGACATTTTGAAACGACATGTTCCTATTTATGACTCAACAAGCCATCTAATAGATGACATTTGGCATGTAATGGATCCACATCTCAAGATAAACAAGTTATTTATTGCATAATGCATACATTTGAGCTAAAGCAAGAGCAACAGGTAACTTAATTTATGTGTGAACACTTTTTGTTGTATTGACTTAAATGAAATCTTTGGCATATATAAGAGGTATACAATCACATAGTTATTGTAAATTGAACAGTAGAAAGGCAGATTCATAAATACTAATTTTGGGAAGCATTGTGGTATGATAACGAAGCACCTGAAAGCAATTGGTTGGAGCCCGGTCTGAGAATTATATTCATTTCAGTCCCCGTAACATTGAGTGTGTTGCAGCGGAAACAGTAATAAAAGATGATATATATTCACTTTTAACGATTGTGAGTTATATACAATAAGTTGGGTAAGGCTTTGTGCCGCTGTATATAACTTTAAACTAGAAATGTGTCTGGAGGACATGAATGCCCCTTCTGAGAGCTAAGTAAAAAGGGGCCATTACTCCTGTGAAATAACTTTTCGAATGATCAAATACAAATACCGAGTGGTATTCATCAATGCTTTGAACATCCATGATCGCCCGGCGTGGCTAAAATTAATCGACGTCAAAACGTCATTATGAGGACGTTTTTTGACCTTCCAGTTTTGTAATTATCTCCCTTTACTTAAATTCAAAATATATTTTTGTTCAGAGCGTAACTATAACTACGCAAGAGATTGACTTGAAACTTAAACATAAGGATTTATGGCATCTAGGAATTATTTCCCTTTGTCTAATTTCATATCTTGTTTCCTTCTATTTTTTTAGTCTAGAGCATAACTCCAAAAACTGTACAAGTGAATGATTTGAAACTTGAAACATGAATAAGTGGCAACGACAAGATGTGTGGTGACCAAGAACTATAACTCTGTATATTCCAGTTTTGTAATTGTCTCCCTTTTATTTGCTCAAAAAGTATACATTGGATTGAGTTGAAACTTGAAATGTGAAAATGGCAACTAGTAGAAGTACAATGACCAAGAGCAATAATGGTTTCATTTTAGAAATATCTTCCAATACATGTATTAAATTTTCTTAATAAAAAATGATTTATTTTCCATCTTTCTTCTTTTTGTCCAGAGAGTAACTACAAAACTATACACGGGATTGACTTGAAACTTAAAATGTTAATAGATGGAAACTATGAGTTATCCGTAATTCTATTTAGTCCTGTTACAAACAAACACATCCGGCAGGGGATGGCCATGTGAACATGGCTCTTGTTCAGTTGATAATAATCGTTTATATTACGAGGGATTAGAAGTTATGAGTTAATCAAAATGTAATAAAGTGATCATTAAGAGCTATCATAAAAGTAAAGTGATTGGAGCAATAATACTGTACCAACTATTAAAGAGAAGGTATGCGGGAGTTTCATAAACTAAAATAACACACGTTCTTTCTAAACTGCCAGAATATCAGAAGAGGAAATGCCAACTTTTCTAACAAAGCTGCTCTGAAGCACATGTGCAGCAACGTGCTATCCCCCAAATCGGCAGATATTATCACAAAACATTTTAGTCTGATATTCGCAGAATTTGTTAAACCAAAGATAATACAGCATAAAGGCCGTGAATTCAATGGACAAGTTAAAAGACCTCTGAGAGATCTTGATATAGCAAGAACATTAAAGATCGCCCGTTTCATCCTCAAAGTCAGGGAAAAATTTAAAAGATGTATAAAACTATGAAATAAAAGATTGTGTACGATTTGACACATGCGAACACTTGTGACATTAACTAGGCGAAACAGCCGTCATAATAGCAACGTATATCATGACCAGAAAGAATGTCTAGCACACCGTATGAAATATACTATGGAAGGGATCCTTACAATGTAGGTTCATAATTAAATTATGAGCTGAAAGTAAAAAAAACTACGTGATGCCACAAAAGTGGCAATAATAAAGTGTAATAAACGAAACGACAAAGCGTATGAAAAGGCCTGCAAAACACCTGTATACAGTACTGGAGATACAGTACTGGCTTTCGTCCTCAATATTGTCACAAAACGGACATTTTCGTTCCGATACACTTAATCCTTCGTAACGACCGCTTTCAATACGTAAAGGAACGACACCACATCGAAATTTGCTAAATGCAGATCTATGTCGTGGAGGCATAATAACTGTACAATACGTTTCTGTTTCGTATGTTGTTTTAAATAAACGATAAGTACGCAGCTTATTTCCACCACAGGAAGACGGACCTGTGGCACTATTTAAAGACATAGCCAATCTAAAACATGCTTTTCCTGCAGTTTGGTTGTAACAATATTTACCAAAGAATGTTTCGGAATAGAAATACTAATATCACAATATTGTTGAGCATCGCATTTTGATAACAACTTATAGACATAGTAAAACCAATTCTTACATGATCTACTAGCTGAAGATGCAGTACAAAGTGCAACCCGTTTATTCATTCTAATATCTAGTATATTGGACATTCTAGCCAAATATGTAGAAATAGATTTCCACTGTCTGATCTCTGGGGATACCCATCCCATTTCACTTGAAACCGCAGCGTTCGGTATGTTTTTTCCGACACCCAAAAAGAAACGCATCGCACGGTATTGTACGGCATTTATACAAGAGTAAGAACGGTAGATTCAGACAGCAGAGCCGTAATTGATTACAGGCCATATTGTAGAATCATATAAATGAGTAAAAACGTTAAATGGGAGACCACCAGTCGATTTACACTTAGCAATAAGGAGACCAAGAGCGCGACTTGCACTTTGAGCTACGATCTTAGCAGTTACATTGAAATTTAAGTGCTCTTGTAACATTAATCCTAAATACATATATCTATCAACAATATTTAAGGTATGTTCACCTCATTTAAAAATAGCAGATGTTCTATTAAAGGATACTGGTCTAAAATGTACAATTTGACTCTTGTTATACATATCATTGGTGCTACACCAATTATTTAAAGCATTTAACAGACATTGCAAGTCCTTTTCATCTTTTGCCAACAGGACAATATCATCTGCATATAGTAAAATACATATTCTATCTGGTCCAAAATCAATACCAATATCAAGTGATTTCAAGTACACAGCAAGATCATTTATATACAAATTATATAAAAGAGGAGATAAAATACACCCCTGTCTCAAACCCGACTTTACAGTAAACCAATCGGTATGCTTGGAGTTGACTCTTACCCTCGAATATACAGAATCATACAAAGATAGTACAGCAGACAGCATTTTACCTTTTAAGCCAATATCATACAATTTCTTCCATAGTAAATCTCTATTTATGTAACCATATGCTTTTTTAAAGTCGATAAAGGCTGCAAATGTAGATTGTTAACGTTTTTCTTGCATCAATAATATTCTTTAGAGTAGACAGATGTTCATTAGTACTTCTATTTTTTCGGAACCCTTTTAGTTCAACAACAATAATATTGTGACTTTCAGCCCAACTGCTTAGCCTTCTATTTAAAACATAACAATACAATTTATAAACAGAGCAGGTCAAAGATATTCCTCTATATGATAAGGGGTTTCTTGGATCCATACTAGCAGATTTTGGAACAGGGTTGATTATATTAGATGAAATGATAAAATTAAAATGCCAGTTCCAATAGTTTGTTTCGCCTTCATATAATTTGTCGACTCTTAAAGAGCTTGTATGTTATAAAAAGTTACATTTATTAAACTTGGTAAAGTATTTGAAATTGATATAAGTCCTATCGTAATAGAAGCAACGAAAATGTGGTATTTTGATAATATCCCGCCGTAAAAACTCTTGAGATGTAAAACGGAAAGAAACGTCATCGATTCACATGACTGGTCACGTGATCAAATAGGCAAATGCTGAGCAGTATGTTATGATTTTGATCATCTTTTCATAAATTCCAACAATACCAACGTATATTGATGATCGATATACCCTTAATTAAAGTACATGTACTTTAAGTTCCGTCAGGTACTATTATTATGTTTTCTACTGCCAGTCATGAGTCATTCCATCAGGTTTTACCCAAGTAGTCGACCGCCCTTTCTGGAATGAAGAATCAAGAGTCGGTTGACAAGTTAGATCGAAATGGTTTAAGTATTTGACCAAAAGAAGCAGTCCATGGTGTAAACCGTTACTACCACGGATTCCTTTGAACAGGTTTTAAGTACATCCGTTTTTCTATGACAGTTCCCTTTCAAGAAATAAAAACCAAAGTAGTCAATAGTATGAATAACAGTTTGAATAACAACTTCAAAACGTTTGTTTACATAATGTTTGCCCTAGATTTACTGTACTAAATTTCAAAGCAGAAAAAAGTCGCACAGAACTCGTATCTTCATCACTTACAATATAATATCGCTATATGCGGCAGTTATGACGGATATACGACACAACAAGTATTTGCCTACCTTATGTGCCCTTTCCGTATATTTAGAACGAATATTTCCGGAATATATCGATAGTTACTGTATAGTAATTGAAACAACTGATTATCGAATATTATACCTTGGCACTGGACCTTGATTATAGAGAAACTGACTTTTATGGAAGACAATTAGCGTCAGAGTTTTCATACTTATGTTAACATATAAACCACCCTTTATTGTTTATTGTTGCTTGATATAAGTAACAAATTAGGCAAATCATATCCATTTTGTATTTACTTAATGTCGATTATTTCATGTTTAAACATGGTAATTTGCCTCATGTATTGGAAATACCTTGTTGTCGAACGGATTCGAATTTGACGTATCAAACGAAACAGCACGTTAACGCTTCCATAGTCTTTTCTTCAACGTCGATCGTATATAAACAAAAAACATTCGCATTTGAGTTAAACATTTTTGAAAATTTCTTGTGACTGTGATTATTGAAATAGGTTTTGATTTAAAAATTAAAGCTTAGTTTATTTCATTCATTTGAGAGAGTGGCAACTACAACGATCAAAATGTCTTCAGTAATGTTTGCAATTTTCATTTGTGGTAGCTACCATAATCTTATAGATGCGATTGTATTGACAAAATACAAGACAGAATCACCAGACAGTACTCTGGACATGGTATCATGTGGAGCATCAGCTATGGCCTTTGACTATTGTGCTGCTCGTATGACTGACACCACATGTGAACCACTGATTCGAGACTGGTGTGAAACGAAGACCATGTCCGCGGGTAGTTCTTATCTCGTCAAACAGACGATCCAAGAAGTACTGGAGGTAAGAATTAGTATATTCTTATATAATCTGAGAGAACAGGGAGATAAAACAGAACATTTTCACACCGTGAGAGCCAATAGATCTATATAACTTAATCCTTATTTATGTTTGTAAATTTACATGGCAATGATGTAAAACAGCTTATGGAATGTAGATTGCATACAGAACCAAAACAGTATACTCAGTTTTTATAAGATCACATACGACATTATATAAACTTATACATGCTGTGATATGGGCAGGTCGTGTAAATTTGATAAGACTCCGTGTGAACCAAGGTCAGCTTATTCGGCCAAAAATCAATTTCCACGTGTTCGCTGAGGGTTGGATATTCGGTGGAAATGTAATTTGTTTTTACTTAATAGCTTACATTTAACAAGTATTGTAACGAAAATACTAAATATTATTTTAATAAGATTTTCCGTGAAATTGATGCCTTCGAAAATGTACATGAAAGAGTCGTTGAGATACTGGAAACTGGTGCTTCTACTGAATAGATGACAGCACAAGTCGTGTAATCTGTACATCCTGTAAGAAGTTCAGACCGAAAGTATCAACGACTCTTAACTGAGCGAGAAACCACGTGTAACGACATCAGGCCAAGACCACAAAGGGAATCGGTTTCTCATTGGAACTGATTTAGCTGCCATCTTCCAGGTACAAACGGCGAAAGTATCCCACAAATTGTGTGTAAATGCTAAGAGGAACACAGTTTAACCGTACATTATCCTTACGTTGGACCTATTCTGATAGCACTACATCGCCGTGATAGACTATAATGGCCTGAGGGACACATCAATTGAACCCGACAAGACTGGTGGGCGATTCTGTTCTCAAATGAATCCAGGTTTGCGTCGTCTCCGGAGGAAATGTCGGTTGAGGATACACCGACAGAAAAACTAGCGGTGTTGATGCTAATTTCCGTCTATATAAAGGGAAACCACGTTGAGGCCTTAAATAGTTCCTCTCATTCAAATCACAGTGGTATTACAACACGACAACACGACAACACCGAAGCCCACATTGCTCGTGAAAATATTCTATATCTTTAAAATAAAAATACAGATTTCATCTA
The DNA here is from genome assembly GCA_964023205.1 of Lutraria lutraria. NCBI lineage: Eukaryota > Metazoa > Mollusca > Bivalvia > Venerida > Mactridae > Lutraria > Lutraria lutraria. The sequence continues at coordinate 14,921,935 of OZ026846.1, forward strand.
TAACTGGCCTGGAAAAGTTGACAGTCGTGTGTGGCGACCGCCCAATTCCCATCTTACGTCAATGAGCTGCGAGATTCGGAGTGTGGAATAATACCACACTAGGTGATACCAATATCCTCATACACTCAGTGTGACTTTACTGCCAGGCCTTCTTCAACGTGAGTGCGACCATACCCGCTATCATTGAATTCGACCCATAACTTCGATAAAATCAAATGAAAAAACATCATTTTCCCCATAGTGTATATACAGGGAAGAGATACAATTGTATATTCCAATTTGTTTAAAATTCATACGACAAACAATGACTAGACATGCCCTGCCCATTAAAATACAATGAAAAATCCGTTTATGTAGAATATGTGAATGATTTATAACTGCAGTGGAAACATACTTAGTTTAACTCTTATTGGATTACGCAAGCTTTTTAATCCTATATTCAATGAATTAAGATCGAAGTTTATGTATATTCTATTTCTTTTATCACAATATTCAATTATTTATATGCCCGGGACAGCTACAAAAAAGGGAATCTGTTTTTTATACAATGGACACGATACTGACCTCCTAAGTGCTGCGACATGTTCTTTTCGTATGAAATCTTATTTGTGTTAACATAGCACACACTTTACAAGTTATCAGATAATTTTAATAAATGATTTTTAATAGCTTGCAAGAATAAGTCGAGGGTCTTGGGCAAAACTAGTCAAACTCTAATTTCCGAAACTTTTAAGGAGAAGCAAACATCTGTTTTTCTCTTTTCAGGTTCAACTTATTTTGGTATTTTTTATCATGTTTAACTTATATTTAAAAATAATTTGAAGAAAGTTTTACTTTTAAAAACTTAATTGTTTAAAAACAAATGTAAGACTTTTTATAGCGCCAAAATATTTGGAACAAAAGTAGACCAACTTGAGTTAGACACATTTACATAGCAAAGGCTTTGGTGTAAAACTGGTCCAACTCGAGTTAGACCATTACTATGAATATAATCTGATCCTGTTATGATGATTTGGGTTGAGATAGATTTATTTACTTCAAAGAATATAGAGAGAATGTCTTAATAAATATAGATATTTACTTCAATCATGAACGTCCTATTTGTTCAATCTCAAATCTTGATCAATACGAAGTCATTTTTGTAGGAAGAAATGTGTCGTTAATATTGGTTAACAAAAAGTGATTTCAGACACCGAGTTGTATAAAGGCCATTTTGATACATTTGTTAAAATGAATTGGTTGTGCATTTGTGCCGCTCCTGACTAATTTCATTGTATTTCAAAATGCAGTACTACAGATTCCAGATTTCCTAACAAGACGAACAGCTGCCAATTAGTACTACTTTTTATAAGCTGATTAAAACCGATCTTCAATGACCTATGTTGTTGTTGATATGTAATTGATATTGATAATGATATTTAAACACAAACACTGTTTACTATGTAATAAAATATTTATTAACCAAGTCTAAATCTAATTTACTGTCAAAATGGCATGTCAGGTTATTCATTTAATTACCAAATATATTTTATCTGGGACTTAGAAACTTTCAAATATTAAGTCAGAAAAAAAATAAACAAATGTCCTTTACATTATCTGCTACAGTCCATTGTGTGAATTCCATAAATCACAGCGACATATAACTAATTCACAAATGAATCCCTGACATATTTAATGAGCAAAGGCCTCAGAACTCCCTGGTAAAAAGATTTGCACATCGTAATGTATGCATGAGATTTAGCATTCATTCTCTTCACCATTGTTATGTGGGAGTGGGAGGAAATATCATCATGCATACTGGGTATCACATTTGATTGACACAAATCCGTTAATTACTTGTATTTTGCTGTCGACAGGTTGGGTGGTTTACTGTAAGCATATTATTTCTCAGGTTCTAGTAGCGAGACATCAATGGTACTTGTTTTTCGGGTATCCTTGGTCGTTCCATTAAGTTACACATTACAGGCGATCTGTGGCTGTATTTTATCTTCATCTTTCCTGGTTGATCGTGATCAAATGCAACTATTTTCATCTACATCCATTTCAGTTTTTGTCCATCATCATCGAAATCTAAGTTTTGAACTTCAGAAGACAGCTTTTTGAAGTTTAACAAATCGGAGAAATTCGTTCACAGTGTCTTATTGTAGCAGTCCACTGTGATTTTGTGTATATTGACCGCCCCTTTTCTGTCATTCTCATTATGAGTATACCCACGTCCTAAGACTTTTGTGTTGCAATTATTGAAATTTCAGTGTTTTTCATCGCATGGTATTACGGAGACACAAAGTAGTGGCTTCGATTTTGACCACAACAATTCCCCGAGTATATACTATGACTAAGTTGATTCCTTTTTTATTTCTGGATTTTCATGTTTCTGGAAACAGGTCCCAATTTCATTCTCCCCACGTTCTGATAGTCCTTGATAAAATAAAACAATAACAATCTTTTGGACCCACGTCATAAATGCTCAAGTTAAACGAGCGCAATATCCTACTGTAATATAACACAGGTTATTTGCTGTAAAGGGTCAGCAAAATTGGTTGAAGATCGAAACAGCCAATAGCAAAGCTTTTCCTGACAGGTCGCCTTATCTTCCACCTTCATTTCCTTAACCTAAGTTTTGCATTCTAAATGTGTATCTATTACTGCTGCCATCTGTTCCTTTTCTTCCACCGAGGCATTCTCATAATGGGCACACAGGCGACATATGTACTTAGTCGGTGTATGGAAACCTAGATTGGAGCCATTGTTAAATATGCGTGTACATGTGCAAATCGTGACTTCGCTGTAGCTATACTTTGCACATAATTCGATGAATAAACTGTTTATTCTAGGAACGTTTAAACCTGATTCAATAAATGACTTGTTTGTATCCTTCCTACAATAATGCGACTCTGTCACTGGGAAGAATTTGATATTCTGTCGGACATGATCAACATCTTCATTAGTCGTCTTGTTTGCTCTGTTAGTGTGAGATCCACGTTTGTCTGGTGAGAGTATCCCACTGACATTCTCTTTGCTGTCTTACAGCTGTATTTACTACGGAATGGCTTATGTCTCATGTGTCCTAGAAAAATGTTTTGCATTCTTGAATACCTTCACCACTAATTTTAAAATGCCATTTGCAGGACAGTTTTCTAGGCGATGTATTGTGTGTGGTTTTACAGTTGTCTTTATTTCACAGAATATGCATTTTTAAAAAATGTAATCCCATTGTCCGGTGATATCACCTGTTAAATATCACTCGTGGAAAATATGTTCTCGTTGATCTTTATTTTACTTGACGTGCACGTTTTCTTTTTTTTGTTACATAAATTGTATGCCTCACCATGATTACGTTTCCGTTCATTTGAGTTTCCAAACTTTTTTATTTCCTTTTCGCTTACGGATCCTTGATTCTAGTGGGGATTTTGTATACACTGTCCATATTTTCATTATGTTTGTCAATGTATTCCTTAAAATACTTAAAGTTATATCACCACTGCCATCACTATTAGAGACATCAAGGAGACTCAGAGAAATATATTTTTAGAAATATACTGTCAATGAACAAGTCATTTATTCTTAGCTCATCAACAGGGACATTCACGGTGTTGTCGTTTGCAGCATGGCAAAGAGGATGGGATGAATTCTCTGTGTCAATGGCATTTAAGCATATTGTACTCGATGAATTGTCAGTAATATTGCTCCAATCGCGGACACCATGGACACTGATGTCAGATAATGATATTTCCTCTATGTTTTTCTGATTTTCCTTTGCATTCTTATCTACACAATACAATGTCATGTAATATTCGCTATCAGTTTCGTAGTCTGAAAAGCCGTCCGAAGAAAGTCCCTGCGACTCACAAAATTTGGAGCCTTTTTGGCAGAGTTGTTGCAGCTAAATGTGGCATCAAGTGGCATCAGTTGTTTTTAGAATGTATTGCACATGACCAGGGTATCAAAGACAAAAAAGATAAAGAATAAAAATGTCGTTTTCAGAGTTATTCTGGGTTATTTCTTTATCATAAGATCAAGTACTTTGATTAGAATCCCGATTTGTCTCATGTATTTTTCAAATTCATTTTAGCAATTCATTTCTGAAAGATATTTAGTATGTAATGTCAAACACAGTGTGTGTTTTAACATGGACAAATGCTTTCTAAAACAATTTCTATCATAGACTAAGAAATTTTATTTCTTTTTTGATACGTAAAATAATAATAAATAATTCTGTCATTTTCATTTTACCTTTAGTAATTCATAAGATGCAAGTCATTCATCTCTTATGTGTACACAGGTTCAATATATACTACAAGATTGTTGGTACTAAAGCACAAATATCTGTACAAAAGTAGACCAACTTAACTTGAACCAATTTTGCCACAAAGGAATGGCTTAGTGTGATATAGACTAGTTTCTTAATTAGCTATTATGTACTAATTGACAAGAGCATGTTCCCTACCTTTTTCAAAATCGTATTTCAGTATGTAATTGAAGAATATGAAAATAGTGATTCTGTAAAAAAATCACGTCGGACCATGTTTGCCACAAACCCTTGAAGTCCCGTAATCTCAATGGGAAGTGAGTAGGCCCTACTTTATGTACTTCAATGCAAACACAACTCTTTTTCATACTGATTAAACTGTCCTCTTACTATTAATTAAAACCTTAACAGGAGACATCGATGTATGGTTACGATCGTCTGGTACCAATATATGTTAGTGATGGAAGTGAATTTGAGTTCAAGTTTATGTTACACTCCGGATGGACTGCGTGAGTATTAAATTTTCTTATCACCGTTGAATAGTTAGGTCAAACCTCTTGAATATGTTCGTACTCACATCAGTGCAAATTGTAAATAAATATGGAATGGATGACAATGATTGCAGAGTGGTGAGTTGAGAAATAAGAAATTTGCAAAGAAAATAAGTTAAGTGTCTGAACGAGGTACGGAAGAGCATCTTCATGATGAATATTTTAGTTCACCACTTTGGCCATGAAAAGACAACAATCTCAGCATGTACTGTATATGTTGTAAGTATGTGCCACTATGTGGTTTCAGTATTCCCAATGCTCAATGACTGATCTGGTACATTGCAGATATGGTATTGACTTTAAGAACAATAACGATGACATTGTACTTCATACAAAACTCAGATATCCGGATGACTTCTACTTCGGTGCGCGCCTAGGTGGAAGCTGGTCTCCCTCGGAAGGTCACATGAATACATTTTCATTCATTTTGGATGCAGAATATACGTTAAGAATTGCGTGCAACTCGAGTGCATTTGAGGTATTCAAAAGTATTATCTATTACACATACTAGTATTATCAGTTTTATGTTAACAATGAATATGTCACTTCTTACCATATAGTTAATAAGTTAGAAATACAACATAAGCCTATTAGCAGCATTGTAAAAAAACCAGCACGATTGGGAAAATCTTTACATTATATAACCCGTCTGAACTGAGCACAGCGTGAAACTTAAACTTCCAATCAATATTTTTTTGAAAAACAAAACCACAACAATGATATAACAAATAATACTTTTAGACATTTTACACAGTCAGGCCGAATCGCCTTTGAAATAGTTCCGCAAAGACCATGTTAATACTTCGGCTCTTCTAAACTATAATAAGCAAATGGATAAATAGATAAACTTTGCTAAACAACCATGGTTATGCTAGTTTGACACGTAATCTATTAGTGTTCAACCCTATTTTTTGCAGATCTCAATCCAAATCAAATTAATTGCTCTTGACTACTGCATGGCGACAGTGTCAAGTGAAGTTCGAAAACCATTAGAGATATATGAATCCGAAATTAGTATATATTTTTTTTAATTTTAGATATATCTGAATGGCATTCATGAGTGGACATACACGTACCAGTCACCCGTCAATGCTATCAACCATATTGATAGTTACTTCAGTGGTGTACAGGGTGATCTCTTCCAAGTCACATACAAAGCAACACCTTGAGTATCAGATTACTAGTATCAGCAATGTTGTGGACATTGAAAAGTAAACGTCTACACATATTAGTAGTATATAATAGGATAAACACAGACATTAAATAACCAAATAATATTGAAATTCAAAGTGTATTTAAAGCTTTATCTGACAGTCCTATAATTGTCAGAATTTTTATTTTTATGCGATATGAATCATACCAAAGTACCTGGATTAAATAATGAATATTGGAAACGACCCTGCAAATTTTGATAAGCAACTACTAATAGAAAGCATAGTTTTCTTCTATCATTTTAAATATTTTATTTTTTGTGGAAGCGAACATGGCATGTTTGAATTCAGCAAAGACTGTCTGAATTTGTTAAACAGTAGATTAAAACGTTAGGGAATTCTTCAATTATTCCGATAACTTGTAACAATCAGATTTGTTATATTACTGGGCTGGGATGGTTCTGATTAAAACTCTTTGAAAAAAACACACTATTAGGTTATAAAAAACAATGTGCTTTTTTAATTTTTAAAATTAATGTAGCATTCTGTCATATATAGCTTTATAAACATTGGAGGCTTAGGAAATTATTAACCAAACAGGAATATATCATGCGTTTAACATCAATAAATATTTGTCTGTGTTTCTCTCTATGTATTGTAAACATTTGATATAACTTGACTCAACTGTATTTCTTCTACATGAAATAGTTTTGAATTAGGTGTGTAGCATATAATAGAATCATCATTTTGTGAATATATTGATTGATTTCATTTGATCCGTTTGATAGTATCCATAATTCAGTCATAACTTATAAATACCATGATGCGCTGCTGTGCAAGTAAAGGTATTGGATACCTGAAGGTCAGTATTTCCAACTCCCTTTATGATAACGTAGTCTGATCATGTTCAAGGTACTTAAAGTAGAACAATTTTCATGTTTCTGTAGTTCATTGTTAACTTCACAGTTTATTACGCCGTCCTTATATTACCTATGGTTGCCGGTTTCCCTCGAAATAATTAATTAGTAAGCATTTTCCGATTTGGTTTGAAAAGTCAACACGAGTATACCATTTGGTACACCTCGCCAGATTCCGTACCGCAATCAAGTTTCGTTATCTAGTCTACGTCTACGCCTTGCATTTGTGATGCGCCATGGTACCACTAAACAATTGCTTTAGCTCGCCTGGCACAGAGTGCCAAGGTGAGCTTTTAGGATCGAGCTATGTCCGTCGTCAACAATTTCTTTAAACAAATCTCATAAACCACTGGGTCAATTTCAACAAATCTTCACAGGTATGTTCCTTGCTTGAAGCTCTACCAAAGTTGTTCAAAGAATTCCACTCCATGAAGAACTCTGGTTGCTATAGCAACCGGAATAAAAAATTTTTTAAATCTTCAAAAATCTTCTTCTCAAAAACCAGATGACCTTGAGCTTTGATATTTGGTGTGTAGCATTGCCTTGTGAACCTCTATCAAGATTGTTCAAATTATTGCCCTAGGGTCAAAATTGGCCCCGCCCTGGGGGTCACTTGATTTTATATATACTTCTTCTTATAAAAATCTTCTTCTCTGAAATCACTAGACCTAGAGCTTCAATATTTGGCATTGTCTTGTGGACCTCTACCAAGATTGTTCAAGTTATTGCCCTAGGTTAAAATTGGCCCCGCCCCGGGGCTCACTTGATTTATATAGACTTACATAGGAAAATTAAAATAAAATATTCTTGTCCAAAACTACCAAGCCTAGAGCTTCAATATTTTGTATGTGACATTGTCTAGTGGACCTCTACCAAGTTTGTTCAAATTATTGCCCTAGGGTTAAGATTGGCGCCGCCCCGGAGCTCACTTGATAGACTTACATAGGAAAATTAAAAAAAAATATTCTTGTCTAAAACTGCAAGTCCTAGAGCTTCAATATTTTGTATGTAGCATCGTCTAATGGACCTCTACCAAGCTTGTTCAAATTATGGCCCCGGAGTCAAAATTGGCCCCACCCCAGGGTTTAATCTTCTTCTCTGAAACCACTAGGCCTAGAGCTCAGATATTTGGAAAGTAGCATTGTCTAGAAGACCTCTATTAAGTTAGTTCTAATTATGGTTGGGGGTCAAAATCGGCACTGCCCCGGGGTCACTAGATTTATAAAGGCCCATATAGGAAAATTTCAAAAATGTTGTTGTCTAAAACCACGAGGCCTAGGGCTTAGATATTTCGAATGTAGCATTTTCTTGTTGAATCTACCAAGTTTGTTCAAATCATGTCCCTATGGTCAATATTGGCCCAGCCCCTGGGTTCAGTTGATTTCAACACCTACTCAAGAGTTTTGGTAGATAATTCTTTACCATGTCAAATAACCTTCCCTTGATCAAATTATCCCTTAGTGTTACAATGCTCAGGTCAGCGATATAGGGCCATTATGGCCCTCTTGTTTTAAATATCGGCATCAGCTTTGTCTGGCGTTTTAAAATAGTCCATCAATTAAATAGTACTTTGCTTTCTATGATACCTTGAATATACGTCGGCGGTCGTTGTGTGTCGTATATATACAAGCCAACATACCAACCGGTATCACATTCAAACTACTGTCACGATGAATGGTCAAATTCAATGCATTTAATACTTCTTGTGTAATACTTTTAGCACTTAGCACATCTTGAAATTTATCCAATTTAATCTTCTGAAATTTAGAGCATGTAGTATTATCAATTTCATTAAAATAAATAATCTGTGTGTTGTTTGTTATTTTGTTATGCTTAAGATCCATGGCATATATATGTGAGCAGGAATTAAAAAGTGCATTCTTTTATTGTCCTTTATCTCAGACTGCAAGCTGACTATCTAAAATCGTACCGTATACAGCACTAAGAGTTATTATCAACACTACATGAGTTTGCAATAAGTATGGTAAGTTTGGCATACATAAAATAATTCATCCTCTTCCTTGATAAAGTATTTGGAATATTTGTCTTTAACATATATTTTACAAGAAGACAAGATGTGTATTTAAAACACAATGCCCCTGCAAATTTTGATCTTCTGACATGAAAATGCACAGGTCCAGTACAGGTCGTCATGGGGAACGAACATATGATGTTTTATTATTAAAGATGGAAGCGTTTCTGGAAAAGTTAAAGTTTGGTATAAACAAACAGTTTAACAGACAAGCAGATGAAAACAATATGCCTCTAATCTATTGACACGGAATATGCATAATGCAGACTTCCCTGGTTATAAAACATATTATCGGGTCCGAGTTCAAATCTCATATTTTGTCTTTTAATGTTCCTAAATAAATTAGACCAGACAATTCTGATATTATCGATATACATGTATTAGTCTGGCAACATAATTGATCGGAATATATATTTAACCATTATTCAGCTCTGTCTTTTCAACAATACTACTTTGAGAATAGAATTGGGATTTGAGCTTGGATACATAGATAGATTTATTTCACTATAACATGTTAAGACAAACATGACACGTGTTGCGTTTCGCACTGAAGGAATGACGATTGCGGATTACAATATGCCCATTAATAAACATAACAAAATTAGTTTCAAACATAACGATTTGAGAAGCATGATATGCGTAAGTTGAGGCATTCTATATATTTAGCTTTTTTTATAGAAATATCTTTTAGTATTTAGCATTTCTCGATAAATATTTACTCTGAAACAGATATTAGCTTTTTAAGTGTTTGTTTTTACGGTATTTGAATATTGTAGATATCTGTTAACTTCATTGAAATAAAACACCATTTTGCTCTTTTTGTTTTGTTTTACTTCGAATCCAATAATAAATTAGCAGGAATTAATAAGTGCGTTCTCTCACTGTCTATTATCAAATTAGCGAACTCAAGATGACACATGAACAAAACAGAGTAAACACTTGTAGAAATAAATAAGTAATGATACATAGGCAAGTCTTGAGGGAACATACATAATCTTATCTTATAGTATATGAGAAGCGAACAACAGAATAAGTTTTACCAGACTGAGTGGCGATGGAACCGCACTGTAACAGCGTCTACGTCTATCATTTACAAAACCAACCACTAACGAATGGGTTTACCTGACTGGTACGCATTCGGTGCTTTACAAATTAAGTGATTTTGTATGCTTCACATACATCACAGTAATTTTGAATTGATTTACATGTACTTGTTTTGCACACGGACCAATAGTCTATATGGTTTTACATGGGTTCCGTCAAATTAAGTGATTTTACATGTTTTACAAAAATTGTAGTAAATTTTTATGGGTTTACATGTTTTGTTTGCACACATACCAGTTTTCTACGTATTTTGACCGTTTACGTGACTTTACATGAGTCCTATCAACTTTTAAAATGTGATTTTACGTATGTGTGCCTGTTACCCATTACAATCTGCCTGATTTCGTAGTGTGTGCAGCACAATATATCACTGTTGTTTATTTTATATCAGTTCGATCAAATCTTTCAAATTGACAGTTAGATTTAAAATTAAACCCCCTTTCTACGACGTACGTATCATACGTTGAAACAGGTTGTTGCTGTTTGTATTGCTTGTACTTGCTTGCATTTATATGTTTGCAAAAAAGTCGGTGGTTCTATCAAGGTGTATTCCCAGGGTATTCTTTCACCGCTAAAGCAGGAAAATCGCCAATGTCCTTGACAATGTTAAAAGCCTTACACTTCAAAACACATGTAGTAACACACCACTGATAAATCTATTTCTTACTTACTCATGTTGTTCTTCATTTCGTGTACCTTTGGATAATTTACTTGAATATTTGCAAACGATATAAGTGCCTTGATAGCGAAGGACTTTTACATCCCTTCAAAATAAAATGTATCATCGTACAAGTATTACAACTTGAATGCTGTAACTTATTTATTTTATAATTTCTAAAAGGAAATTCAAATTATAAGTAATGATACTTTAAAGAACAAATGTATATGATCTATATGCACGTATTTAAGAACCGAAACTTCATATCTTCCCAGAACTAGTAAATTAAGCCCCTGACTCACTGACCCGGATTGGAACCCCGGTTGGTTACGGATGAATGGCCAGGAGAAACCCATTCAATCCGGGAGTTTAACAATGACGGCGCCCTAATAGTCCAAGGCAATCCTGGATAAACCGTGATCTGATCCGGTTCGATTCGGCGAACAGTGTTTAATACAATCGGAGGTGCCGGTTATGTAATCAGAACCGGTATGTAACGGTAGTTGCACCGTAACATTGAGAATTGGATTTAGGAATAGAAAGCAATTTATTTTAAGCCACACATAAAAATGCCAAATTGGTTTTTTCACTTTTGGAAAAAAACGACCACAGCTTTTGTAATTCAAGGAATAAAAAAGTAGTGGCCTTAAGGATAATATTATTTTTATGATAGAACTGTCAGGGGTGTTTGTTGCGTTATCCGAAATGTAATAACTTATAGACAGACCACGTTATAAATAATGTATCATGACCGATCCTAAATTATTTATATACTAGCTGAAAAAAAGAAAATGTATGCATCTGTGTGTAGAATAACCATGTATCGGTCAATTTTTTTCATCAAAGTTTATTTAAAACTTTACACAGGTAAGTTACATTAACACTGGTCAGAGCAGTGTGTCTATCTCGCCTACGCCTTCGTTTAACGTTTTCGGACAGCAGTCACTCGCAAACATGTTTGTTGCCAAAACCTGTGTAAAAGCATGGTGTTAATACATGTAAGACACAACACCAGCATAATTTGAAGAAAAAGTCATTCCAAGGTTAAATGAAACTGACAAATGCGGCTCTGTAGGCATGACAGAAGCTTGTGTACGTCATACTGACATTGTCATGCTATTTGGTATGCGCCGAAATACTGTAGACGCCTTTTGAAGACGGTACCAAAAGTTTGGGACCACCAGGGACCGGCCTCGGTCAAGATGACTATGCGTAACGTCTAATCGCCAGGATATGTACATCCGGGTTGTTCATCTTCGTGAACGACCTAAAACTAGTACTTTGATGGAAAACAAGAAAGACCATAAAACATTTACTTATACATCTCTGACATAGTACTAAGAATGAATTTAGCCAGTACCATTTGCTGACTTTTTTAATGATTTTTTAAAACTGAAGATAGTTCTGCTTTCCTTAGCTTTCCGTCACTCGCTCGGTGCGCACGAAGTTTTATGCGGACCAAAGAACTAAGTTTTTCTACATCCGCCTTACAAGTGTTAAATTAGTTCCCGTTCGATGTTGCAGTGCAAGTCTATGTTAGTTCTGTTTCTATGAGTGTTTACAGTACTTCGATTTTCTATACAGACTATCGTTCGTTGTATACGACGTACTGTACACTGTAGAAAACAAAGGATTACACCTTCAAGGGCAAGTCTGCTATGAAAATACAAGACAAAGTCTTCGACAGAAGCCGATTATAAAAGCTAATTTGTTGAGCTTAGTAGTAAATTGGCAGCCGCATCGCAAATGTGAGGTGTTGATGCATATCAAGCTACCAAGTACTTCCGATGTTTGATGGAGGTACTGAATCGGTGAGGTGTTCCAGATTGGCTTCTGCATTGACATAATTAATCCAAATCAACAACTGACAAATTGAGTAACGCAATGGAGAAACGGGGAAACCGACAAACAAATGAAAATTAAAGATTTTAATACTGTTGCCTGAATTGTGAAATTTTAATGGAAAAAAAGATCTAGATTATTGCATGAATATGCTTAAAAAACGAGCAACTATACAAATCTTAACACGACAACGTAACAATACTTATTTATTACTTATCAGTCTATTTAGTCCGTACGGTGTAATGCACATACAATTAGTCATGTATATTTAATGTCAAAAATGAACTCGTTTGTAAAGGCGTCATGTTAGGTAACAGTCATCTAATATAACTTATTCCTGTTTATCTCTAATATAATTCATAAACTGAGTTTCTCCAGTGGCCGCCACACTGTTGAGTTTGGTCACCTAAGCATGTAGTAGTGCAATCATCGTCTGGTCTTCTTGTACCTTCTTGGGTGCTATTACCACAGTAACATTCGTTATAGTTCTGTAATTAATAAAAAAAACATTAGCATAACAACAGCATTGTAAGTGCAGGCAAACATTTAATAGGATTCCAGTTTCCAAAATCACCGCTGTACGTCGTTACAGGAGTTTGTATTGTTTGTTAAACACCCTGTCTCAAATCATTGTAATCTGCGTTGTCAATATGTGAAAGGATAAATGGTATTAAATACCTTTGATATTAGAAAGGACGTAACTTTCACTTTATTTACATAACAAACTAAACGTTGAAGTCTTTTTTGTGTCATTCTTCGGGCAAAACAAACCAACTCTTGATGTTGAAGATATATCTAAACTGACACATGTGAAATTATTATACGATTAAAATCAATTACGTTTATATGTCAATTATAAGTTTTAGGATAAACTGTAAACTTTCTTTAATTTAATGTGTTTAATAATTTGGTGATCATGTTAAAATTTACAATGATATAATGTTTACCATGTTAAAGTAGTATCATGCCGGTGCCTTAAATATCGCAAAGAAGAATTGAGAATTGAAATGTTCAATAATCATTTATATGAAGGACCACAAATGACTATGGAAAGGCTCATTTACCTGTAATCCAAAGTAAAGATATCCTCTGTCTACGATACAGTATTTGAAACAGAAATCACTTGTCATGTTATCAGTTTCTATCATAGATCCGTTTAGGACACGGTCGCTGTAATTGGTAAAATCCGTATAGCATCCTAAATACCTATAGGTTAAATGATCCCAAGGTACTGGAAAAAGGAAGAATATAATTACTTGATAAATCTTTCATTTCCATGCTTGTAATGCATGGATATTGAGCTGTTATGCAAGTTTACAAGTTTATTCAATTGTAATATGCAGGCCACCGGCCCATACACAATAATATTTACATTGCATAAATATGCATATCATTACAGTTTATGCTAGAGACATATTGGTTCACAAGACATATAGAGATAGAAGTTTACATAGACAGTAAAAATACAAATCAAGATATGATTAGGATCTCATTTTGAGACATTGTGATTACAAGATTATAGATATATGTATAACATAACATAGACATATGTATGTTAACACAGATAATAATAATAATAACTTTATTTATCGAAGTTTACACATTAAGATCATGCAACATTAACAATGATGAAAATGAAACAATACTTTTTAACAATGTGGCCCTCTTGGAAAAAAAACGGATATAGCATACTATTCAAGATTATTAAGAATAACCAGATATCATTTTGAGACATGGTGACATACCTAGACATAGAGACATGATAGTTAACATAACTCATAGAACAAAATGCTATTCTAATTATCAAAATAATAAGATCTCCTATAAGACAAAGTAATGAACATACTTTTTACAGTTCAATGTATTAAAGCTAAATTTTGTAAAATAAGAAATTATTCATAGTTGGCAAGATATTCTGACCACCTTTTGAAAGCAAAATATAAATACATAGCAAAGTTTCTTATCAAATTTTCAATTTTGGAAGACTTAAGTTTTGAATTTAATGTCAAAAGGAAACATAATTAGAGTACATGGAATATATTGATCTCTCATATCTTTATATAAAGGATATGCAAGAATACAATTGACTGATAAAACACGCATCCATATCGCATTCTATGAAATAGTATAATATAATGTACGGCGACAGTTTCGAATTGTTATATAATTTGACAAGGGTGTGTTGTATGTCATCATTATCATGTAACAGGCATTTCTACAATATGTCATTCCATAAATCAAGTGTTTGTGTCGGTTTTTATTCATGGTATTGGGCATTTCTGTCTGGGGCATATTTGCGACATCTATCTTTGTGCTCATATATTAATATACAATGTAAATAATATGCTATCGTAAATCTTTGTTTGTGGCAGTTTCCAGAGGATGTCATATTTTAAGCGTGTTCGGACAGTATTTGGCACCGTCAAGAAGTGGCTTGCGTTATCCAACATCCATTGATCTTTCTTTTGGGAACACTTGTAAAACTTTGGCATCTAAACAGACATTTTGAGGAAGGACAGTTCGAAAGTATTACATATTACATGTTTAAAGCCACATGAGCTTTTTGCTATAAAAAATATATGCAAAAGACAAACATTTGTTGATAATATCCCAAGATAATTATTACCGACGAAACAAGCCACTTTTCTACTAAAAACACTCATTTCGCTGTGAAGATTGCTTTTGTAAACTTGAAATAATTTTTATATACAGCGCGTGACGTCACTTAATGCCATGTGCATAATATGATTGCGGGAAAACACAGCTGTTCTATAAATAGTTTTTTTTTTCAATGATATTGAAAAAAATACGATAGTGGTTTTGTAAACATTTTTCTTGCTATAAAGTATGCACGAGAAGAAAACACACCGGCTTCCCCTGTTATAGGACAAACAGAAACGATTAGGATCGATAAATTAATATATGCTTATGAGACTTTAAAACATCCGTGTATGTATTTTGCCAATGCTGCCAAGGATGAAAAATGATCGAAAGTCTCAATTTTGTATCAAATTCGCACCAGAATACAAACTCAAGATAATAGTTAATTAATTAGAAATAGTTATACAATAGCTCAAATATGCTGAAGTAATTACTATATACTTATAGAACAGATGAGATTGGCTCTATGTTTAATCAATTTCAAGTTACCGCGAGTTTCAGTGGAATGCATCCTTCTTTGGGTATTTTTTTTAAATGGCTACTACCAATTCAAAGAGACAATTACTGAAAGGATTGTCGATGTTTTTGTCTGTCCGCTCCCTTTTAATATTGATTTAGGACATTATTGGTATAAAACCTTAATTTCCATCCAAAATACATTCTAAGTTGCATAATACACTGCTTCAGGAGTTTTGATTAAAATGAGCGCGAACAAATAACGATGCATATCACTCGAACTGTTTTCAAGACATGAAAATGTTACTCTGAAATTTAGAGAATAAATTTAAAATATAAACAATACCAACCGTAAGCAATTGATGTTTTTGCTTGTGCTAGTTGGCTCTCAAACGTTGAACATCCCACACAGGAATTATCATCGGGGATGAAGAAGAATCTTTTACATTCAGATTTTGTCGCACACAGTACGGCGCATTTTGATAACAGCGTACGCGGCTTATCAAATTCAAAATCAGAACAGGTGTAGCCTTCTCTGACAAAATCCATTTTGAATTTTTTGAAACAGTTTCCAGGGCAAATGTAAGAACTCATCAGAATCATCAACATTTTCCGTAACATTTTAACGGTGATTTGTTAACTACATGTATTCAAATTGCGAATTAAACTGCTCTCCGTTTCACAATGCAGTGCACTAGCGGAACAGGAATTGCATATTTTCCCGGCTGATACGTTTTAAGCCGTTTCATTGGTATAGCTGAACAAAATTGCAAACATGCTACATAATATAAGTGTTCCAATAGTGGCATTTAAATTTCCATTGATATCCACCAGAATAGTTCTAAATGTGTGATTTATCGCTGCCAAAACCATTACACCACCCTCACCAAAACGAGGGTGGTGCTCCATCACACGATTGCGGGCGTAACGTTCATTACGTCGACGGTAAACGCGAACGCATCCGTCGGCAAAGGAAACATTAAAGCGGGATTTGTCACTAAAGACAACATTACGTCAACGACTTCCAATGTTGTTTTGAGCCCATTGCCCACGTTCCCGACTGTGACGATCCGTCATCACTACACCACGGTATGGCCACCTGCACGATATTACACGCTCCTGGAGACGTCTCCTTACCGTATTGCGACTTACTTCCTTCCGCGATTTCCTATTACCACCGACATTGTGTTTTGCGCCGTGACGTACAGTTTCGTAGGTGACGTTGGCGGATGTATTTGTCGTGCGGTACAGACGTCACACGGGGTGCACCGGGTCGGATCTATCAAACAAGCTCCCTGTTACTTTTAACCCGTCGAACAAGACGTTCTATTATCGATTTTGGAACGTTAAAGTGTCTTGCCGCGTGACCTCGAGAAAGTCCACCTTCAAGCATGCCCAAAATTCTTGCTCTTTCTTCGTTACTAGTATTTAGCCTTGAAATTTTGAAAATAGTTATATTCCAAATGTTGCTTTGATACGATATACACATGTAGCCAAAAAGTCACATTCAAGGGCAGATAACTCATAAACGAGCACCACGACCCCCATCTTTTCGCTTAGAATGTTTCTATTATTTTGCCTATATGCATATGTGTAAAGTTGTGGAAACATTTCTCTTTTATTATTACAAACCGAACGCTGAAGTCGTTATTATATCAATCTTCCAACTCTTAACTTAAAATATCCTTACATTCAAATATATATAATATTGATGCTCAATAATTTGATGGTAGACTCTCAAACGCTTAACACCCCATGCAATAATTATCGTCAGGCCTGAAGAAAAATATTTTACATTTAGGATTTGTCGCACACATTGCGGCACATTTGGTTAATATCGTACCCGGTCTGACAAAGGCAAAGTGAGCGCAGATGCAACCGTCTCTCATAAAAATTATTTTGAATTTTATGAAACAGTTTCCTGGACAAATGCAAGAAACCATCAGAATCAACATTATTTTCCGAAACATGTTTACGTTAAAATATTAACTTTTTCAAATTGTGAATACACCTTGACAATGCTTGCTTCTACGTGGAGGTTGTGATTCCTTTGTAAGAATCCTTATCATATCTGTATAACATTAATCAATTATCACCAGCGACTAATTTACAGAGTGATAACAAAACAGAAAACTATGTTTTAATTTATTTATATTTCGTGCTTTTTATCATTGTTTTTATGTTACCTTTGTATTACTTAGACACTGAAGTTCATTTATGTTACATAAACACAACGCTAATTGGAAAAGACTGTGTTTGACAACACCCCGACACCAGTCATTTTAATCACATATTGTACAAATATATACAGTTTTAAATACTTTCTATAACTAATCATAATGCCAAATTATATATCAAGTGGCATAAAAAGGGACAAACAAAAGTCTATACAAATACTGTGTAAGTCATTTTGTGGACAGTTATCCTGCTGAAACCGTTATAAACCCAATGAAGTATTGTTTAGTTTGACAAATGGTAAAGAGACACCCTACAGAGAATTTGGAATGGGCAGACTTTTTCATTATTTTTTTTTAAATTTCTCTGCATGGTCTATTGACAAACTACGACATTAACAATGTTAAGTTTGGTACCGATGGATTAGGACAATTGATGGCTAGAACATGGCTACATGAAAGCCTCGAAATATTTAAACTTTCGAGGAATAATACGAATTACCTTCGAACTCATGGGCGCCATCATTTTTCTAAACCCTGTGGACCAAAACAATACATCACGTGATTACAGGCCGTGATAAAAGCTCCATTAGCTTTTTCTGTTAAAATTAAAGTATGTCTTCTCTAACCGAGAAAGATGTCTTATTAGTGAAACCGACTTTTATACTTGCAACAAAAATATTCCAAAAGGATCTGTCACACTTTGACGGATAGCGTAAACGGACGTCACACGGATAGAAAAAATGCGACAGACGGTTATCCGTCCCCACTGTCAAGTCGTCCACACTGCTCCTATAGGCGTTTGTGTTTAATGTAAGGATCAAATAAAACGCACAATGACCGTACGATTACCAAACATGTACAAGACGATTAACGGTCAATTAACGGACATAACCGTATGGGTAACGTACCGGGTAAAACGAAAGCGTACGGCACGAGAAATTGACAAAACGTTCTTCAAACGATCCAGGAACGTTTTTGTTCCGGTCAGGTTCCTGACCAAATTAAGTATAAATAGTTCAAGACATGAAAATTCGGGCGCATCTTCCGCCTCACCTCTGTTGAACTTATATCATGATGCCACTAAAAACCAACTCTGTGAATGCTGGGGAGAGAAAAGCCAGTACACGAAGGAAGCCTGCAAGATCTCCCTTTCGTCCCTCTAACAATGGTGAAAATGGAGAAGGTCAGACGGCCCGAGAGCAAGGAGCCCTAGAAATCCACCCTGATCACATAAAGAAGCCCTGCCTGAAACTTGAAAGATCCCTTAACGCTTTTACCGTCCCAGTCTTTCATAGGTTTCACCCTAACCTACTAAATAGGCAAGTCAGTCAAAGAAGGCCAAGAAATCTTGCCACCACCGTGATAAGTTGGTCATGAAGACAAGCCAAACCTGAGACCATCATCTGCGCTGCCTCATTCTTCTGCTGTGCGCATGAACAAAGATGTTCAGATAAGCATCTAACAGGTCAGTCTGTGTCTGAACCTGGGCAGCTTGATACTGCAGGCGAACTCTAACAAGACACTACATGATGTATGCATGAAAGTCCTCAAAGGTAGAGGTCCGACTGCGAATTCGGTTCACCGGACAACAACGAATGCAAACTGGAAAATTACAGGCCGAGGAACGCACGAATTAAGAACAAAGCGTACGCTAACGCATAGCTACCATACATCCATCAGTCGCCCTTGTCCGATGGAGTCCGTTACAAGTTTTGTGCATGCACAAAACCATCCACCGGATTGAATGGACCTCGCCTGACAAAGAGCGAATTTGCCGAGTGAGATACAGACAAGAAACGCATGCGGACGTGCACAAACGGATCGGGAATTTTGATTTCTGTCAGACGTTCGTTAACGCTATCCGGTAAGGTATGACAGTAGCTTAAATTTTGTTCTTTAACCATACATGATAGAAATATAGCAACGTATTTTTCAATGATATTGCAAAAATGTAAGAAAAAGCATCTCTTTACGAGATGTGGCTAAAAACGGCATTATGTAAATGTTGTTTTAGAGCAAATAAAATATATCTTTTATATTTTACTATCATTTTATCTGTTTCTCCGCATTGCAAAATTAATGGCCTTTAATTCTAAATGGTGACGTATTCGGGGATATACAGCTACTGTTTAATTTATACTGACAATTTTAAATCGTATTTGACGTTCAATTAAACAAAGTTTGAGATTAGATATTTATAAGTTATCATAACGTTTCCTGCAATGAGTTATTTTAACGAACTTTTAAATAATAAAAGGGTAATGCACTGAAGTACTATATTGCTACCACCGATAGATATAGCTAATTATATACAATAGTATATAGATTTTGAGCACAAAATTATCATTCATAGCATATGAAATTAACA
The DNA here is from genome assembly GCA_964023205.1 of Lutraria lutraria. Taxonomy (NCBI): domain Eukaryota; kingdom Metazoa; phylum Mollusca; class Bivalvia; order Venerida; family Mactridae; genus Lutraria; species Lutraria lutraria. The sequence goes on from OZ026846.1 coordinate 14,942,101, forward strand.
TTCTATTCGACTAGGTTGGCGATAAACTGCGTGAACACAAACCAATATTTTTACAAGTCAAATAGTTTTCTGCGGCCAGATAATTTACAGACCAGTGTTGTTAAATACATTGAACAGCTACTATTTAAGTGACCCCCCCCCCCCCCCAAATCCACATGAGGTCTAATCTCTTAATTGTTTTATTGCCCCTAATGGGATTAATCCTGTCTTTTCACGGTCAGCTAAATGGCTGTAGACTTGACACCTAGTCATGCATATAAGAGGGTCATAAATTTATTGATCTTTAGTGATAATTTGTTTATGGATAACTTCCTGTTGTTTTTATAAGCATTTTATGTAATTAATGAATGAGAACAGACTTAGATATATACTAGAATATAATAGTTATGATATACTGTCACTGCTATTTTATTCCTGCCTATGTTTTCTTCTTTATACAAAAATGCAACTGAACGCTTCTTCGTTCTATTTCTAAATTATATCATTCTATTTCTACATTGAATTATTTTTTACAAGATTCTTTAAAATAACTTGCAAAGAAACTATGTTTATATCCTGTACTGCTTGAGAAAATATATTGGTTAAAAATATTTAATTTAACGGATAAGTGTTAAAATATGTTTGTATCAATTTCACAAAATGGACTGTTTTATTTAATTATCAAAATCATCGGTTTGCAGCAAAGAGCATTTATTTGAGTAATTAATTTCTTTAATAATATTATTCTTAATATTTTGCATTTAATATAAAAATACTTCTTGTTTTAAAAAAAGATCATTTATAGTATTGATTAAACATTGAATCAATTTAAGTATCTATACAGTAGCTATATATAAGCCATATATAGTAACTGATTATGTAATTAGAAGCTAGTCTATCAATGACCCTGTCTGTTTTATTGGACTCCCTACTGTGGAATATACAGGACTGCTGGGTCTTAGTCACATGCCTCGCATTCCTGGTTCAATGTCTTTAAGGATGTATTTTTCTGCTGTTTGGATGCTGACCGAATTTATTCCGGTGTATGTTTATTAGTCCAAATAATTCAGGTACGTATGTTAAATATACGTACATTTATACCTGAAATAATATTGACTGTACTCTACAGATGAATATAGAAACAATTTAGACTTGACGATATCCGTCTCCCGAGTTCAAATAAAGGATCAAAATTATAGTGTCGGAAAAGTGTTACTCTTGGGCTTTGTTAACCCCGACGAAATCCGTTGGGAACAAATTTACGGTCACCGAAATAAATATATGATGCGAAAAAAATCAATTATCTACTCCAATTGATGTACATTGCATATAAATCCAACAATGCATATGTCCACAACGGCATTTAATTAAATTTTGATTTATACTTGCTTCTTTTATCATCGGAAATCGGGTATACTACCGGTTAATTTAATCTGACCAACACTACTTGAAACCTGTATGTAACAGTTTATGTACAGTGTTATTGCTTTTCCGCGTATCGCCTGCTGCAGAGTAGATAAAGTCTAAAAATAGACGAAATGAAACAATAACAGGAGTGAATCTTTTTTTTAGGATTAAAAACTTGATTAGATCTACAAACTACTGCTTTTCATGAAAAATATCTCAAAGAGTATCCATACAATACTGCATTAGTCTGGTCCTCGACATTCTTACAGAATGGTGCTATAAACTTGAATATAAACGAACGCCAGACTGATTACCCATAGACAAATCAATAAACATAATCAAATATACCTGCGGCCTTGGGGCCGCAAGTAATGAATTGCCTGAAAATGTCAAAAAATAATTCGCTCCCATCCATTGCGCATTCGTGAAATTGAACTCTAAATATCACATGTCATATTTATGAAAACAAACTATCAGATGGAAATTGAAGCATGACTGTGTGTGTTTAGTGAATTATTTAGAATGATGTGTTCATTTACACGCGAATGAATTTTATTGTACCCACTGTATTTGTAAAATTATCTCATCCGGTGTTACTACTAGAATTCCCATCGCGGATTTTTTTTACGTATGATAATTCCTAACAGCGCCTAGTCCTATCTTATGTTTCATTATTATAATTATACAACATTTTTATTCAGCTGTGATTTTTATAAATCTAAATCCACTTTACATGTTAACTTTATATCCGTGTACTAGTCGTTTACCATTTTTATTTTGCTCGTCTGTTTTCGAAGAAGAAATCGAGCTCTTGTGATCACTGCAAAAACGTTTGATGTAGGCTATTACTCAGACCGACGAGCATTGGCACCACTGTGAAGCTGGCGGCCTAACTATGATGCAGTGATCTTTTGCATTAATTTCATTCTAAAAAAAGTTTCTGTTGCTTGTAGAGTGTTACTCTAGTATATTTTTAAGTGGTTCAATGTTTAACATTTTTGGGCCGCTGGGCCACCAACTTCAGACCGCTAGGCCGCCAACTTCAGACCGCTAGGACGCCAACTCCACAGACATGGAATATTCACTTCTTGTCTGATCTACAAAAATGCGGTGTATTTTTGGTCTATAATAAAAAATGGTACTATTAGAAAGACAAGAGGGCCATGATGACCCTATAAATGCTCACCAGGAGAAAAGGTCATTTGGAGATTAACATTGTTGAAGTTTTCTATACGAGTCCAAGTAAGATCAAGTGACCCGTCTGGGCGGTTTTTTATCCCATGGCCATTATATGAACAGATTTAAAAGAGGTCCATTAGACAAAGCTAGATACCAAATATCTAAGCTGTAGGCCTTGTGGTTTCGGAGAAGATTTTTTAAAATGTTCCTATATAAAATAGAATAAACCCCAGGGCAGGGCTAATTTTGACCCCGGGGCCATAATTTGAACAAACTTGGTAGAGGTCCACTAGACAATGCCACATACAAAATATCTAAGCTCTTGGCCTTGCAGTTTTGGAGAAGATTTTTTAATTTTTCCTATATAAGTCTATATAAATCAAGTGACCCCCACCCGGGGCGGGGCCAATTTTGACCCTAGGGCAATAATTTGAACAAACTTGGTAGAGGTCCACTAGACAATGCTACATACCAAATATCTTAGCTCTAGGTCTTGTGGTTTCGGAGAAGAAGATTTTTTTAATTTTCCTATATAAAATAGAATAAACCCCAGGGCAGGGCCAATTTTGACCCTAGGGCAATAATTTGAACAAACTTGGTAGAGGTCCACTAGATAATACTACATACCAAATATCTTAGCTCTAGGCAGAAGAAGATTTTCTAATTTTCCTATATAAAATAGAATAAACCCCAGGGCAGGGCTAATTTTGACCCCGGGGCCATAATTTCAACAAACTTGGTAGAGGTCCACTAGACAATGCCACATACAAAATATCCAAGCTCTAGGCCTTGCGGTTTCGGAGAAGAAGATTTTTTAAATTTTCCTATATAAGTATTTATAAATCAAGTGACCCCCGGATCGGGGCCAATTTTGACCCTAGGACCATAATTTGAACAAACTTGGTAGAGGTCCACTAGACAATGCCACATACAAAATATCTTAGCTCTAGGCCTTGCGTTTTCGGAGAAGGATATTTTTTAAATTTTCCTATATAAGTCTATATAAATCAAGTGACCCCCGGGGCGTGGCCAATTTTGACCCTAGGGCAATAATTTGAACAAACTTGGTAGAGGTCCACTAGACTATGCTACACACCAAATATCAAAGCTCTAGGCATTGTAGTTTTTGACGAGAAGATTTTTTAAATTTCCTATATAAGTCTATGTAAAATCAAGTTACCCCCGGGGCGGAGCCAATTTTAACCCCAGGGGAATAATTTGAACAAACTTTGTAGAGTTCCATTAGACAATGCTACATATCAAATATCTCAGCTCTAGGCCCTGTGGTTTCGGACAAGAAGATGTTTTAAGTTTTTTCTATTTGTTGCCATAGCAACCAGAGTTTTTAAAGAAATTGTTTGAACAACTTTGAAAGGGGACCACCCAAGGATCATTCCAGCAAAGTTTGGTTGCAATCGGCATAGCGGTGTAAGAGGAGATGTTGTTTTAAGTAAACATGGACGCCACGTAACGACGCACGAGGTTTGAGTCCTGCTGTTTATGTGAAAAAGTAGGCAGTTGCTTACGGAGGATGGGAGTGTAGTACTTGTTTTTCCCAGGAACGATGACTTGGTAAACTGCCCGCCTTTTACAGATTGAAATCTAATTCACAATTTTTTAACGTAGGAGATACCAAGTATATGATTTTGGGTCAATTTGGATCAACAAATGTTAACAATACATTGAGAGAGAAACACAAGCAAATATAATTTATATATACTGCTGTTATATGCTTGATGTTTGCCTGTTTGATCAATATGTTTGTTTTCGATTTCGTTAAATATTTACATCGCTTCTGTCTGACAAATATGCTACATCAATTTCAAAAAGTGTAAAAACATATTTTTTCATTACATTATAGTGTTTTCTAACAAGAAATATCTCTGTAATTAACAATCAAGATTGTTTTAAATTATCAGAATAAAGTGTTTCCAACATTTTAATGCACGGTACAATGATTCAAGGAGTATTTGCTGAATTCAAACATACCCCACTATCCTTTCACAAAAATATAAACATAAAATGTATTTAACTTGGAAAAAAGGAAATCTATGCCTGACTACATAGATAAAAATGTAGTTCGCAATTCGCGATTCAAAAGAAAAAATGTATTTTTTTTTTATTAGATTTTATTTCATTTAAAATATGATTTTGAAAAATAAAAATGAAAACTGTATATATTTTTTTTTGAATCTCGGATTGCATTCTAGTCTGAGTGTTCGTACTAATTTTTTAAAGCACTAGCCCGAACTGGTTAATATTAATAAAGTAACAAAAGCCTTCAAACTGAAATATTTTGGGTTATACTGTATAAAGTTGGAACGCAGTTTTATTTTTCAATTTTTTATGCTTCTACTTTGCAATACGGGTTTAGAAAAACAATATTTTATATTATTATCATTTCACATATATTTGAACAATAAAGAAAATCTTTTTTTGTAATCGTGGACTGCTGACTGGAACGCAGTTCGCAATTAAAAAATATTTGAATTACGATCAGCAGACAAGTATACGTTGTTCGCAGTTTAAAAAATAATTGAATAGGAAACTGCAATCTGCGTTCCAACTTTATACAACCTTTAAATTTCAATATTATCGTTTTATTGTGTGCGTTTGTCTAAATGTTTTCATCCTATGCTACTACTAATGTGTAAGACGTTTATTTCCGTTTGTCCTCAAAATTGCTGATAAATCTGATATTTAAGGTGTTGCTTTGTACGTGACTTGGAAGAGATCTCCATCTACACCACTGAAGTAACTAACAATGTGGCTGATAGTATTGACGGGTATCTGGTACGTGTATGTCCACTCATGAATGCCATTCAGATATATCTAAAATTATAAACAAAATATACTTATACCGAATTCATATATCTCAAACGGTTTCGGAATTCGATTCGTAATTGTTTGGCACTACCTGGCATTGACCAAAATGTTAGTGCGCTGCACTAACCCAGCAGTCCAGGTTCCATACAAAAATGTCAATTTTCCTTTAGAAAATTTATCTATTTACCAATTTACAGAAGACAAGAAGAACCGGAACATTAGTAACATGTTCGTTGTGGAAACGTCCTACGGAAATAATTCAAAGGTGGTTCAGCCATGATTGTGCCGGTAAATTGTCTGTGGTTGTGGTTTTGTTTCTCAAACAACTGGTTGAAAGTTTACGTTTTGTGCTGTGCTCAGTTTAGACGGGTTTTATTGTACGGCGGCGGAAGCCCGCCGTACACTCTGGTATGCTTATTTTTAAGTGGCAATGCAAAATCGCAACTTCTTGCGCGAAGCAGATTACTGACAGTGCCCGAAATATTCCGAAATATCCGCAATGGTCATCACGTGATATAAACAAAACAGAAATAGAGCGAGGTCACGTGTTACTCACACCAACTAGTGTTAGCTTGATGACGCATTCGCTATTTTTAGTCTAAGAATGGGGCGAGCTCGATAAACAACGACGGGAATGAATCTGCCCATCTGTCAATAAATGCAGCCGAAACTCTTTATATCAAAGGATTTAGGAAAAATTGTTCGATCTAAATGAACTTCGATGTATAAATTATTTGAGAAATTCGCTGTGTTTATTATCGGTGTGTTGTAATAATCATTTAATCGTGTTATAAGATACGGAACACGGTATTTATACGTTTCGATGTATTTAAAACATTATAAACATATTCACACAGACTAATTTTATAATCGCGAGCGTGGACACTGACTTGTTTACGCAATTGTCGTTAATTAAATATCAATTTCGGAGCTCAATACAAAATATGTCCGATCAGGTGAGAAATGATGACTTAATTGGTTCGACATAGACGGTCACTTTGTGGTTCGATATAGATGGTCACTTTACAGTTGAAAATCTATGTTTGGGACCGTTATACCAGTTTTTTACGACAACGTACCCTCAGACATCGGAGTATATTATTTTTGGAGACTTTATTTAAATATTTTATATGCATTCCAGCAGATATTGCAACGTCTGATACATCGAGGTGATAGTTTCCACTGATTTTAATTTTAGGGTGGAAACAGGGACTACATATAGAGTACCTCGTGAACTGTAGAACCGTATGACCAGATTCATGAGATTCATGAAACATCAACGGCTTGTATTTTTGATGGAGTAGATAATCACTTTCCGGATCAGTTAAGTCAAAATAACAAATTCGTTTGATCCGAAACTTCGCACATCCTGATAAAAAATGCTACATAGGCCACATTCTAGTATTGAATTGCCGGATGCGATTTTGCGCCGTACAAACATTTAACTTGTACTAATAATGTACGGAAATATATGATTTTCCTTATCGTGCTTGTATTTTACAATGCTACTTATAGGCGGCGGCCTAACCTCGAATGATGTGTTTATTTTTTGTATGAACAACTAGTAGCTATACTTATTAGAATAAAATAACATATGTTGTCTTACGTACGAAACATTAATTTAGTCTTTATGTTGTATTTCGAACTCGTTAACTAAATACATGTACTTCATTGTCAACACAAACCTGGTATCAGGTGTTATACGAGAGTAGATAATAGTTTAAAATACCTCAAATGCATTCGATTTGCACACAATTCTTAACGTATATTCTGCATCCAAATTGAATGCAAATGTATTCATGTAACCTTCCGAGGGAGACCAGCTTCCACTGAGTTGTGTAGTAAAGAAGAAATCATCCGGATATCTGAGTTTTGCATGAAGTACAATGTCATTGTTATTGTTCTTAAAGTCAATACCGTATCTGCAATGTACCAGATCATTCATTGAGCATAGGGAAACATATTTTGTGTTTAGGAATACAAGTATGACTTTCCTGATTCTGAGAAGACATTACTATTATAGGCGTAAATCTTTTTCAGTTTCAGGTTATCCGACCCACCCTAAATTTTCCCTGCGACCATTGACTTTTTATCAGGTCCATTTCATTTTCTCATTTTTTGCACCTTTCTGCACGCTTTCAAGGACAAACAATTACCCAGCTTAATTAAACCTACCCCATTTTAATGAGCATGGTCACATCCTGATAGAGTCCTTTGCATATAGTTCCTCGTGGAGCTCTATTCGCAAACATTTTCGTATATAGCTTACCAGGAAACACTATTCGCCGAATAAATAATAAATAAGACGCAGCTGTATTCGGAGTTGTTGATGCATTTCCTCGGATAATAAAGATCCTCAGTTATCTGATGCAAGATAAAATTATTTTTAATATATTCGTTGCATAAACAAACACATGGCGAGAAGATACGCATGTACTGTACAATAGTCATGTAGTAATGGGGTTTTCTGTTCGTCTTGCTGGCAAACTGGCTGTCAGTTCGTCTGTCTGTCAGTACATGCCTAAATGATATGACAGTTTGCCGAACTTTCTGTTTATTCTGTTATTTTGGGGTTAGAAATTGACAATTTATGTTCTGTGGATAAGAAATGTATTGTGGGTTAACATCATAAAAAAGTCAAAGTGATAACTTCACAAAATCAGTATTAATGGTATGTCTCTCTGTAAGTCTGATTGTCTCCATCCTGATTTTGTGTTAACGGTAAAATGAGGATGTGCCATGCACAAAGCTAAAAACTGCTTAGTTCAAGGTCAAACTCTGCGTTCTGTTCTTATTTCATTATATCCTACGGCATCTTAAGTGTTTCACAATACATATATGTTTTTATGAATCTCTTGAAATCAGTCTGTCATATAATTCTAGATGTAAATTCATGTGAAAAATACATGTTGCTCATTAAAATGAGCATGCTCTTAGCTATTTAGCTGTCCATTCAGATCGAATGCCGTGCTAGCAAACCGTTCAAAATTGAGTTCCCTGCTGACAAACCATCAACGGTAACACACAGCTGACGTTCTGACGACTGAACGGCACCGAGACTATAGGCTTGTCAACGATTTGGCCAAAATGCCTTTTAGTCAAGTAACTCGTTTTAAATTTCGTTGACATCCTATATAATTATCACCATTTCAATCGAAGTGTATTGACTTCGCGCATGTTTTTTCCGTATACAGCTCTCCAATGCACCGAACAGAGCTACCCTGTGGAGCTATATTTAGATAGGTTTGTACTGACAGAACGACAGGCATGGGAATACTGATATACTACAAACTCTCCAATTCCCCGAACAGAGGCTTCCTTGTGGAGTTATATTCGAAAGGAACCCTATGGGATGTGACAGAGCATGTAACATTAAACAAGCAATTTACTTAACGCCTTATTGCTTTTCTCATTGAAGCATTGCCGACTATGCTTCATCACTTTGTAAGGATTTTATTTATATAGGTTTGTACGGACAGAACTCACCACGCTACCGAGCATTGTTATCCATTCCGTATATATTTACATTTTCCATTGATGTGAGTACGTAAATATTCAAAGAGGTTTGACATTACTATTCGACTGTGACAAAAATAATATTCCATACTTACGCGGTCCACCCGGCATGTAACATAAATTTGAACTCAAATTCACTTCCATCACTAACATATATTGGTACCAGACGGTCGTAACCACTCATCGATGTAACCTGTCAACGATTTATTTACAGAGTGATAAATCTTTTAAAAGAAAGAAATTTGTTTTGTTTGCATTGATACATGTAAAACAAAATGTCAGCTTTGAACTGGGTTCAGTAAGGGGTAAAGAAATTGTTTGTTTGTGGCTACCCTACTTTTTCCTCGCGACACAATATTTTTTATTAGGTCTGGGGAACAGTACACCTACTTTCTTTGTTCCCTTTCTACACGCTTGTAAGAAGAAAGTCCTGACCTACCTACACTATGTTTAATGAGCAGAAACAAACATTTCTTTACGCCTAGGCTGGATTAGTATCTAGATTATCTGCCAATATATACATGCAGACAATATCCCATATTCCACTTTGTTCCGTTTATTAAGTACATTTGCATAAACTGTTTTAGATCACTGACATGTAAACTTACAAAAATAAATTGAGATCCAGTTACATTTATCTATTGGCTCTCATGGTGTCAACATGTTCTGTTTTATTTCCCTGTTCTCTCAGAATATATAAGAATATACTAATTCTTACCTTCAGTACTTCTTGGATCGTCTGTTTGACGAGATAAGAACTACCCGCGGACATGGTCTTCGTTTCACACCAGTCTCTATTCAGTGGTTCACATGTGGTGTCAGTCATACGAGCTGCACAATAGTCGAAGGCCATAGCTGATGCTCCACATGATACCATGTCCAGAGTACTGTCTGGTAATTCTGTCTTGTATTTTGTTAATATCATACCATCTATAAGATTATGGTAACTACCACAAATGAAAATTGCAAACATTACTGAAGACATTTTCAATGGTGTAATTGGTACTCTCGCAAATGAACAAAATCAGCTTCTGTTTTTAAATCAGAACACTTTTCAATAAACTGCTATAAGAAGTCTTCTTCAGAAATGTGTATGTCAAATACAAATACAAATAGTTTTGTTTAAATACATGAAGAATAAAAGACTACGGAAGCGTAAAAATGCTAATTCTTTCGATAAGTCAAGTTCGAATCTTTTCGACATCAATGTATTACCAATAAAAGAGGCGAACTGTCATATCTCAACTTGAAGTAATCAACATTTAGCCTGGTAAAAGCCAAACAACATAAACAAAAATATATTAAGCTTGGTTAATTTGTTTAACATTTTGTTCTAATTTCTAATCAAATGAATTACCCGCATTTCATTTGAAATTAGGAAAATATATCGCATTAAATGTGCCGAGAAAATAAGACACTTATTCGTACAGAAATTGGGACAAGCACGTTGAAAGGATATTGTATAATGGTTATTAAGGCCTAAAATGGCAACACGCACCAAAAACACATTTACCGATACATTGTATATACGTATACAAGGTGAATTTAGTATGGTAATTCAGGCCGTTTTTTGTGTTGCGAGGTCGCGTTGGACTAAACGTTGGACGGTGAAAAAGGTTAATATCTATTCACGGTTTTGAATTCGACAAATACTCATTGGTTATGCGTAGTATACTATGTTAGCTATCTGTAAACACCAATTTATAAACATTTAAGTCATTTTGAAAATGTAACGTAGTTTTAAACAAACTTGAAAGCCAAGTTTAAAACTTAGCATTAAAATCGGTAATTTCATCACTAAATCTGATAATACATTTGTAAATTAAACTTAGAAATTCTAAGCTTTATTGTTCAGTTCTGACTAACAAGTGACAATTTAAATTTAATTGATGATAATTCAAATGTCTTGGTTGACAAATAAAAAGAAGTATGAAAATTCTGGTCCTTATTTTCTTCCGTAAATGTCAGTTTTCTCTAAGCAAGGTCAAGCACAAGAACAGATAATAATTTTCCATAAAAGCTTTCCATTGAAAACCAATGGATAATATTCAATGACATAATCCATTCTCTCAATGTAATGATTTTTTGTCAGGAATTGCTATACAGCAACTATCGATATATTCCGGAAATGGTCTTTCCATATAAACGGAAAGGACAAAGAAAAAACTTCCGAAAGTTACTAAGGTCCAGTTTTCGGGCTTTCAGGTAGGCAAATAGTTGTTGTGTCATATATCTGTTATGTCTACCGCTATAGTGATATTGTTTTGTTAGAGATAAAAATACGAATCCTAGGGTACGTTTCTTTGACCAAATTATTATTCCGAATCAACCAATCGTTGACTTTGATTAGCTGTGTAAAAAAGGAAAACTGCTCACTTTTGTCAGCCACAGCACACCAGTTTTTGTGACAGCAGAAATCACAATCGGGTATATCACTTTAATGTGTGCAGACACCAAGGCCAATCTTTGCGGCACTGCTGGTGGTGGATAAATGCGAGAATTTAAAATTTTGCTAAAGAGACAACACCTCGGTACAACTTTGACGAGTTCAGACAGCATTTTCGACAGACACGAACTGCTTTTAAACAGTACTGTCATACATTCACGTGACAGTCAGACTGACTATAATACTTGCCTTCAAAATAGATATACTTATATGATTCAGGAAAGTTGTGGTCGAAGTCTTAGAACTCTAAATTATTTGGGTCGAAAAGTCTTGGGGTTGAATTCTTTCCAGACCTGCGAATCGATAGTGAAAAATCCCACGGAGGAGTATAGACAGCAACGGTTGGTATCCGACGATGATCAACATCATGACATGTTTGTCCCACGCCAGTCTGTGATCAATATTGATGTTTCACTGTACATCGTCGGTCTCAACAATGCGTCAGAGAACTATCAATATTAAATCAGAGATAGCAGTTTCTTAATACAAGAAGTCCGTGAGCTACAGCCCTGAACCACAGGAGCCTGTTATTCAATCAAAAAAAAATTTCTATACGTAAGTAATTTTTTATTGAGCATAATTTTTTTTTTTGATTGAATAACAGGCTCCTGTGCCTAACACAATACCGATTCGTGTACATTGTATGCTTTTTTTATTTACTTCAAATCACAGGTAGGTGTTTATTTTGCAAAAAGATATATACAAAAGAATATATGTTGAAGGTCAAATGAAACATATAGATAATACTAGTAAATCATACCATAAATAAAATATACCGACCAACCAATCAAAGTCCATGAAACATATGATCGACCAATCAGAGAGAGAGAGAGAGAGAGAGCAAACATTTATCTAAGAACAAAGAGCGGACATTTTTTCTCAGCGTGACTCGATTGTTTTAAGTCGAGTCCACGGTAGGTGAGTTACATTTTTCGTGATTTAAAACTTTATTCGTGAAGCTATACTTCATGCTGATAATTTTGCGTTCATCAAGAATATGTGGTTATACTGAAATATGTGATGAATTATACCTTTGAATAATACACATTCATGAATATTGGTCCCAGATTGATAAATTTAATTGATTTTACTTGAGAAGTATATATACTAGTAATTATGTACGTGATTTATAATACCCATTGATATTTCAACTACGATTTCTTTATTATTTTTTAAAGAATCCAAAATTAATTAAAAATGTATGGAGCATGCATTCTTTAATTGTTCATACAAATGAAAAAAAGAGTTATGTTTAACGAGGGATGGTGAGAGACTTCGCCTTTTCGAAAAGTTGATAAGTTATACATGTGGACAAGTAGATTCTTAAAGACCCATTAGCTTTTTGTTAATATGGTTTTAAAGTAAATTAAATATATTTCTTATATTCTACTATCTATTGTCCTGCACTACTTAATGGGCCTTTAAGAACATCAAAGTACTGAAAAAACTCATGGAAGTTGTACTAACACAGACTTGCACTGAAACATGGAACAAGTCTCAGTTTAACATTTTAATTGTGTACGTAGACAATGTAATACAGTCCTGTACTTTGTTCCACATCAGACGGAATAAAACCAAAGTACTACTTTTTTTCACATCCGTCATGCTTAAACTTGTTCCCGATCATATTGCAGTGTAAGTCTTAGCAAGTTCAGTTTCCATTAGTATTTTCAGTACTTTGATTAGTTTTACTATTGCAGACAATTGATTTGTGGTGGAAACGTGTCAAAATCAATTGAAAATGTTTCTGATGATCTACACGAGTATAGATATACACCGTACATAGCTGACGGTTTCAAGCTTGAAGCTGTTTATTTAAGCCAAACCTGTAACCAGTATCTTTGTCCGCTCTTATCCCCGGACCATAAATGCATACCTGCACCAAAATGGAAAGAAACATTGTGACAAAGTTTGGGCAGATATATGAATCGACTATCCGAGCATTTGTTACAAAGAGATGGTAATGCGGAGTATTATTTTTAGCTTTATTACCATGGACCTTGGTACCTATCTTTTATGAATCGTTACAAAAAAAGGCTTGAAGATATTTACATGAGGACTATCTGTTTCTTATCATTAAGCATTTTAAAATTGTGTTTGCATGTTTTGATTGTAGTTTGGACCGTTTACTAAATTACAACAAAAGTTTGGAAGTAAAGATTTGAATAAAAATAGTTTACGTTACAAAACAAATGTTCATAAAACTCAGCAAGCACAGCACGATTCTATCCAGGTGGACGATGCGAGATTGTACCATCTAATTTGTGCTCACTTTTCTTATTTTAATTATTAGTCTGTCATTTGTTTAACGGCACATCCACCTGCTATGGCCACAGAGAGAGGGTAAATAAGATACAGAAGAATCGGTAGTCAAATCCCTCCTCTTTTTGAGTAGATTTTTTCCTGGTTATTTTGCTCGGTGTAAAACACCGATAAACGCCTCGTCCCTTTTTTCCTGTGAATTTCTAGACACAGTACTCGGCTCGGCTGTTGGTATGGGGACACTGAAAAATGCAAACTTATAAATAGATCTGAAGCAAAAGAAAATAATAAACAACACAATCATAAATTATTTTATTTCAAGCTGAAAACATCTACAAAGACATCCTGAAAAATATTTGTTTGCGGCAGAGAATTTTCCGTGGGAAGATAGGTAGGAATATAAAATGTAATGTTTTACAATTTAATTTTATATTGAACCCAAAATGGTAGGCGTATCCTTGGTGAGTTGGTAGCGTTACTGCAAACAAAAGAAAACATGTTTAAAATCCAAATATGGAAAGAAAGACATAAACAGTTGAATTCAATTTTCTATTTTAAAAGAGACAGTGGATATGAAGAAATGCTAAGAAATATTTCTCAGGAAATGCTAAAAACATTAAATTCAACAAATATTCAACGTGACATAAAGTTGTATACAGCATTGCAGCATGTACCGGTTGGTATGTCGGCTCGAATACATTCGACAGATCTCGACCGCCTACGTCTCACCTCGGCTGTACCTTGTAAACTGGCATTTAACTAACTGAAATTTACCGGATGTAAAACTGACAAAGAAATGTTGTCAAGCAGTATTTGGAAATTGAACGATAGTTTTGTGCTGTGAGTTTCGCCTATTTTTCGTTAAGCAAAAAAAACAAAACCTTTTGCGTGCTGTTTGCACCGACTCCGTGTGACTCTCTTCCGAGATATCTAATATACCGAGATGCGTCCTTTACATTTCTGCTTTTTCAAAATAATAAGTAAAACACACATAAGGTCAAAATGAAGAGTGACTTTACCACAGAAGGACACATCTTTTAAAATGGGTTCGAACTAATCAAAAAACGCGTTACAAAATCGCTCATTCCAAAGTGGACAATCAAAAAAGGACACCGATTAAAATAAAAGGGCTTTTGTTTGACAACGCCAAAAATATCTAATAAGCCGGCAGTCAATTTTTACAACTATAAAACCATTGAGCTACTATTCTAAACACTAGATTATTTATAAAAAGACATATTTACTGCAATAGCTGTAAGCTGCTAGAGAAATTCAATACAAAGGTATCTTAATTAAACAATTAAAACCACTTAAGTTTTTACCCAATGGCTACAAAATGCTTTTGATGCATTGACTTTAACAAGAGTCAGAAAATTATATGTAGAGAAAGAAAAAATATCAAAATTACATTTATTAAAATTACATAATTCTATTATATAAATTGTTTTTAATAAGCAATTATCAGATTTAATGCCGTAGCCGGTATTATGTAATTGCAATGGATAAAAATGTAGATTACTGCATAAATATCCAATATGCTAATAAGACGAGTAAATATACAAATCTTGACATGATAAGGTTATATTTATACGTATATTCATTATTTATCAGTTTCCAATTAGTCCATACGAAGTATTGCACGTGTATTTCATGTATCATTAATTGTCAATATTGGCATGGTATCAAGTAACTGGACGGACTTAATTCAACAACTGAAAAGCCAGAATGAAAGACAAAAATAAGGTTATTAACAATACATAAACAATAAATACACCATACTTCGGTGTTTAAATAGACGAGTCAAAAATAATATAATCCCTGACAGATTCGAACATATTCGATAACTCAATCATTCCTGCATATCTCTAATATAACTCATAAATTGAGTTTCTCCAGATACCGCCACACATTTGAGTTTGGTCACCCTTGCATGGAGTGTTGCAATCATCTTCTGGCCTTTTGGTACCTCCTTGGGTACTATTTCCACAGAAACATTGGTTATAGTACTGTAATTGATAAAAATGTTAGCATAACAGCCGAATTGTAAGTGCTGCCAAACATTTAAAAGAATACCAGTTCCCATTATCACAGCGATACTAATAAATAATTGTAATCTGTGTTGTCAAACCTAATAAACATGCGGAAGGATAGAGGGTATTAAAGACGTTTGCTATAAAACATTTTAAGCGAAAAAAATTGGGGGTCACTGATTTCGATTTTTAGTTACCTGCCCTTGAATTTGAATGTTTTGTTCATTTTAGATCCTTTCCAGGCCGGATATAACTCATACATAAATGTCAAATACCATGGTTTTACTTTAGTTTAATCTTTTTCATTTTATTCTTGGTCAAAATACAAAATTTCATGCAATTCTATTAAACATTTATATTACCCTTTTCAGTTAAAGTGACTGGTATTTTTTTTAACATTTGGCCATTTGTCAAGAAAATTGGCATTGGTTTAGGTAAAGAAAGAAAAATAATAAACAAACCACTCTTTATCAATTCATGAAATATTCAACGATGACATGAAAAGAAGTCGGCTACATAAAAATGAAAATAAATATGGTCTCGTTTTCCTTCATTGTGAATTATCTGCCCTTGAAATGTCCTAAAATAAGCAAAACATTCATATACATAGATAACTCAAAAACGAGATCAGTGACCCCCATTATTTCGCTTAAAATGTTTCTGTTTTCACATGCTATGATCATGTAAAATATAAAACAATCTCTTGATCAGTTTTAATTCGGCCTATATGTCTATGTGCAAAATGTAGCGAACTATTTGCAAACGTCTTTAAATGCAGTACCTTTGATATTAGAAAGAACGTAACTTTATTTCTGTATATCTATTGTAAACTTAACTATGAAGTCTTGTTTGTGTCAATCTCCCAGCAAACAAAACATAACTCTTGATATTAAAGATATATATAATATGATGCATGTACTAAACCGAGACAACAATATGTAAAACTATTATAGGATTGAATTTAATTTATAGTAAATTATAAGTTTTAAAGTTCTATAACCTATGCCTTCAGAATTTGCTGATTGTGTAGAAAATTACAATGGTATAGTGTTTTCCATGTAATATTATTACCATGTCTATGTGTTTTTAAGAAGAAGAATTGAGATGTTCAGTAATTATATGAAGGATTACAGACAAGTATGTGAAGGCTCATTTACCTGTAATCCAAAGTAAAGATATTCTCTGTCAACGATGCAGTATTCGAAGCAGAAATCATTTTTCATGTTATCAGCTGTAATCATAGGTCCATTTAGGACACGGTCTACGGTATAATCCGTATAGCATCCCAAATACCTGTAGGTTAAATGACTCCCAGGTACTGTAGTGAAAAAGATTAGATTTGCAATTATTTGATTAATCCTTCATTTCGATGCTTGTAATAGAATTGGATATTAGGCAGTTATGCAAGAGTACAATTGACTGATATATCAGAGGTAACCGCTAACACAGATTTGACTGTAAATCGCTGTTCGGATTGAACAACTTCAATTTCAGTGTATTTCATTTCTGAAATCAGATGGCAAGTCCTTGACAGAATCACATCTATTCGATGCTACTCATGATATAGATATTTTAGATGTAGTATTTTCCTATTATCGTTAATTCTTTAATAAATACCATAGACACTTTAATTTTACGACACATTTTGAAAATATTGTGAGAGATATGTGTGGGTTGAAAAAAAGAAAAAGCAAATAATTGGAAGGTGATTTATCACGTTTCTATGTTATCATCAAGCAGAGAACCGTCCTTGGACTCCATCACAGCTTGGCTGAAAGGAAAGCCGCACAAGAAAATAGGTCTCAACTAAATAGTATGAATACACAGATGAACCTGGTATATTTCCTCAACTTAATGCGTTGGATCTAAATATATATCAAATTATTTACTGTAATCACATGCAAAGAGTCATGTATTTAAATCAGTGTTTGTCGGTAAAATACAGAATTAAATAGAATTAAACCCGCGTATCCACTGTTAGCCAATGAAATAGCGCGCCTAATTGTTGCTGTTTTGCATAATATCCTGTTTCCGAAAAACTTTCGGTTTACGTTCGATGGGTCAGTAATTTCTCTACAGACGTATGTATGCATTTGCAAAAATCTACCATCGATGTATATGTTTTGTGCTATTTTGACATTATCTTGAAATTACGGGGAAAATTCTTGTCTTATCGTATTGATAACTACACTTTACACAAAATGACGACATAAACATCGATTTCGTGTCAGGTAACCTGCGATGGTCGAATGTTTCAACTGTGGACTTGCGTATAATAATTCAAGTAGCCAAATATGAACGTAAAATACTGGTTGTGGGATTAAAATAATAGTTAAAGTGTTTTTATAAAATATTAGATCTATTTAGAATTACAAAATGTACTTTATCACGTCTGAATCTCGTGTAAATTCGGGCTAACTATACACCCTACCTTTTTAATCACATATTATTGTGTCAGGGTCTTTTTATTTCAGTGACACTGATTATGTTTAATGCAGTGATGCACTGTTGTTTTAAAAATCAGTATTATTGGTCTTGATATTTACTGTTACGTATATGTTGTTCACTTGTTTGTGTATACTAAAGAGTTCTTGCAATTTCATTAATAATTATTGTCTTAATTGAATGTGCTGTTAACCTGAAAAATCATCATCCGACAGTACTTTCAGTACTTTGATTCTTAAATAGGATTGACGCTATGTTTTAGCAATTTTACCGTGATCTTCATCTGAATTAATCTTCTTTTCCTTTAATTAAACAAATGGCTACTCCAACAATCTGCTATGCAAATTCAAAGTAACAATTACTTGAAGGATCGTCGATGGTTTTGAAATATATCACTGTAAATGATTTTATATGATGGCAACCTATATAATATATAAAGGTCACCAGAATCTGTCTGCTTCCCTTTAAGATAATATTTTAGGACAGTATTTGTACAAAACCTTAATTCGCATCCAAAATACATTCTAAGTAGCTCCAAATATTTTATCAAGACATGAAAATATTACTCTAATATATGCAGAATAAACTAAAAACATCTTATAATTATTTAATACTTTATCTGCCGACAATACCAACCGTAACCAACTGATGTGCTTGCTTGTGATGGTTGACTCTCAAACGTTGAACACCCCATACAATAATTATCCTCAGGCCTGAAGAAAAATCGTTTACATTTAGGATTTGTCGTACACATTGCGGCACATTTTGATATCATCGTATCCGGCAAGACAAAGGCAAAATGAGCACATGTGTAGCCGTCTCTGATAAAGTCCATTTTGAATTCTATGAAACAGTTTCCCGGGCAAATGCAAGAAATCATCAGAAACAACATCATTTTCCGAAACATGTTTACGTTAATACGTTAACTTTTCAGACTGTGAATACACCTGGATAATTCTTGCTTCTACAGCATGGTTGTGATTTATTTCTAAGATTCATTTCAATATATTTATTTCATTTGTCACTCTATCGATTGTTAGACATTTGATTTCAGCTACGATTGAACAGCATGATTCAAGAATATGTGTGTTTTATTGGTGGCACACAATACATCATGATTTAAGTCAATAACATGTCAATGAGTATTCAGTTAGTTTTTTTGAAACTTTCGAAATAAGAGAAAATAATTGAATATTATCAACGACTGATTTGTTTACATATAGGGATGACAAAGGAGATAAAGAATGTTTTAATTCATTTACAATTTGTTTTTGTTGATATTGTTGTCATATTACTCTTGAATTCCCTAGACACTTAACTTCATTTATGCCACAAAAACATAACACTAATTAGAAATGACAATGTATGACGACAACCCGAAACCAGGCATTTTAATCACATATTTTTTTATTATACAAATCAATACTAGTACAATGTATATGCAGTGCAAAAAACTAGATCAAAAGCTTGAAATGGCACAGTACGTATATGTTATAATTATTATTGTCATCAAAGTAATATTAAATTTGGCAAACATATGTTTATACAAATACTGTGTACATCATTTCGTGTACAGTAAAACTGCTGAAAACGTTCATAAATTCAATGAAGTATTGTTTGTTTTAGCAAGTGATGTATGCTCAAATCTTTGTTTTCTTTCTAAATAATCTACAAAATAGATAAACAGTCGGAGCTTGCTGTTGAATGAATTCGTTTTTACGTCTTCACTTTAAATGGTGCTTTATGGTAATGTAATTCACTTGTCATTAATAATTCTCGGCGACGGGAATTGAAAAGAATGATAGGTTGGTTTGTGGTTGTGGTTTTCAGGAATAGGATAAAATTATAGATCGACCGGTCTCTATTTGGGGGACACATCCTTTGGTATAACCGGAAGTATTCTGAATGCGGAACATTTAGTATGAGACATAGTACACATTGTACAAGAAAGACAGTAGTGACTCTGCCAATCGCAAACGGAAAGGACACTAAAAGTCCGAAAGTTTTATTCAACTTTGCAATGGTTCAGTTTTTGGGGGCTTTCGGGTAGGCAAGTATTTCTTGTGCCGTATATCAGTTATGTCTTCCGCTATAGTGATATTGTTTTGTTAGAGATCAGTCCTGGTGTGCATTTCTTTGTCCAGTTCATGATTCCGATTCAAGCAATTATTGACTTTGATTAGCTACTACACGCAGTATGTAACAAAAGGAAAACTGCTCCTTTTTTGTTAATCACAGCACAACCATTTTGTGGCAGCAGAAATCACCAGCAGATGTATCACTTGAATATATGCTGACATTAAGGCCAAGTTATAGTGCTGTCTTTGTGTCACTGCTGAGGGAGGGCATATACTGCGCAAGAATTCCAAATTTTGCCGGAGAGATAATACCTCGGTACAACCGTGACGAGTTCAGACAGCACTTTCGACGGACACGAACTGCTTTCAATGCAGTACTTTCATACCTGAACGTGACAGTCAGACTGACACTAATACTTGCCTTCAAAATACTTATAATACTGATATGATCTAGAATTTAGAAATCTTAATTAATTTGGTCGGAAAGTCTTGGGTTGAAAAGTCTTGTTTTTTAAAAAAAACACGAAACGCTTCGTTTTAAAACGTAAAGGTGGCATTTACAAGAAACATTGGAACAGATTTGTTTCGTATATCATCTCGCACTTATTGCAGAACTGCGAAGAAGTCTGTCGTTAGACTCCATCTTGAATTTCAAATAAAAAATAGCATGCCTCTGATCATCGTCGGATACCCAACGGCGGTTGCAGACTCCACTCCGCTACATATATCACCCACATTGTCCCCACAATGTCAGTTGCGTGTCTGTACGTTAGTTCATATAGTTACTAGTAGTCTGTCCAGATTTTCCTTGTCCGGGCTGTATCTCCGTTATAACTATGCATAGACATTTTTTAAAACAACTTGCTAGAATTGTTAAACACCATGAGACGGTTTGCATTGCACAATAACGAGGTCTGTAGCTCAAAGGTCAAGGTCACACTTATAGTTCAAACGTCCAAAATGATCATTATATAGAACTTGTCCGGGCTGTCATTCCCTTATGCATTGACATTTTTAAAACATAATTCGGCATAATTATTAAACACTATGAGACGGTATGCAGCGTGCAACAAACAGGTCTGTTATTAAAATGTCAAGGTCACACTTAGAAGTCAAACATCAAAAATGAGCATTACATAGAACTTGTCCGGACTGTATCTCCCTTATGCACTGACATTGGCGCAACTTATAATTATATAACTTAGTGCAATTGTTAAACACCATGAGACAATGTACAATACAGAATAACCAGGTCTGTAGCTCAAACATCAAGGTCACTCTTAGAGGTCAAATGTCAAAAATGAGCATTATAGACCTTGTCCGGACTGTATCTCCGTTGTGCGTTGACTTGTTTGAAAATGACTTGGCGTAATACAATGAGACCATGTGTCCTGGGTAACACCAAGATCCATAGGTCAAAGGTCAAGATTACACATTCGGTCAAATAAATTTTCCTTGTCTGGGCTGTGACTTTTGGATTTTGAAATAAATTGGTAGTTTACTTCAATGAAATGATGTGTCATGAACATCACCCATACTTGTAGTTCAAATGTCAAGGTCACAAGCTTGCTAATCAGCGGGCTCGACATGTTGCCCTTGGACATCTACTTACTATCGATTAAACGTTTTAAAGGATAAGAATAGAATATAAATCAACAAATCGAAACGACGCTTACATTTTCGATGCTCTCAGATCATGAGGTCTCCATTTTTATGGTGAAAACGATAAAGGTTTTCTACGAGCGATCTGATTGGCTGTCATGCGCATTACAAGATTGTAGTGAATCCGTTCAGTTATCTATCAAAACGGAATTCTATATATAGCGGCTGTGCCATCACGCTAACACTACCACGTGACCTGGGTGTACACATTGTCAAAAACGGCGAATGGATATAGTGTGATTAGGATACTTAGTCTGATATGAATACTATAGTATCCGACGATATTCATTTTTGTCCCATACGTGTAATCAATATTGATGTTCATTGTATAACGTCGGTCTCAACAATGCGTCAGAGAACTATCAACATTAAATTAGAGATAGCAGTTTCTTAATACAAGATGTCCGACAGCTACACCCCTGAACCGATTCGTGTACACTATATGCATTTTTGTTATTTACTTTAAATCACAGATAAGTGTTTATTTTGCAGAAAGTTATAAATATCAAGGACTTATATACATACATGTATGTATATAAGTCCTTGTAAATATGTTGAAGGTCAATCGAAACACGGAATTAACAACTCTGTTATTGCTTCAGTGATCGAAACATACAAATAATAAATCATACCATAAATAAAATGAACCGTCCAACCAATCAAATTCCATAAAACATATAATCGACCAATCAGAGAGAGAGAGAGAGACAGCAAACGATATCGTTACGAAGTGCGGACATTTTTTCTCAGCGTGAATCGATTGTTTTAAGTATAGAGTCCACGGTAGGTGAGTTACATTTTTCGTGTCATTCAAGCTCTTTTAATGCTGATTAATATGAGTTCATTAAGATATGGAATAACACTGAATAATATGATAAATTATACTTGGGAGTGATATACATAATGAATTATATATGTATTTTGGTCCCAAATAATAAAGACTGTTCTAGATTTCAAATCGAAACTAGACCGTTTTAATTAATTTTATATACACGCTACGAGTTTAATACCCATGGACATATTACACTACGACTTCCTTATTACATTTTGAAAGAATCCAAAATTAAACAAATGAATTATGCATGCTTTAATTGTTCATACAAATAAAAACGGAGTTCTTTTTAACAAAGGGTGGTGCCAGACTTCGCCCCCTCTCACATACAAAACGATAAGCATTTTCGAAAAGTTGATAAGTTATATCTGTGGACAAGTAGATTCTTGAGAACAGCAAAGTACTGAAAGTACTCATAAAAGGTGAACTAACATAGACATGCACTACAACCAGGACCAGGAACCAGTTTAACAAGTAGAAAATGTAATACTTTGCTCCGCATCAGACCGAATAGGACCGAAGTACTACTTTTTTCTACATCCGCCATACCTAAACTAGTTCCCGTTCCATTTTGCAATGTAAGACTATGCAAGTTCAGTTTCCATTAGTATTTTCAGTACTTTGATTATTACAACTATTACAGACAAATGGCTTATGGTGGAAACATCTCAAAATCCATTGAAGATGGGTCTGATGATTTACACGAGTATAGATGTACACCGTGTGCGACTGACGGTTTCCAGCTTGAAGCTGTTCATTTCTGCCAAACCTGTAATCAGTATCTTTGTCAAGTATGTACCAAGCATCACCAGCGCTTATCACGGGACCATAAATGCATACCTGCTGGACATCAGGACACTCGAAAACACTTCAAAAATAAATCAGGTGCTGCTAAATGCCTTTACCATCCGGACCGCAACATTGAGATGTATTGTGGAAATCATGACATGGTTTATTGCTGTCTATGTATAGCAAAAGACCATCGGTAATATCATACAAATAATTAAATAAGTATGTTACTTTTTTAAATATTGGTTGATATTTTTTAAAGAAATCATTTCAACTACCGAGCCTAGTACTGTGTCTGAAAGATTAACAGGAAAAAGTGAGAAGTGTGGACTGGTACTTTACACCGGGTACGATAAAACTAAAAACTATTCGAAATAAGAGTAGTGATATAAATACGTGGTGGTTCTCATGTCCATGTATCTTCTTTTCTCTATCTCTGGGTGGCTCTGAAATGACTATAGTTGTTGAATGGGCCGTTTTAACGGCAGAAAAAAACACACGGTTGTAAAATCACAATATCATAATAATTATAGGTGTATACATGTACGTATTTTACTAGTTTTACTACATTAACACATCGTTATTACTAGCTTCGATATCACTAGGCTTTTCTCAATGCACGCGTGGAAAGTTGTATACATGTACAACTAAGAACAAACAAGAACGCCACGGTGCCAACGCTCGACTGTCCACCACCTCAGTGAGATCTATCCACCTATAAAGTTCCATTTTGCTACCTCTTATAGTGTCTGGGTTATGAGCTACATGAAAGTTATTACACAATGCAGACAATGCAGTCGATGAAATGATCACAATAGCTCGACTTTTTCTTCGAAAATTGGCGTGCTAAAATCTACGGGACTTCTAGATCTCTTCTATAGATAATCATAGTACACGTGATATCAATGTTCGTAATAACCAAGTCTTAGGGTTGTTATACTTTTAGTGCATTCTGTACCTAAATCATCAAATTGTATGAACATCAATGTAATGTATATTGCTGCAAATTTTAGATCGTGTGAAAAAGTGAATGAGATTGAGAATGAAGTAAAAGAAACAGAAGCTAACAAGCTACAAAGAATCGCCGCAGATATCGAAAGTGTGAGCAAACGACTTCGAGAAATGAAACAAAACAAATCTACTGACATTATTATGCTCAAAACAAAAAAAGCCATTCTTCTAAAAGAAATAGATTTACTGCGAAAAGAAATGACCAATCATTTGGACGAGCTGGAGCGTAAAGTTAAGACAGAGCTTGACGAAGTTCTTGCCGAGATTGAACGAGAAATGCGTGATGATATTGCCGTAGCAGATAACCTGTTAACAAAATGTACGAATATAAAGCTTAAAAGACATTACGATGACATGCAAACATTCATTGTAGAGAAATTGGGGATAAAGGTGGCTGCCGATGCCAATTCATTTCTAGAAAGGTCAAAGCCTTCTAAACATGTAGACTTCAGATTCAAACACAATACGGAAGTCTTTAATGGTATAAAGATGGCTGACAACATTGGAAAAGTAGTTAAAACTGAACGAAAACATGCCAGATGTAGAAAACTTGAGGTTCAATCCAGCGATCAGCTCAATGTAAAAGTTGTTACTGATAGAAAGCAATGTGTGGTAAATGGTATATGTCAACTTAAGAATGGAAGCATTTTTATTACGGATCAAAATAACCATAAGCTGAAGAGACTTGATGATCAACTTAAAGTAAAAGATTTCTTTGACTTAGAATCTGAACCATTTGGCGTATGTGCCATTGCTCCCAACAAAGTAGCAGTGCGATTTAAGTCATCGATGCAGATTATAAACACTGGAAAATCATTATCCCATGCTGAGACAATTCAAATGAATGAATTTGAATTATGTTATGGCAATAGTATGGCGGTATGCAGTAATGATGTGTGGACATTTGCTGAACAATCAGTTTTAATCTTCTCTCTATTGGGCGCATTTGTAAAGAAGATTGAAAAAGATTCTAAAGGTCAGAAAATCTTCTCTAAATCCAATCCAGCCAGTGTTGCTGTAAGTCATGACAATTCTAAAGTGTATGTAGCAGACGGATTAGACAAGGTGGTGATATTCGACAACAAAGGAAATCTTATAAACGAGTTGAGAGATCATCGACTCATTGGGACACAGTGTGTCTGTGTTACAGAGGGGTGTTCACTGACAGAGTCCCTGGTATTTGTGGCTGGCTATATTTCTATGAATGTGGTTATGTTTGACAATAAAGGCAACAGTCTCGGTGAACTCGTCACCAGTGAAGATATGCTATCTTTCCCAAGATCATTGTGTTATGACCAAAAGAAAAATTGTTTGCTAGTCGGTTACTTTCAGACTGACGTACTTCAACAATTCAAACTATTAGATAAAGAACATTAATTCACTGAATGAAGAAATTGCAAACGAAAACACTAATATTGTTATTATATTCTTCATTTATGAATTTCTAACATAAAATGATATGTTTATCTATCCATACTAACACAGGTAAAGAGAGAGAAAATCAACTATCAGCACTGCATAAACAATGAAATAGCTAGGAATCTATGAAAGAAAAAAAACAAGGAAGTGACACTTAAATTGTCTTAAATGATGGTACGTTGTACATAATCAGACATTATTATAAATCTGATTTCTTGACTAACGTAGATTTATATGATGTCAATATTGTAATTATTGTTATCAATATAATATTATTATCATTGGTTGATGTGTCAAACCATGACTTTATAATATGCTGCTTGCCACTAAGTAAAAGTGTTATTCTGTTCAGTCTTGTTCCGTTGATATATAATCCAATCATAAAACAAAGTACTTTAAATTCTGAACTCTATTTCCTTTTCAAATAGTGTACATTATACTTTCCTAAAAAACAACCTTCATTTTTGAAAAAAATACTTATTTCGAACCATTTATTATCTAACATATGGAGAATACTACATGTAGATTCTATTGTTAATTTGTTTTATGGGGTTGAAAAGTCTATGGTTTCAACTTAAAATGTGTCCATAGAACACAGATGCCCCTACTCTATTAATCTGGTCATGGTACACTACGTCTGACAAAAGATACTTAATACATGTACAGATTCAAGAGCAAATAACTTCAGCCATTGACAGAGTTTATATCCTTTCCGTATAAGTACAAAACCCATTCCCTGATACGTTTAGAGATATGCGTGACACAAGACGGACGGACGGACAGAGGCAAACACATAATTATGCTCCCATCTTTCAGACGGAGTGGGGGCTTATAAAGGCGTGAAACGTTTAGGGGGGGACAATTAATGCTTGGGGTGAAACGCCTGACCGCCAGATTCGTGACCAGAGGTTCGAGTTTAAAGTAGGCTGAACATACACACATAGAATTAACCAGTCGGTAAACACAACTTTAGCCAAAATTATTATGATGATGAGTACTCACGCATAACTTCGTCATCACCAGGGAGTCTATATCCCTGTCGTCATACTTGGCCACTATGACCAGCAATGGGGTATTCTGAATACCGAAAAAACTTACATTTTTATTTTTTACGTCGGTCAAAAGCTATACATAGGTTTTGTTTAACGTTATGTGACGTGATTTATTTTATACCGACAATAAAGAAATATTTGACTTGACTATAAAATATGTGAATACAATGTATTCACATATTACAATGATTTTTACGGAAGTTATGAAAGTTTACAGTGACAAGTATGGTAAAGCATAAATATCATTAATTTTATTGTTGGGGTTGCTTCCCTTGTACCGAATAAAAAATCGGAATACCTAAAACAACTTGTTTTATTATTAATGATACTGAAATTATTTTGGTAAATGTCGTTTATAAAAAAAAATATCGTGATTGCCATATATGAATTCTGAGTGAATACAGTGATTTTTACGGAAAAGTTTTGATGATTTACTTCGCTGAAAATGAGTACTAAGTCCGAAATGTGCGCCGTAGACTATCTTCTCACGGTATATCGGTACGGTACGCAACGTATTTTATCACCAACTTTACAGTTGAAGGGCAAAATGGCCTCCCTTGCCCGTGTAGCGTACTTTGGGGGTGAGTTTAATTGATATTCTGTCCTTTGTCATTGTTTTTAAACAGCTCGTACTTGCCCCGCACTAGTTATTTCGGTTGCCTGCTTAAACGACAGTTGAATCAAACTCAGCAGGTTCGGATATTGAATTTGTCAGCAGTGTCACTAATCACTCACAAGTCGAATAATAAATTCGTTCTTTCACCGGTTGCTGCTTGAACCTTCATTTTCCATAATACAACAAATGCGACAACGATCTTGGAATCCCACTTGTGGCTTCATTACATTATTTCATATATAATTAAATTGTTTGTGTATTCTTAAACAGGTTTGTAATTATAACTACTGTATGCTAAATGATTGGTTAGCAATATCTTCAGCATTCTAATTCTATGAATAAGACATGATTTAACGATGTAAAGTCTTTTTCTCTCTCTATGAAATTACATTTGAGCACCAACTCAGTGAATTCTATGAGAGGCCGCAAGGAGTCAACTTGACTGCTTAGAAATTCCAAATAAATCATTTACGACATTGGAAATTAGCATGGAAATCTCTAACTAGTCAAAGGTCTTTGACAGTGATATATATGCATTGCACTTCAGTTCATCGTCAAAGCCACTTGTTCTGTAAAAGCTAACAGGTAAACGACTCAAACTGAGTCGCGTTCATTTTCCTATTTAATACACAAATTTCCGTATAAGTTGACTTGTGTACAGTGCAATGAATTATAGTATGAACTATAATCTATCTACATGACCAAAAATGAACCTTCAACAGGCAATTTAAGGTATCAATTGAATATTTTGCAGATGTTTCAGACTACTCTTCCTTTCAAAATGTTCCTTGTTAATGCTTTGATTAAGTCTGTAGCGTTCCGGAAAGCACGTGAAATGATCTACTTCAATAAACGCATGAAAAAGCATCTTAAGCTGTTGACATTGAAAGATGACAATTTCATAACTAAAATGGTCAACATGATGAAAGAAAAAAGGTACTCAGAACTAGGAAATCTCTATCAATCAAGAATTGGCCTCTTACAGAAAAACTTAATGATAATTGAAAACCCTGCATACTTCTACTATTAATATTAGTATTAAATATGAATTCATTCTTTACAGCCCCTAGGGTCCCCGAGGCAATTGGCTGTATGTATATTTCTAAGCGTTGTAAAGCTACACAACTGACAAAGTCTAACTACAAGAGAGGCACAGGTGGAAGATCTTCATTTAGTGGTGTTGTTGCCACAGTGTTTGGTGCCAAATCAGTGTTGGGGCATTCTCTAGTGAACCAACTTGGTAAGTATGTCATTGTGGGCAGTCAGTTTTTTTTGTGATGATCTGATCTGTAGAAGCTTGATCCAGTCTAATGTTACATGTATTTATAGACTAGTCTTGATTGACTTTAAATGGATCTATCCAATAAAGTTAAGCATCTAAGCATATGTCAGTCTGGTGAAATTGAATGATCATTTTTTTTAATTATTTGTAGTCTCTATACTCATTTAGTGATTATATAGATTATTATATTTCATAATTTGGTTACAAATAGTTATATTTCATGATTTTATTTCCCAAAATTGTACACGGTTTCATCAAGCCATGTGCAGTAGTTAATAATATATCTTGATTTTTTGGTTTGAATGTTGACAGCTAAATATTACATGATATTATCTTTTCATTCTAGGTAAGATAGGCTCACAGGTTATTATACCATACCGTGGTGATCCTATTTATATGCGTGATTTGAAAGTTATGGGCGACCTTGGTCAGATCCTGTTCAATGTAAGTACTGCATGTTGTTACAGCAGCAAATATATATTACCAGTAGACATACAAAAGCTACTCGTCTTCCACTGACTTGACTGACTGCTGACCATAGATTTTTTGGTCTGTGATAATTTTTTATTGCCAACGAAAAAAAGTTCTGTCAACCTATTGACCTTATTTTCTTGTTGTTTTTTTAATGGAAACCAGTTGTTTTAGGGGGTTTTAGCACTTATTATCATCAAGTACAAAGTAAATATTGTAACAGTGTTGTACAATTTCAAGTTTCTAGTTTCTGAAGCTTTAGGCACATACTACTTCAATTTTATACACAGTTCTAATGGATCTTGAAGAATCAGAAGAATGCAATTACTTTATGAGTTTATTCTTTATGAAATCTTTCTGTTGAGAATTTAGTAACAGATAAGTCTTGAAAGCATCATCTTGATTACTTACGTTTATCATGTATTTCTTTATTTTTCAGGAATTCAGTTTAAGAGATGAGGATTCTATTCGAAACTCTGTACAATATTCTAATGTTGTTGTCAACCTTATTGGACAGGAAAATGAGACTAAGTAAGTGTTAATGTGTAACAGTGGGTCTGTCTATTTATTGTATTTTTTCACATTTAGTCAGGGCTTGACACTTACACTGGTTCACTGGTCCAAGACCAGTGGTTTTAGTGCAGGACCATTAACTCATGATATTTGAATGGTCCGATCGACCACTGAAATTTCTAGGAGGGTTATCAATACTTTACTGTAAATAAACAAAATATTAATAGGTGGAAGGACTACCTGAAATTCTGTTGGACCAGCAGTTTTCAAAAACTGGTGGTCCTCTGGTCCACCATGGAAGATAAGTTAGTGTCAAGCCCTGCTATTAGTAGAAACATGCTTCCCTTTTACATAGGAAAAAGCATCTTAAGTTGAAATATGAGGGAAATAACAACACCACAATTGAAAGAACTGTTCTACTTTAGACAAAAGATCTATTCAACTTGTCAGTTTGATGGTCTGTTTTAGCTCACCTGAGCATGAAGTGCTCGCAGAGCTATTAGTGTCAATCAATGTCCGGCATCAACTGTTGAGTTGTTAACTTTTTGATTGGATCTTCATCAAACTTGATCAGAATGTTCGTCTCAATGATATCTTGGACAAGTTGTAGGGTCATAAATTAGATTACCAGGTCAAATCCCATGAAAACCTTGTTAGCACTCTAGAGGTCACAGTTTTGATTAGATCTTCATCAAACTTTGTCAAAATGTCTGTCTTAATAATATATTTGGACAAAAACAAACATGGGTCATCTAGGTTAAAAAGATTAGGTCACAGAATCAAATCCCCAGAAAACCTTGTTAACACTCTAGAGGTCACAGTTTTGATTGGATCTTCAACAAACCTTGTCAAAATGTTTGTCTTAATGATATCTTGGACAAGTTTTAACATGCGTCATGTAGGGTAAAATTTTAGGTCACAGGGTCAAATCCGCGGAAAACCTTGTTAACACTCTAATGGTCACATTTTTGATTGGATCTTCATCAAATCTTGTCAGAATGTTTGTCTTTATGATATATTCAATAAAAATGAAAATTAGGTCACCAGGTCAAATCATTGGTAACCCTTAACATCACTGTAGAGACAACATTGTTTATCAAATCATGATGAAAGTTGCTCAAAATATCTGTCTTGATGATTTCTTGGTCATTGTTAGGCTCTGACCAAGTTTTGAAACAGGTTAATATGGCCTAATCTCAGTCCTGAATCTGCAAAATGCTGGTGTTTTAAACATGTATCAATACTATCCCAAATTTTGATCATTTGTACAGTTTATGAAAATCGCATTCACAAAATCTTTTCTACAATACCTAACCTTTTATGCCATTTATTAAAGCGCAAGTTTCTTGTACCAAGTATTTCACTAAGGTTAGATAGAAAAAGCTTATCATGTTTGTAGGTACCCTACCAACTCTTTTGCAGGGTTCTCAATAACAGCCAGCTGCCGGCTAATTTAGCCGCTTAGAAACAACTTTGTGACAGTTAGAAATATCAAAGTTCTTAAAGATATTGCTGGAAAAATGTCTGGACCTCCCCCCACTAGTAGGCCTGTTAGTCTAGCTTTTGAGCCTGTTGGCCACAAACTTATTGAGAACACTGTTTTGGAGCTGCTCCTAAATTTTCTAAGGGCTTTCTAAAGTATGAAAATATATTTGGATGAATCTTTAATAGCTCATTTTCTCCAAAAAGGCCGAAAGGAATATGTTTAGGTAAAAATATGTTTGTCATTCGACCTACCCTAATCTTTTTGGTCTAGTTACCCTAAGCATGACTATTTTTTTGGAGTAAATATTATCTGCCATATAAGTGTTTGTAATACTATTTAACACATTATAACTGACGGATATAATAGTTGGGTTCACTTTTGTGCAGGCCGGCTACAATGATGTTCATGCTGTGATAAAATAGTTTGAAACACTTTCTTTCAGGAATTTCAGCTACCATGATGTACATGTTGAAGGTCCAAGAAGGATGGCCAGAATAGCCAAGGAAATGGGTGTTGAGAAATTTATTCATATTTCAGTGATAAATGCTGGTGTTGAGTCCAATAATGTTATATCAGGCGGCTCGAAATTCTTACAGTCAAAGGTAAAGTTTGTGAATATATATGCCCCCTTTCGAGGAAAAGGGGCGTATATTGCTTTGCACATGACAGTCCTTCCGTAACCAAACCTTGTCCGACCAATAACTAGAGAACGATTTGGCCTGAGCTCTTCAGATTTGGTTGGGAGGTTGAACATTACCTGTAGATGACACCTATTGATTTTGAGGTCAGTACTAAAAAGTTTACCTCTAGCCCAAGTACACTATATAAGCATGTTCAACAGCTGCAATAGAAACTTACTACTAGCCCTGGGATTTTGACTTGAATGCTAGTGAAGACTGCTGATATATTTAAAGGCATTTAAAAGCATATTAAACATATCAAGTATAATTTAAGAATCAGAACTGTCATGATTTTTTTATTATTATTTTTTATATCTTATGAATGGTAAACAAATCCTAAGCCTTATGTTTGGGTTTGTCTGAAGTGTTTTAATTGTGTTTAATTGTGTATTTACAGAGAGAAGGAGAGCTTGCTGTGTTAGAGGAATTTCCAAATGCTGTCATTTTGAGACCATCAACATTAGTTGATATAAATGATAGGTTTTTGAATTATTACACACAATCACGTAAGTGTCAGTTAGTGTAAAAATACCGTAAAATTCCTATTAAAAACTTCTCCCTTAAAAAAGGTTTCCCCATCCCTTCCTTTGAAAAAAAAACTACTCACCAAGTCCTAAACATAGGTGTAAATTCAAAATTAAAATCCAAATTCTTAAAAAAAAATTTACTTTAAACAAACGACTACAAAAATATATCCATCTTTAATAGATGAATATATTCTAAGGTAACATAAGTCAGCTTCAGTTTTCAGCTATAGTAAGGCCTCTCTTTAGATCACATGTATTGTTATTATCAATCAAATAATTAAATCTGAACAAAGTTAGGTATAACAACAGTGTCTATCCTTCTCTCCTTTTACGGCTGTTGTTTTACTTAACTTTAATTGTACTTGCGGCTTGCCTTCATAGCTCAATAGATAGTCTGTTAGCACATAATATCTGTAACAATTTGGTTGAAGACTTTAAATCTAAGGTCATTTATCCCTCATTGCTGGTGGTTCATGTTGCGAAGTTGACAGATACTTACGGAGAACAAGGTTAGCGCTGCTGCAAAAGATCGGAATATTTTCTTACAGGGGTGACACTATTCTGGATATATCCGGAATTTCGGATTTATCCCTCCTGTAAGAGCTATATTTTCTGAGGAAAATAAAAGTTATTTGATGAAAATATCTCAAGAAATGGCAAAGTTGTGGTCAATTTAATCTGTTCTGAAGGATTTTCTTTAATACAAACTGAGTTAGATGTGGAAACAATGTGGTTGAAGGCCCCTTAATTGGTAAAAATGGTTGGCCGCGTGTGATTTTCAGCACTTTTTATTTGGCTCTATTGACACCCCTGTTCTTAGTTCACTGTCTGTCAGCTTATGCCTGAAATACTGTTGAACATATATACTTCATGTTTATGTATTATTTCAGCAAGAACTCAGATAAGTATACACTCAACTAGCCATCCCTTACTAAGAACTGTACAGCTGTGGCACGGGGGTGAAGATACCATTAAAAGACCTGTGCTTGTAAGTTGATGATGGTTTTCACATTTCTATTGTCACTTTACACTTCTCATGGAGTAGATTTAATTTTAGACAGGTTTGAATCTTTTTACCAAGCATACTGTGTATTGATATGATTTTAAGTGTTCGTACATTTATGTAAGGACTAGGGCTCTCACTGATTCAGATTTTTGCAGATTCAGATGATGTAATAATGGGCAATCAGTATCGACATCACTTCAATATATGGATTAATTTATACTTCTTAAATTAACAGGTCAATAATGCCTTTGATTTGTGTGTTTCGCTCTATGAGTATTTGTAACTAAAATGATGTTTTTTATTTGCACTTAAGAAGAAATCAGCCATGAAAGTGTAGTGCTTATTACTAACAGAACTATCAATCTATACAGTGTCTTTAAAAAGTTCCAAACCAAGCCTTTTCTCACTAAGAAATGCAAACATTAACTTTTAAGTTTCTACCATATTTTTCTGGAAAAAAAGATTGCTTATTGATGCAAACCAATCTAGCATTTTAAGATACGTACAATCATGAAACTATCTAGTTCTGATTTACGTCATCAATAGGCATCAACTGGGTTTGGCAAATGAAAAACAGTCATGTTTACTGCTACCCCACCATATTTCAGATAATATGGAAAATGTGCAGC
This sequence comes from Lutraria lutraria, assembly GCA_964023205.1. Lineage (NCBI taxonomy): Eukaryota > Metazoa > Mollusca > Bivalvia > Venerida > Mactridae > Lutraria > Lutraria lutraria. Next base: position 14,976,244 of record OZ026846.1, read on the forward strand.
TAGATTACCTTAGGGTGATGGTTCTACTTCTAAGATGTATGTCTAACATCCTCCTCCACCATTAGGGCTTGAAGAGTCACCAAATGGCCCCTGAGAAAACAATGAACAAGCCTTCTTATGATAACTGTTTTATTTTATTTTACAGCCGAAGGATGTTGTATTAGGTATTGTGAATGCTATGAGGGACCCTGATGCTGCAGGCAAGATCTATCAGTGTACTGGGTACATACATTTATACACATAATTTGTTAGGATACATTCTGTATTAAAATGAAATCTGTTAAACCTGTGAACAAGGCCACCCTTGTGACAGACATAATATAGCCTTCATTGACAGGTGGCTTTTGTTCAGAGGTCATTTTGTTCTAAATAATCAGTGATGTCCTGTTTTTAAACTGTGTGGCCTTTATTCAGAGGTGGCTACTAACATAGGTTTGACTGTATCTATTTTTTAAAATTATATTTTATCATAACAACTTTGAAGCACAGCTAAGTATTTAAAATGTTTACAGTTTATTTGTTTATTAATTTTAATACATAAGTTGTTTATTGAATAACTGTGTTAATAATTACAAGCATATTTATGAATGAAATTAGTTTACGGTATGATTTTTTTTCATGTCAATTTTTTTGCAGTAAATGCAAATTTAATGTCTTAATGTTTGTATATTTTCAGACCTGAAGCATATAGACTTGTAGATTTGGTGGACTTTATGTACAGATTACGACTTAAAACTTTCACTATAAAAGACGGCCACAGAAGAACATTGTATGTAAACAGTTGTAACTTTTACCTTGATATTAATTTGTTGATTTTTTATAGTAATTTAAAGGGAGCACCTGTGACTCAGTGGCTTTAGACTCGAACAGATTATCACAAGCCACTCATTGCTGTGAATTGAAATCCTATCTGTGACCTGAAAAAAACACACTTGTAAGGAAGCACTTCTTGTGGCTTATGGAAGGTTGTTGGTACTTTATATACCCTGGAGTATACCCAGGGTCTTCCTCCACTGTTAAAGTTGGAAGTCACCAAACGACCCAGGCTGTTGGTGTGTTGACAATAACAATATAGAAATTGAAGCATCTATTTAACTTTATACAGTATTATACCACCCAAGGAAGGCACTTTCAAATTTGACAAACCTCCTTCAGAAGTTTAACTGACAAAAAAGAACCACCAATATATTATTTTTGACACCAAATTGGACCCTCATAACTGGAATAGCCCAAATCACATTTATGTGATAAAAAATCAGTTTAGCCAATATGGTAACTAGACACTTAATGTTCTCATGACTTGTAATCATCAGTTTAATTTAGCAAACTTCAATCTTTAACATTATATGAATCAGTTTGATGATGTGTTACTATGTACTTATATTTTTTAGATTGAAAGCAACTATCAGAGAAAACATATACAAAAAATTTGGCTTTCCACTTCCCCATATAACACCAGACATTATAGAAAAGGTTTGTACATAATAGTAGTGTTTTTAAGTATGCAGCATTATATATTTATTTTTATTTGGACTGTCATGTTAGTGTTGCCTGGTTAAGAAGGTACAGCACATGGTATTAAGACATTACAAGTTAATGAGAGAGCTAGTCCTTGATAGTTTTACTGGTGATGCAATTTTGCGATCACTTGTGAGTTGAGACTGTTGTCTAGCACTGCTGATCTCATATATTATGTTGGGTAATACTAATAGGTATTTGAATACATATTTAGTGGGAAAAGTTACAAAGGGGCACTCATTTTTCAACTACCGGTACATACCCAAAATTGTTGATAAAATGTGTTTATCTACATTCAAATGAAAAAATCTTGATAAATCTTTAAGTGTCCGTGTTTTTAATTAGGAGGTTGCTATTCTGATCTAATTAATTGTTCATAAATCAATATCACATAATTACACAAAATTTGTATCTATGTAACCTCATATATACACTGAGTCAAATTTCTAAATATCCACCTTGTATTGTATAGCACTAGAAGACAATCATTGAATACTCTTGGTTGGTTACCTGATGGATTTTCCATATATTTAGTCCAACCTTGACATTGAATACTCAGTTTCTTTGTGTGTATCAGTTAAAAGTGTTGTAAATCATAAGAATCAAATTACTCCTTTGGGTTTTTCCAAGAATTAAGTTTATAAAATTGATGTTTAGAAATTTGACTCAGTGACTGAGTGTAAAACTGTAATAACTACCGAAAAGCATGTCATGAATATATAACTATCTAACATTTTATCCTGAACATCTTGTTTTTTATGCACATTTAAGGAGACAGTTTCGGAATTGCTAGACCCACTGTTGCCAACATTGTATGACCTGGGTGTTACACCAACAAATGTTGAAGCTCAGATACGATTTCTCTACAGACCATTCTTAGACAGTGGTATTTTCAAAGAAAAGGTTGGAGCATTAGTCCATCCTAGGGGACCTGCAACTGTTGACTTTGGACTTTAAATATTATTTGAAATATGTGCTAATTTATGACAGTTACTATAGCTTATGTGAAATAGTGATAAATTGATTTTTTTATGTGAATGGAAGATCTGTCTTAGTTTTGCTGACATGAACTTATGTGGTTTTTCAACAGACTTGTTATAATTTGAGAATTTGCATCTGGAGAGTTAAGATTTTTCTTTTTGGAATTTAACAAATAATTATCATTAGTTGCTGTGTATAGAATGCATGATCTTGTGAAAATTGTTATGCTGTTTGAAAAATCTAGAAACATGTTTTTACTGCAACTATTTAATTACATTGTTAGTTTTGAATTGGTAAAAATCTTTGCTGGTTGTTTATTGTGTGTCGATGAAATTATTATGGCAAATAAATGCTGAGAAAAACTTACTCATTGTTTTGTTTTCATTTTACACCTCAGAGAATATAAATCAGTTCTTCTGCAGTCATTTGACACACTTAGTCAGCATCTTAATCATATTTTCTTTAAGCTATCAAAATGTTCTTGTTGTTATGACACAGTAAATTCTTTACAAGTCTTATGGTTAATGAAATAATTATTCATATCAATGTATTATACTAAAGAGGACTGTTACATGAATTTCCATTTGAAAGCAAATCACAGTTTTATATATTCACTATTTTAAAGTACAAAATGTATTCCCAAAAGTTAATTGTTGTTAGGACTACAATGCTTTCGAGTATATCCTTTTAGTTAGGGGGGGAAGTTCATAAGAATATGAAAATATTGGCAAGCAAATAAAAGGTCTAGGACCAAAAGAAGTCTTGAGTCAGCAAGAAAAAATAGGGTTGGAGGAAACCAGGAAATTTGTGTTTCATTCAAAATTTTAAAAGTATTGCTTTACTACAACAATATAATAAGCTAGCTTGACAGTGGTTCAAAATATTCAGCAATTGCATCTTAAAATTTCAATATCATAACTTGCCCATACTGTTCTTATCAAGGCAAGCAATCTAATACACCAGAATACAATTGCGAATAATAACACACGACCAGGGAATGATGGATTATCTTGTATCTAAATATGATGTTTTTAGCTCACCAGAGCACGAATGTGCTCAGGGTGAGCTTTTGTGATCGCCCTGCGTCCATCGTGCGTCGTTACGATTTCGTGGCGTCCATGTTTACTTAAAACAACATCTCCTCCTACACCGCTATGCCGATTGCAACCAAACTTTGCTGGAATGATCCTTGGGTGGTCCCCTTTCAAAGTTGTTCAAAAAATTAAATTTCATTAAAAATTCTGGTTGCTATGGCAACAAATGGAGAAAACTTAAAAAATCTTCTTGTCTGAAACCACAGGGCCTAGAGCTAAGATATTTGGTATGTAGCATTGTCTAATGGAACTCTACAAAGTTTGTTCAAATTATTACCCTAGGGTCAAAATTGGCTCCGCCCCGGGGGTAAGTTGATTTTACATAGACTTATATAGGAAATTAAAAAAATCTTCTTGTCAAAAACTACAATGCCTAGAGCTTTGATATTTGGTGTGTAGCATAGTCTAGTGGACCTCTACCAAGTTTGTTCAAATTATTGCCCTAGGGTCAAAATTGGCCCCGCCCCAGGGGTCACTTGATTTATATAGACTTATATAGGAAAATTTAAAAAATCTTCTCCGAAACCACAAGGCCTAGAGCTAAGATATTTGGTATGTAGCATTATCTAGTGGACCTCTACCAAGTTTGTTCAAATTATTGCCCTAGGGTCAAAATTGGCTCTGCCCTGGGGTTTATTCTTTTTTATATAGGAAAATTTAAAAAATCTTCTCCGAAACCACAAGGCCTAGAGCTAAGATATTTGGTATGTAGCATTGTCTAGTGGACCTCTACCAAGTTTGTTCAAATTATTGCCCTAGGGTCAAAATTGGCCCCGCCCCGGGGGTCACTTGATTTATATAGACTTATATAGGAAAATTTAAAAAATCTTCTTCTCCGAAACCGCAAGGCCTAGAGCTAAGATATTTGGTATGTAGCATTGTCTAGTGGACCTCTACCAAGTTTGTTCAAATTATTGCCCTAGGGTCAAAATTGGCCCCGCCCCGGGGGTCACTTGATTTATATAGACTTATATAGGAAAATTTAAAAAATCTTCTTCTCCGAAACCGCAAGGCCTAGAGCTAAGATATTTGGTATGTAGCATTGTCTAGTGGACCTCTACCAAGTTTGTTCAAATTATGGCCCCGGGGTCAAAATTAGCCCTGCCCTGGGGTTTATATTATTTTATATAGGAAAATTTTTAAAAATCTTCTCCGAAACCACAAGGCCTAGAGCTAAGATATTTGGTATGTAGCTTTGTCTAATGGACCTCTTTTAAATCTGTTCATATAATGGCCATGGGATAAAAAACCGCCCAGATCGGTCACTTGATCTTACTTAGACTTGTATAGAAAACTTCAACAATGTTAATCTCCAAATGACCTTTTCTCCTGGTGAGCATTTATAGGGCCATCATGGCCCTCTTGTTAGATGAATCAATGGGTAACTAGTAATATACTACTCAAAATTTGATAAGGATCACTTTAATTGCGATACTGCTTGTAGTGACTGCTTCATAAATTTAACAGATTTAATTCCAATTTGGTTATTCCAGCATCGTCTTTCCCAAGGTTGGTGTCTTTGTTAACAGTTTTGACTCTATCTGTACAAATTATTACTCTGTACCCTGTATGTACAGATTATTACTCTGTACCCTGTATGTACAAATTATTTGTCATCATGGTATTTTGGGTAGTATATTAGTATCTCATAACACAAAGAGGGAAGAATCCTCACTTAATAATGTCAAAGAGATTTTAGACTTGAATTTCATTTGATAAACTCACTGGTCATGAGGTTAACTTCAAATCACCGTAACCTCCCACTGATAGAGGGTCATGGGTTCTAGCCCAGCTACCGACCTTTATGTGAGAAATTAGGCAGTAGCTTACGGAGGATGGTAGTCTAGTACTGGTTCTTCCCAGGAATGATGGTTAGGTGACCTGTCCATCTCATATGACTGACTGTTAAAAATGGGTGTAAAACTCAAGCAAACAAATCTGATAAGCAAGACCAATGGAGGATTCATGAGAACAAACATTTCAGAAACAACATTTTATTTTTATTTCAACTAACAAACATTCATGAACAATAAAACTCCGTAACAGAAAAATATAAAACAATGCAACATGTATAAATATTAAAAACAACCAAAGTTATAAAAAAACATGAACAATACAAAAATATATTTTACAGCTGGCTTTGATGATCATACACTTGTTTTATATCATTCTGGAATGATACAATGTCTGTTCTTTTGTACATAGAAAGTTTCTGCACTAAGATTTGTTAATTAATGAGGGCAAATGAAAACTTGTTACACATTTAAAGACTTAACATATGGTAGAAAAAGAACATATCTATGATGTACTGAGCTTCCTATTTTCCCTGTCTTATAATCCATTATATGCACAGGTATGTAACTAATCAAGTCTTCAAATTTCATTCAGTGAGATTCTGTTATTTTATACCAGCTGATCAAAGCCTAAGAATATTAAAAATCAGTCCAGCAAAATCTATGACAAAAAAATCGTACAAAGGGAGCACTAACAAATGACCTCATTCTTAGTCCTCCATGTTCTTGGTAACAATAGAATTATCGATGGTACAAATTAACTTAAACATTTGTCTACACATTGATGTCAATAAGTAATTAGAATGAAAACAAATTATCTATCTTAAAGAAGCATAAATAACACAAATGATTTTCTCATTCATGAACATAGCTATTCCTTGTAAATAAGTAAATAAATAAAGATGCTAAGTACACTCTGAGACGATTGGTATAATTAGCAGTACATAAAGAGATCCTTCAATGAGGTAAAGGTACCTATGATTGATTGAATAGGGTAAACAAAATTTCTGACTGGACAAGCAAGTGAGTATATAGAACGTTGAATCACTAAATATGGTTGAAGATGATACTAGTAGTTAAATGATGACTGTGTTTGATAGTTAATACTATAAAATGCTATGTATGCATGATGTCAAAAATGTTGCCTTTGGTTCATATACACTTTTCACTATAGTTAATAATTTTTATGCACTGAAATGATTAAAAAAAATACAAATATTGTACAAAGATGGTTTAAATAATAAAAATACCATATTTAATGCATTGTGTTATATTTTATAATGATTCTTATTTTTATAACTTCTTAAACTCACAAAAGAAGTGGCAAAATGTTATATCTGATATCAGTAAATCATGTAAAACGTATTCTAAATATCGATGGGACTTGGATAAATCTACACCAAACCAGAATATAACTAGTAAAAAGATATTATACTTGGATAAGATTCACCATTTACAGGAGTGCACAACAAATCTGAATTCATTTGGCACAAACAATGTTAATCAAAATCAACTATCTGTATTCTATGTATTAACTTCTACTGAATAAATGACTACACTGAACACCACAATACACACATTGTATAAAAAATATCAATAATGCAATACTTGCCATGCAAAACTTTCAGCTATCAGATGAGCTAAAAACTTGTAAATAGCCTTCTAGTATAAACAAAACTCCTAAATGAATACACAATAATACACATCAAATCTGAGGTAAATGGGAGTGTAATAAGATCACATTCTAAGAATTAAATAAGTCCAGTAATATAATAATATCAATGTATATATATATTAATCAACTTCTTAAACAAAACACTTATGAGTATCTAATATAAATTTACACAAACAAGGACACAACAAAAACACTACTAAAACAAGGGACAGTGAAAGGAATTCTGAACAAATCAAAACTGAACAGGATGGTAAATAATAAACAAAACATTTTCTCTCATCACTTTTACTGTGGTGCAGAGCCGAACTTCTGGCAGAGCATAAAACACTCATATATACTAGAAAACATGAAACATCTAATTGATATATTATCTGGGATCACAAAAAAGATTTGCAGCCACACATACTAAAATTATATTGTTTTGATTTCCATTTGTTTGTTTTTTGACATGTTTTATGCAATGCAAACATGATACAATGTTTAAAGACCAAATAAATTATCATTTCTTCTAAATTGTCACAAAATAATCATTTATAATGAACTGACATATCTGAAATTTTGGTTGGCTTGATACTTCCTGCTGCATGCTATATGAGAATCCTAAATCATTTCTTGTAGACACTCTTCTAAGATTAACAGTTGGACAAAAATATATAACTAATTAATGCCCATAATCATCCTTTATGCACCAACTAGTATTTGATTCATGTAAAACACTTATTTTCAATCTTTAGAAAAAACACACAAAAAACGCATAAAAAACACACAAAGATCAGCATTTAAGAGTGATAAGTTCTCATGGAATTTAATCATGACATTAAAAATCACTTAAAATGATAATGCCATCAAAATAGCTAATGTAAAACAATTAACAATATTCCAACTCGAGTTGTCAACACAGTATTAAAGTCGTAAAATATAGAAATCTGAACAAAAACTAATAACACAACAATGCTATAACATCTTAAATTTTGAGTATATTTCATGATCGATTATTTTTCTGCTTCCTCCGACATTCCACCATTGTTCCCGCAATCCATTTACATAGGTCTGATGACACACTTGATGGGAATAAGCAAACCTCATTTTGAATGGATGATACAGCTTGTAATTGAACAGGGTCACCTTTATCAGTGAGATTCACAGAACAATATCGTCCAAGTCTACAATCATCACCACTTTCATGGAACTGAATAGCTCTGACTGATTTCTGCAAAACATAATTTATAATATATCTATTATTACTTTTAAGAAATGGAGGGGAGGGGATATTCCCGTTTTCAACACCATTTTAGTTATTCTGATGGACAACTAATCTTACTAGCTTCCCTCGATTTTCCACATTAATGGTTAGGGCAGGATAATGAATGGAATACGACCCATCATCTTGAAATGACACATACTAAATGCAATGCATGATAACAATATAAACATTACCGAACTTGTATGGAAACCTAAATATGACACCTAAAAATGCTCACTTTTCAAGGCTTTTTCTTCCCACCATGACAAAAGATATCAATTATAATATAAATATTGCAAGACAGGCTGTCCATGTGCATACAATATCATAAAAAACAGACACAATTTATTCAAAAATGAATTCTCTGAACAAAGCATCTAAATATATATCATGCATTCAGTAATTCAAAATCAACTCTTTTTACTTTTTCTATCCTCACAAGCCATAATCAATAAAATAAATGCAATCTTGACATTTAATAGTAAACTAGTGAGTGCATTAAGAGCAAATATTACTTAAGACAACAAACAATTTTGATGGTTACAATTTTGCACTCCTTAATGATTTAATGTCTTCTGAAATGCTATTAAGTATTTGATAATTGATTTTCAAAATTCAAGGGCAATTAAGCAAACATAATCATAGCCTCTTCAAAACCACAACAGCAAATTTACAATGTTATAATATAATAAGAGAGCACTTGCATCATGGCTTAATTGGCTTGCAGCGTTTTATTTACCTTTATAGGAAAAGTGGTAGGAGAAAAGGGGAAAATTGTATTTTGAGGACAAAAAGGGAACATTGTATACATATCCTCCGAACATGATTTAATTTATTATCAATAGGTTATAACCCTGATGGGTTACAAAAAGCTATCATACAGATTAACAAAATAATCTTTTTACCAAAAATTTTTTTCCTAGAAAATATTTGACTGAAATGGAATTTTGTAATAATTTAGGGGGAAAATATATACTTTTCAGTCAGAGGAATAGGGCTGTCCACCCCCTCCCCCCAAATGACTAGAAACCAGGGTTTTAAATCAAATTCAATACATTAAAACAAAAGCTGAATTGACTCAGAAAAGGTACCGTAGTATGAGGATTGAAAATGTGTTTTAACTTCAATTAAGTTTGGAAATTAGACATTTAAAAAAAAACTGATTTTAGCTCAGGCCAGAAAACAACAGTTATGACAGACCAACCAAAAATCTTTCATTCGTATAAAAGATCTGATAAAAAAATGTGCAAATATTCATTTGAGTAACTTACAACTTTCTTTAAATCCTTTGTTAAAGCCGTATCAGTGCCATCTACAGCAAATACTTTAGAAGTTGGGTCACTGCTATCAATAAATCTACATATCTCATCTATTAATAATTCCTGAAAAAAACAATACAAAGTTATCATAGACATATAAAGTCCATCATTTCCTTAATGCGAGACTATGGTATCATTTCCTTTAAGTTTATATACCAGCAAGGTGCCATTTTGTTGCAACAAATGAAATTTATCATGACAGCATAGATTGTATAGAATGGTATTATAATTTCACTTGAATACAAGCAATGTCACTCACAAAATTGACATTTCTGGTAATAACTAAAAATTTGAATGCATATAATAGACAATGATCGCTGTATGCGATATAAATTTCAACACACGTCACAGACTAACCAGGGGATCAACTAAATCGATTCTGAGCAAAATGACCTGCTTGATAATGAAATCTGTTATTAAATTGCAACGATAGACCACAGTTAATGGGTTAATTTTATTTTATGGAATGATTAGTTGCTTGTCTTGATGTAAAGTAATGCTCAATTGCAAGTTAAGGTCGTGTATGATCTAACAGAAGTTTAATTTCTGCAAAACCTTTCTAGAATATACTAAGGAAACATTACCTTCCTTAAGTATATCTAATAAGGTTGCTTTACCCTTAATATTTCCCCACAAGCACAAAAAGTAGTTTTAAACAAAACCACTAGATTCCAGGTGATATTTGGGAAATGAAATGTTCAGGGGGCGTATTCACAAAGCATCTTAAGATTTTCTTCAACTTAAGTCGAAATTTTTACTTAAGTGTAATTTTTTTCCATGGTAAAAGTTTGTAAACCAGTCATCAAAAGTGTGAAAATGAATTATCATTTTCATAACTGGCATCTTTAGAACAAAGATAAAATCATATTATTGTGATTTCCTCCTTTATATTAGGAAAAAGTCGAATTAAAGGAAAAATATAACTTTAGTTAAAAATTACTTAAGATCCTGTGTGAATACAGACCCAGGCCTCTAAATTAGGTCAACTCTGTGTGAGTAAAAGTTAAACATGGTTATAGTAATTACTTAGTGACTCGAAAAATTACTTCATTATATTAAAATATTTTACCCTTATTCATTACTTTTATTTCAAAAGGGTTCTGCGCCCAAAAAAGAACAAAATCCCTTCAAATCCTTCCCTGTATGATGAACTGACTACCTTCCTATTCAAAAAATGAGACAATTATTTTTGAAGTTACAAACACACATACATGGGTGAAATTTTAACCTCGATGCAGCAAAAGCAATGAACAATAAAAACCAGTACGGTCTGGATCTACAAAAAATCAGAAATTCTGGCATACATGTAGTCCGGAAAACTTTCATCCCAGAACACACTGTAATTTTTAAGGAAGAAAATTTCTTAGGACACAATAAAATTTACTTACAACAGATGCATTTGGGTCACTGACTAGATCTTTGAGCTTCACAACAATAAGACTGTAATTTGCTATTTGTATATCTTCAAGATCTTGTTGATCTAAAAATGAAACACAAGGTGCACAAATTTTATTCTGTTTATTATAACAAACAACATTCAAATATAACAACCGTTTTTTTCAGATCCTACAAATGTAGTTATTATAGCTGTGGTATGTAAAAGATATAAATAAAACCGAAAGCACAAAATGACAAAGAGATAGAATGTTCAAAAAGAAGGTAAAGCTGGTTTCCACTAATATCCCCCAAAAAATGTCATCATCAAATCTATCCTGAAAATAGAGCATACATTAAAAATCATTCAGTGGTTGCTAAGTGAGTTGCCAAGCACATTTTTAATGTATTCACCAGAAGACGGCTAGCAACAAGACCTAAAAGTGATAGCAACAGAATAGAATTTTTTCTTAACAAGACTATGATAGGCCGGCTTTTTAACTGTAAGAAACAGCTTTCTTAGTTAAAATTCATTTGGTTTAACAGGGGTGTAAACAGACCCAAATCTAAAATTCTGAAAATTAGCTCTAAGTTCTACAACTTGCAAAAATAGAATTATTTGTGTTGTTGTTCAGTAGAGAGAGTGATCTCTCCTATTTAGATCAATCTAAGTGGTTCCAGAGGGCCTAGATCCAGAATCTGGCTTATTCTGGAATTCTGCATGACAGCCCTGGTTAAAGAGACATATCACTCAACATTACTCACCGAAGCCAAATACAATCACAGACTCTGGAATGCTGGTGGACTGGAAGTCAAACTGAGAGAAGAAATCACAGACTTTGGACCAGATGATCTGTGGGACACCACATGATACATCGACAGTCACAACTTTGTCTTGTTTAACAAAGAATTCCATAAAATGCTTAATGCTATTTTCATATAAAAGCACTCGTTTCTGAAAATAAAGTAACACAATAATATAGAAAGTTTAAAAGCAAAATATTTCATAAAATTCAAAAATAAAATAAAAACTGAATCACACTGAAGACAAATTACTGTTATTGAAAGTGACTGAAAAGAAACCCGTCTAAACAAATTGACCAATGACATTAGGTGAAAGGGGTAGATATAACCCCATGCCACTGTAAGTGCATTTTTTATTTCCTGATGAAACGTTATAAAAATTACAAATCATAATTAATTTGTAAATTCAAAATTAGCAATGAAGTTATACAACAAGAACATCTTGACACTTTGCACAAAAATATCCCAACCTCAGTTATAATAAGTTGTCTACAATTGAGCAGTACAAGACTGCAGCATTCACACACTACCCACACAAGAACACGAGGACCGATAACATCTAAAACCTGCATCTAAGATTAATAAATCAGATTTTTAAGACTAGACTAAAATCTAGATTTTCTGACTGGCCAAACTTATCATTGTCCAATAACCTCCGAAGTCTATGTCTGAGATTATAGGTCAGATTAATAAAACTAAACCAAAATTTCTGACCGACCAATTCTGCGGCTATTCCAACAATTATAATAATCAAGTCAGTTCCTGAGCTAGAACCTTATCCTTGAGGACTGATGCTATTTACCTGAGTCCTTGATGAGTCAGCTTCATCTGATTGTTTTGGTGCGTCAGGTTTTTTCGGGTCTTTTTGCGTAGAAGGATGCTTGGCACATTCAACTTCTAATTTGTTCAGTACTTTATCTTTTGGCATAACAAAATGTATAGCGAATGAGATTGGGAACTGAAATTTGAAAATAATGGCATTTGTTGAAGTAATGAATGACTGATATTACCGCTAGTATTGATTAGGTAATGAATAGGTGTATCAACAGTCAATATGTTCACAATAAGATTTGTAGAATACACAATTCAATGATCTCTGTATACATTGTTGCAAAATAAAACCAATTTTCATTAAAACCATGAATTGTGCATGACGCATGGTTTACTCAAAGTCAGAGGTATCCATTATTGTTTCAGACAAAGAAATTGACCATGAGTACAGCAGTGTCTATGATTAGAGAAGCCTCAACATTCCACATAATTCCATAAATATTCTCTAAGGCACTATCCTGTCAAATGCATACAACTGTTTATTGCTTTGGTGTAACACAATTATTTTCACTATGAAAGTGTTAAGAGAAAATCAAATCTGTAAAACAATGATTTCATGATATTCACCAACAGAGACTTGATTGCTAAAACTATGACTATAATTAGCTCTACTATAATGAAGGGCTGTTTTGATGAGAAAATCATCAATATCATTAAAAATTTACGGACATAATTCATGGAAATTGCAATTATGTGTCTTTCAAGTTGAGTTAATTAGTCATTGATCTTTTTTCCTGATTCATTAGAAAAGTTCACATTCGAACGTAATTATAACATGCCAGCAGCCTCTCATAATCCTTGATCATTTTATTCACAACTAGGTCTCATGTATTTCTTTATGATGCTGTGAACGCTTTCACTTGTCATGGCTAGCTATAATTGCTTACAATTAGCTATCAGTGGTTATCAACAACTGTTCCGACACAATAGAGAACAACACTACTTGTATCACCAGTGTATATTGATCACTTATCAAACATATCGGATTCATTAGTAAAACTTGGAAAAATCAGACAATATTTGGCATGAAAATTCAATACTGATATTAGTTGATTAAATCATTACTCATATATTAATTGAAGCATTTTATAAAACAGCACAATGTGTTTGTAAAACACAATGCCCCCTCAGGGTGACCTTGACCTTTCGGAAGCATTCTGTTTTATACATAATAGGCATGGTTAAAGTTTGGAACAAACAAATAGACAGTCCAAAAACAATATGGCCCCTATCTATTGATACAGGGGCCTAACAATAATCAATGATTATACCACTATTACTATGACAATTAAGAGTCCCTTTATTTAGGCCTTAAAAGTTATGTTCACAGTTACCTTACCCAATTTGTATTTACCAAGTTTCCCTAAACATGATGTTTTCTTCTAGCTTCACACAATATTCATAATCAAAATTTACAAGCCACACATGAATTATCAATAGATAATATGATTATTTCATTAAGTAATGTATAATGAGACAATACTAACAGTAATACAATGTGAAATTATTCATACATTTATATAACACAAATTTATCTATAATACAAAATCAATACAAGTCCCACTGTAGCTTTGTAGAGAGTTCATTACAAAGATCAGGAGGAATTTAACAGGTACAATTTACACAATGTAGATGCTTAGAATAGAAGTGAATGGAGCCAAATCATATTTCTTATATCTAACATTCGGACTTAAACACAAACATCAAAGCACTTTCAAAAAGAAAAAGTTTGTTACATTTAAGTTCAGTGCCGATGTACACTGTTACAAACCAGCTGCATACATTAGCATTCATTATCTAACAAATATTCATACAACTAACAGAAAAATGTAATTTACATTCACAATGAAAAGTATCTTAATTTTAATTTATTCATGATTTAGTTTAGACTTCAAACTTATACTTAGATGACCTTTAAAGTTTGCTACAACTGTAATATATTTAGTTCATTATTCATTTTTTGGACTTCCGATGTTCCTTATATCTGATTATTCCATATTTATAATATATATAACCATGTCTTGCATTATTTTTCTTTTCATGATAAAAAAGCCAAAACTTAGCTATACATATTGAAGTGTTCCTTGTGCATTAAATTTTGTTGTAATTTGTCGATAGTGAGTAAAGTTTACAGTTGTATAAAGACTTGTGACAAAAACTCAATATGAAGACTAAATATGGAACCAAACAATCACTTGAGATGGTCTCATTATGATCAAGTTGCAATACAGAGAAAAAGTTGTTGAAAACCAGTCTGAAAGTAGGAAGTCATCATATAATGATATGATTTTAGATTCCTCACTTAATAGTGATATATTAGTTACTAGGAGAGGTTTCACATTATACCATATCTATAACCACATTTATCTGTTGGCCCATTCGACAGCTATGGTCATTTCAGAGCCGCCACACAGAGTTAAGATACAGGAGAACTGGGCATTTATATCCCTACTCTTACTTAGATTTAGAATAGTTTTTCCTGGTTCTTTATCGTGCAAGGTGCCAAGCACCGATACACATGTCTGTATTTTAACACAGTACTTGGCTCAGTATCTGGAATGGGGACACTGACAGTGTCCCTGCAATATAGAAAGGTAGAGCTAAGATTTAAACCCGCAATTTTTCATTTAGTAGTCAAGCATGTTACCACTAGACAATAACTGCAACACAACAATATCATATATTACCTTCTCTTCAAATGTTTTGAACTCATCAGAGCATTCCTTGATAAACATTGGATTGGCTAACATCCATTTCAAGTTAGGCATCAAATCTATGATGAAGAATTTGGATTTGTTGCGCTCTAAAAGTGCCCGACTAACCATACGTAATACTGCATCAAGCTTAAGGAAAGCCTCTTCCTTCTGCAATCAAAAATGTAAAACATTTGTTTCTACAGCTCAGAGAATACTAAATGTCACTGATTCATAAATATTTAAATATAGAACAGAACAGTTAATAATGTTACAAAAGTATGCAGAGAAGATTCCAAATTTTACACAGCAAATTCAGTGAGCACTAAAATGACACGCTTTTCTCACATAACCAATTCAAAGATGCATGTCTACACATACAACATGCACTAATGAAATTATGTAAAAATCCAATTTATACAAATTGTATTGATTTTCTATGGTTAAATAATTTACAATGCAATGAATGTTTCCACTTTAGGACAGTCTTTCACTATTTCTAAAACACGATTTGATTCATGTAAAAATTTCAGTTCACTATTTCTGATGGATTTTTACAATTCACTTAGACTGGTAACCATTGCGGGAAACTAATTTGGCAAACATGTTAAGAAAGTAAGCTTTAGAATATCTTACCTTAAGAAGAGATTGAATCATAGGAATTATATTGTTAGGATTTGGATTTTCAACTTTCCTTCCAAGATTTTCAAGAATTATGTTTTCTACGTTGATGATTTCCATATCAAATACATTGGCCAGATTGTCTAAAATTTTCCCTTTCTTCGTTCCAGGACCTCCTGAAGATGAATAACATTCACAGAATCAAATACAGTGTTAGCATTAAATATATTTATAAGGAGCAAGGTTTTCTGAATACATCATTGATCAATATATAGTATCATAAATATTTAAAAAATAAAGTACATATTTGTTATTTGTTAGTTTTATTACAATAGTTGTAATATGCTGAGTGTAGTGGTATCCAATATCTTTTATTATATATCACTAAATATAAGGTAAGAAAAAGACATGTCACTTGTGACAAAGACAGTAGATCACCAATGTTTCCAGTTTTCCTCTACCAGTAAATATAAGATACAATTCATCCACTAATACTGTCTAACTTCAGGATCAATCGACACCAAAAAGGCAGAGTTACTGTAAACATGACAATACCGGTATTTCTTTTTGACCTTATAAAAACTTCACAAAGAAATTCTGGCTTGGTAATGTCACAATATGAAATATTCAACGAAACTTCATTCAGTATGGAAGTGTTTAACATAACACTCAGTCTCTGCATTGTATTTTACTTGCACTCAAAGATCAATTAAGTCTTCAATAGATATTCCAATGTATTATATTCAAGAATACAGTATTAGTTATACCGTCCTTATTATACTCAAGGCTAAAAAATAGTTTGCTTCTGTTTACCAGTCCAATCCTAGTTTTAAACACCAAAAAAAAGCAAATAATTGTGTTAGTATGAATTGTGCCTCTAAAGTTCGAAAAATACAGTCACTAAAAAATAGAAAATTATTAGCGACCAGCCTTCCCTATACTTTTTTGTCAAGTAACCAGAAAAACAACCCTTTTTCTAGCCCTGTCTATCAGCTATGGATGTTTTATGTGTGCTCAGGGGTTTTCATTATGTTTTGGGGCCCTTTTGGGGGATGAAATTGTGAGTTGCAGCCTCGCCTAACACCAATTTGGGGAATGAAATTTCAAGGAGTGAACTGGAAATTTGGGGAAAATTGCATTATTTCAAAGAAATTTTCAGAGGGGAAGGCGCCCTTAACAGGTTATAACTATATAATAAAGAAAAGCCTTGGTGCTTGTAATGAATTTTAAAGCTTAAGGTATATACATTTCAATCTTGTTTCACAAGGCAACAATATGAATATTTTAGATTCTTGGACCACCCTGTCCATCTCCCCAAAAATTGTTCACTGGACATGCAGAATAAATTTTTGGTACCGTATGACTCTAGTGAATAATAAAAGGTCAGATATTGTCGATCTACCCACACTATATGGCTAAGTTCAAGGGCACATAACTCTGGAATGTGTGGATCACTGTGCATGGAAATTTTGTCATGCACATCTACATTTGGTGGTGACATAATTCAAGCAATTTGGTAGTAGTTCACTCCACATACTTGTGAAATAGTATGCGGACAGACCGACCATAAATGTTTGAATAATCATTAAAAAGTATGTTGAATGTGTTAGAATATAATCATTCAATCAATAAACTTGCAAATTTGTAAAAAAAAGGCAAAAATTGCCTCCTAGGAACCATTCTCATAGCTGGCAGCAATATATTGTAACATAAATCAGAGAACATAATTATGTTGTAACATTGAAATAGACTGAATATTAGAGAAATAATGAGATAGAAAGATTAAACATGTAAATAGCATTAATTACACAGAATCACACACAATAAAGCCAGTAATTAGATCATTACATCTCATTCCACAGTTGTTTTTTTTCCCAGTGCAACCAAAGATATAATTAATATTCAGTCGCCGACAAAGCCAGTGGGATTTTTTAAAGACCAACGATGTAAATTAAATACCATTGATCCTCAAATAAGAGAAGTCAGTGATTAGGTAGAATATTAACTAGACCATTCATATCTAAATTAGTAATTACTTATAAAGCCCATAAATAGCTGACATGATGACTGTCACAGGATTTTAATCATAGGATATATTACATATTTCTTCACAAGAAAAACTCTGACCAAGTCATTAATTGGTAGCTATCTTTGTAAGAGAATGTAATGACAGTAACTGTTTGAGATTATTACAATATATATGTAAATAAATTTGTTCTACTCTTCATTTGAACAAACAAGATACCTTTGTTATAGTTACAAGCTTTTGATCAATATTGCAAACATGTTTTACATTATCATTTTCAGCCCAGAGAGAGTATCAAAATGAAGAGCTCTACATAGGGCCATCCTTAAGGAAAAAATTGTTTGCCGTAACGCTATCTCTTCACCAAAAAAAGGCCCCTACCCTACTTTATTTTGGCCTCTCAGGATTTTAAAAAAAAATCATTAATAATAGCATTTTGATATGTATTTTGGGTTTAAATATAAAAAATAATAAAAAAAAATGAAAAATAAAATCCTATCTACCTACCCGCCACTGACTGAAAATTTTCTGGGTCGGGTTACAGCAAACAAACATTTTTTTAAGGATGGCCTAGGGTTTATTTAAGACAAGCACTAGTGAAGCACCATTATAATTTGATTGATGATCAATATCAACCCCCAACCCTCTGAAATAAGATGCTGTCCTTCCCAACCTAACAATTGCTTCATAAAAGAGGTTGATGGTCTAAAAGACAAAAGTTATAAATATAAAAATATTTATACCAATTTATATCATTATAACTTGGTTAACATCATCTGAGAATATGAAATAATGTTCACCTGGGAACAACAATCACCATGGGAATAATGGTCACCTGTGAGCAATGATCATTCATTAGCACACACTGACTGACACATAATACTCAGTAAACTTCTGAACAAAGGTCAACCAAGAATAAAGGCCATATTTCTAAATTCAATTCTCCTGTTGGTGGCTTTTGCTCACAGACCTGTGCGATTTTGAACATGAACATGTTACATGGTTGTGTAGTTTGAAGCTAAGATATCTCTTTAAAATGACATCCAGACCTGTTCTTTATCCTGAATATATTTGATATATATATATACTATACATATTTGCTTATCTCTAGACAATATCAGACAGGATCAAATATAGAATACTGGAGTCTTTTCTGGAAAATTTTCCAGACCTAGATGTCAAAGAAATATTCTCAATTCCATTAAGACGGCGAAACTACAATAGAGAAGATCATTCACTGTACATTTCAGTAAATCTAATCATTAATCACTCTTTCCCTCTAACCAACAGAAGGTTCCAGTTCCCCAAGATAGACAGGACAAGATTAGTATTTGCTTGTGTCTGTTGATACATGTAACAAACTACCAGTTTTTATGCCACATCAGATAATTATATACAAGTATGCTGAATAGAACTACATACACAATTAATATACCTTATCAGCAGGCAAAATGAAGAAAGAGTACTTAGCTGGTTAAACATTCTTAAACATCTTTAACAGTTGAACACCATGTTATTAACTGCATACCATTGTATACAAAGTACTCAGAAGAAACCAGTACATCATAGTACTTAGTAATAGTACACTGAACCATTTGATTTTATTACTGGAAGAAAATCAAAAACAAGTTCGGCTGATTACCAGAAATCTAACATTTACTTTTAATGCTCAATGATTTTTTAGCACTTAGACCAATTGTAACTTTTAAGTACTATAGAAAGTAAGCATTAAATTAACACACTTATTTGGGAATATCCAAATGTCATCCAAGTTTCATACAGTGGATGAATGAAAATTCGACTCACTATTTGTTCCTATATAAAGCTACATGCATACCATATTGCATGAGGGTTCATGTATTGGCTGTCAAATGTATGATATTTCGTTTCATTAATTTCAATGGAAATAATTTTAAGAGAAGCATCAGTACAATAAAAAACTAATCCATGATGTATTATCAGTGTTGAAGTGATTTTTATTGAAAATATGGTGGAACATTTTTAAGTCAGCACTCAAATACTATGACAGCTAGGTAATGTGTTGCAAAAGACACCATGATACATGGCCCTGCTCCAATGCCCAATGTGAGTACATATTTATAATTTATTATAAAAATTTAATCATACGACAGATCAAATACCAGGTAAATCACTGTTAGTCTGTGGGAAAAAAGCAGGGATTTTCCTAGATAATATTGGGGGATGGGGGGGGGGGGGTAAGGGATCCCAACTGAGAGTTAAAACCTCACATTGTACAAGCTTCCAGAATCTATCTTAATCTGAGACTGGCTTTAACAAAGTAAAACCAAACAGTTGCTTCGTACAACCTAGAACCTTTTTACTAACTTCTTACAAAGTTTCTCTCAATTGAACTTTCAGAATAAGATCAGCCTTAATTCTTTCCAATATCTACCAGTGAAGAAAGTTTTGTCACATTCTGAAAGGATATTAGCTGGTGTATCTCATAGAAATCAATAGACACTGTACATCCAGGCTGTATTTTATGCCAGACCTTCAAATTTATACAAGCTGAAAAGTTGGGAGTAAGCTTTTGCACTCATTTTCATTAGGCCAAGAATAAAATATGAATGTTTGCCCTAACACGACCGACCCCAGAAAAATGACCGCGCCCCAAAATATTTTAGGTCTAGAATATTTTTTTCAGTATGAGGACTGCAAATAGATATTTTCCATCTGCATGTTCTTTTTCAGTATTTTAAACAATATTTTGAGTTCACACTCAGTCTTGTTTCAAAATGAAAAAAAGATGTATTTAAAAAAAAAAAATTTTGATCTACCTACCCAAAATTTTAAACTTGGGTAGCATTAAGGCAAACAGAAATTTTTTAAACTTAGACCCATGTGTACTTATTTTTTGGTCAAGTAAATGGAAACAAATGGCCTTAACATGCATTTTAACTGGTCATTACAAGCAGTATATCAAGTTTCCAAAAAGATTTTTGAAGAATTTTAAAACTGTTCTGAATTTAAATTGTTTATTTATCAATTCTAGATTAAATATTTACATAAAATCAGTCCTCTGAATCAGTTATTTCTTTAACATGTTAATAATAAAAGTAGCAGTTCCCACACAATACAACATCTACTAGGATTGATGTAGGTCTGTCTACCTGATCAAATATTGGATCTATTTGTACATTTAAAAGTAATGTAAACAAATCATACATCAAATATTAGAAATGTACAGATAAACTTGAAATGACCTATGTATATTTATATTTAAATGTGCGCATTATTTAACTTTGACAATGTATTTCTTTACTTAACTATTTGGCTGTATTAGCACAGCAGAATACATACATGTATGAATCTCTAAGTACCATTCATAGTATTTGATTTATCTACAATGTAAAAACATTGACACAATACAAGATGCTTATGTAACTTGTTGCTTGACATAGTAAAATAACTTCACCATACATGTATCATCACATATAATTAATTATGTTAAAAGGGGCAATGTTGTGCTTATTATCTAGGTACTTTTTCAAGTTAAGATATCTATAACATTATACATCTATAAGTATTTAATTAGTAAAAAAACTGTGAATATATTATGAAATGAGTCACATTAAGAACAGAACCAATTTTGACATTAGAGCTAAATTTGATCTATCTTAGTACTGTAGAGTAACTAAACTATTAAAGGCTTCTCAAAATAAATCTCTGTAACAAAATGACCCCTGAGACAGGGCCAATTTTATCCCAAGGATGATTTGAATAGTCTTGGTAAACCCTTGGTACTATCCCTATCTGGAGGACCACAAGATGAAGACACACAACAGATTTTTAGTTTTAGTCCAATTTTGACCAACAAGATATTTTAAAGTTTTCCCTTTATAAGTATACCTACACCTAATATGAGATTATGACTTATATATATACAGTTGAATCTCGTTATCTCAAATTTCTAGGGACCGTGGAAATTAGTTTGAGATAACCGAAATTTGAGATAAACAAATACTATATAAAAATATATGTTTTAAAGTATTTGTGTACACGCACGTACAGTAGCCTTTATCTAAAATTACAATACATGTATGATTATGTTTCGCTTGAATACGTAGAGAAGAAACAAAATAATTATGTATCTATTCATAATAAATAATATCAACAATTAATGTCCCAACATAAAATACATATTTTCGGATGTGTACGCATTCCGTACATACTGTAAGATGAATCCGTTCGTTGCAACGTCGATCACGCTCTCGGAATTAATTATTTTTATCAAGCTAAGATCATTTTACAAAGATTTGAATCCAACACTGTCATAGGTGGCAAGTAATCGTACTCAATTTTCAAGTTAAACCTACGAGTATCCTAGTATTCAGATACTCACTGCAGCCGAAGTTATACGTGGTGCGTATTTTTTACCTTACCTATCATAATTTTAGTTAAGTCAAATAACAGGTATGATTATCATCATGCTACACTACACGTGTGCTCTCTGTTTGTCACACGATTATAAATCTCCCGAAGCCTTTAAATTGTTCAATTAGCAAAATGTCATGATAGGTGTGAAAACGTCCATTTTGGGCTGATCTGCTCCAACTTTGAGATAAACAACTCAACTACATGCTAATTAGAAACACGGGGACAAAAATTTAGTTTGACATAAACGAAATTTTGAGATAAGTGAATTGGAGGTAAGCGGATTAATTTCATATAGAGAAAGAGCAAAAAAATCGGGACCCAGCGAAACAGTTTGACATAACCGAAATTTTGATACAAGCGAGTTTGACATAACGAGATTCAACTGTATATGATAATATTATTATGCATATCCCTATACATTTTACAAGTGATTTCTTGATAGATCAGCCTCCAAGGATCAATCAAGTGAAGTTTGACTGAAATTGGCTCATTGGTTTCTAAGGAGATTTCAGTGCAAACAATTGTTAATGACAGACAGGGCAATTACTTTTAGAACTTCCCATACATTTAGCACTGCATGTTCTGGTAAGCTAAGATTACATTGCAAAAGTTAGGGCATATTAGTAATTTAGTGTAAGCACTTTTTTACCTACCTGGAAATGTCTGAGACAGATTCTGTACTTGCAGGCTAACAACAACAAACATCAAATTGAGTCAAGAAAATTATGTTTTTATATTCCTTTGTTTAAAACATAAAGATTCTAGCATGTTCCACAGACTGGAAACACATTTATCATGTATATACATATACAAGGGTTACAACTTCCGAAATGACGGTTTATGTACCAAGTTGGTTTAACACATGCACCATGTAACTTTTCTAATAATTGGTGTCTACGGATAACTAACATATAAATCAGGGGTTGTAACAGGACAAGATTCTCAATCCTGAAAATTAGCCGGGGGTCTGGGGAGCGCAGGGTTGAGGGCAGAGCCCTTGTGGGGGGTTCAGTGGGGCAATGCCCCCTGAAGCAAAATGATTTTGAGCATTTTCAGGTTCTTCTGTAATGCATTTTGGCAATACAAATTCATGATTTTTTTTCAAAAACTCACGGTGTTTTTCTCTCCATATTTCTAAACAAGAGGGCCATGATGGTCCTGTAAATGCTCACCGGGAAAAAAGGTCATTTGGAGACAAACATTGTTTAAATATTTCTACATGAGTCCAAGTTAAATCAAGTGACCCTAAGGTCAAGGCCAATTTTTACTAGTGTTGTAAAATCGGACTTGAAAGAGAATCGATTATCAGATCGAATCGGAAAGGGTGTTTCGATTCACAATCGGAAAATAATCGACAGCAAAAATTTGTATCCTTATTTGACAAACTTATTTGGTTGTTACTTGTTTGTCATACAATATAAAGTAAGTAAAATCCGTAACACAAAATACTTCTAAACTGATGACCTGATCTTCTCTGGACAAGGGAAAATTTCACTCAAATTTTCTCAAATAACAGTGACCACCCTTGTTTAAATACACACAATGTCCGAAAGTAGTGGAAAGAAGCCAGTTGCTCAAATAATGACGGCGGTCTCCCTACTTGTGAAGACATCGATTTAACACAACTAACATTGATAGTTGCCAACCTCAACTGTCAGCAACGATTATTCGATTATAACCGATTATCGTTACATCACTAATTTTTACCCCAGGGCCATAATATGAACAAATCTGGAAGAGGTCTGCTAGACAATACTACATACAAAATATCTTAACTCTAGGCCTTGTGGTTTCGGAGAAGATTTTTTAAATTTTCCTATATAAGCCTATATAAATCAAGTGACCCCCGGGGTGGGGCCAATTTCGACCCTAGTGCAATAATTTGAACAAACTTGGTAAGGTCCACTAGACAATGCTACATATCAAATATCTTAGCTCTAGGCCTTGTGGTTTAGGAGAAGAAGATTTTTCAAATTTTCCTATATACAATAGAATAAACCTCAGGGCGGAGCCAATTTTGACCCGGGGGCCATAATTTGAACAAACTTGGTAGAGGTCCACAAGTCAATGCTACATACAAAATATCTTAGCTCTAGGCCTTGTAGTTTTGGAGATTTTTTTAATTTTCCTATATAAGCCTATATAAATCAAGTGACCCCCAGGGTGGGGCCTATTTTGACGCTAGGGCAATAATTTGAACAAACTTGGTAGAGTTCCACTAGACAATGCTACACACTAAATATCTAAGCTCTACGTCCTCAGGTTTTTGAGAAGAAGATTTTTGAAGATTTTCAAAAAAAATCCTTCTGATTGCCATAGCAACCAGAGTTCCGCATGGAATGGAATTCTTTGAACAACTTTGGTAGAGCTTCACGCAAGGAACACACCTGTTTGGTTGAAATTGACCAAGTGGTTTAGGAGGAGATGTTGTTTAAAGAAATTGTTGACGACGGACGGACTGACGGACATATAGCTTGATCCTAAAAACTCACCTTGGCACTCTGTCTGTGCCAGGTGAGCTAAAAACGTATCTAAAATAAACCTTTAAATATCGATAAATAAAACTACATGGTAAATGGTATCTCTTATTGCAATATCGCCAATTTCGTTTAATTCAGCCATTTCGCTAAATCTCACGCAAACTGTTCTACCATACTTAATGGAAGTCTCCAGGTTTTGTACATGTATGAAAATGGCTGCGTTCATGAGTTATCAAGTGAAGAATATTTTTAAAACATATGCGAGATTATACGTGTTGTGTTCTTGATACGTTGTTTTTAAATTTTGTTGGAAACAAAATTATTCTTGAGCGCGCTCGATATTTCCTTAACCTCACAGAAACTGGTTACTCGAGGGCTAATAACTGTTGCTTATTATTTACAAAACATGACAAGTTAAAAAATTGTTAAGACTATCTGTCAACAAATTTTCTGTTATATCGCGCATGCACATTGTATGGAAACCGTGCATACATAAAATACCATGAAAACTATTTATACCACCACCAGCACCAGAGCATTATGATAAGACCAAAGCAAAGAGGACAATATGATTGTTAAAAGAATATGAATTATAAACGTAAAAAATGCAAGCATAAAATTTAAAATTAGATAAAGGAAAGTATCAATGATGGAATTTATCATTATTTCTAACAAAAATAGCACATGTGATGACAAATTCCTCATAGATATCCAAATTCTGGTAGCACCATAGATCCTGTGACAATCTAAAATTTCTAAATATGATGGAAAGAATATCGAATAAATTATGAAAGGAAAAATATGCTACGTTTTAATTATATAAAACAAACATTAATAACTTAATTCATATTAATTTTGCATCCAAACCCAACGCAAGGGAACATTGTTAAAAAATAAAATATAACTGAACATATTTTCGGATACATTGTCGCCCGAAGCAGACTGCTACCTACCAAAAACAAATATCACTTTAGGATCATTTTCCAACAATCGAACTCCGTCTCCAGCTTTGATGCTGACCTTAGGCTGTCGTCGGAAGTAAGAAGTTTTATTTCCATCATCTGAATTTTGACCTTTTTCATTACTTGTTGATCCTCCACATCCCATTTTCACAATTCTGCACCACAGAACGCAGACGTTTCGCGCGGTACTGTCATTCGCATCTCATTTGCATATGACCTATAACAAACGGGTCAATAATGGCTGCGTTCGATTTTATAATGCTTTCAACTGGCAATGTTTGATTTACAGTACAGGTCTTTGATATAGCTGGTCAGTGATTGATCAGAAGATTAATTTGTTTAATATGTCACTGGCGTAGCTCCCTATAGGCACAATTAAAGGGGTAGGCCGGGGGCCGGGAGAATAGAAGATCCTATGCTCAGAACTTTTGACCAAGTTTAAATAATACGTCATCAAGGACTTATATACATACAAGTCCTTGACGTCATGTAATAAAATAATGTATTAATTAATGATGGTGAATGAAAAGTAATTATGATCAAATAGTCATTGTTGTTATATATTTATAATATTGATAAATGAAGCGTTGATCGAGTGCGCATTCTGTAAACAGCGGTGCATCATCAAGCTAACACAATGTGTGTAGCACGTGACCTGGATGTACATACATATTAGTCTGGTACCCGTCTCCAATCTTACAGTATTATACTGTAAGATTGGAGACGGGTACCAGACTACATACATATTGGCGTCGAATGTTGCACTGTCGCTCATGTAGTCGTGCTTTGGGGATTTGTTTACTATATATATCTTCTATAATGGCATTAAGACAGGTACGTACGTCAATGTTCCCACACCTACACGTGGAAATGGTCTAGAAGATATGGATGGTGCAGTGGTCCGGTACTGGATACCCTACTGCAGGACAGACGCCTACCGTCACTCCTTCTTCATCTCCGGAGCGCAACTGTGGAACCAGCTAGCTACCGAAGCACCTTACAGTTCTACAGACCCCAGAGTCATTCAGGGAAGGACTGACTGGTCTCCATCTCAAACAATGAGCAATCCTGATTGTACATATTATAAATAAGGTTTTGTCTTTTTTATATTATCAAAACAAAAATATAAATATTTTCTATCAATGGCACGGGGATTTTGCGTTATGTGTAGTCTCTGATGAATGTAAAGATCTATCAATTTTAAGTTTCTTTTATACACGTATATACATGTGCGTTGTAATTACTAGCATTCTAATTATCAAACAGCAACTTGATATTTTGTATGAAGTTGTTGATATAATTTAGTAACTACTAGGGCCGATCTAAATATATACTGGCTTCATGTAGCAATATTTCTAATTTGTTTCGCCAGATAGTTGCATGTATATAAATAAAACTATCTGGTTAATTCGCCTGGCGGAAATAACCAGCTTTTAAATCCATCCCAAATAGAGTTGGAGATCGACAAGTCCAACAGTCGCATGTGTCATAAAAATCCGATGTAATTTCAAGCAGCGTTTTAACAAGAGAATTCTTCACTTTATGTACAAATTCATTCAAATATTACAATCTGTTTTGCAATAAAAACGATACGATTAGCAAGAATAAAACATGATTTGCTGAATGCAAACCAACGTATTACGCATTGTAAGTACGAACGGAAATGAGAACGAATACTTATTGCGGAAGTCACATGATCACGTGATAAACAAAATGGTCGACATTTGACGGATATGCTGGCAGTGTGATAGTTTTCTACATATTTCGCGTTTATAACTGTTTGTATTTTGGATTTGTAGCGGTTACTGTTGGCATAAATTTTAAGTGTATGTTATTTTATATTGTTTGACCGTTGCCTTTTCGAAATCACGGAATCGGCGTACATGAGAGAATGTGATCTGTCAAAAGTCACCGGAATAGACGATGTTTGATGTGTTAAAATATTGAATACGTGCTTCTAAGAAAAACACACTGTATTACCCTGTATACGTCATATATTGTTACAATGGTGCGCATGTGTTAAAGCTCCCACCAGTTATGTTTACCCTATAATAAATATTGAACAAATTGAGTGTAGTCCAACTAATTAGTCAGTCTGTTATGACAAGATACTTTTTTACTTGGCCCTGTCCCGCACAGTATAACAAAGATCTGCATATTTGTGAATTAAAACCCGTTGGGCACGATAACTACGATATTTGTGATCAAAGTGCAGGGTTTTTTCTCGTATTTTGGGAATATGACCCATACCCTTGGGATTGGGAATTTTCGCGGTGTTTTAATCGTATAACTACATTTTTTGCATTGTCCAACTTATTCTACTTATTCTCCCATAGAACAGTAGCAGAATAAGATATTTACTACCAATAGTGGTGTTAATGAACTTATAAAATTTTTAAAAAAAAATATTTATTTTTTTTATTGGGAATTTTTGTCTGTGAATTGGGAAAAAAAGATACTATTTTCCATTGGGAATATGACCGAATTTCGGCTATAAAATCGCCCCAAAAAATCCCCAAGGAAGAAAACACTTTTCTATACTCATGTACCATCAAAGTATTTCAGTTTAGAAATGTTTATGTCTGTTTTACTGAATTATATAATTTGCACTTGGTATATTTCCGCTATTTACAGGAACAAGCATTTATTACTAAAATTTTAAGATGGCTGAATTCTGGTTGATATCTGCCCCTGGTGATAAAACATGTCAACAGACATTTGACAAGCTGAATGCTGTTACAGCAAGACAGTACTCTCTCTCTACAAACTACAAATTCAATTTACCTGATCTTAAGGTAAGTCTGACAAATTAATTATCATGCATTTATTTCAGATCACATGTATATTTTCCAGTGAACACCCTGTGTTGAGTTAATATTATTTTACCACATTGCTAATTTTTGTCTCCGGCAAAAAAAATGTTTCCCCTTTTATCAATATGCAGCATGTTTTTTCCCTTTTTTCCTACAGGCTACTTCCCCAACTCATGACAAAAATGCCTGGACATTTAATTGCATATATTCATGTTTTAATACACTTGTGAAATCTGTTCAAACTATTTTGTATGCTCAATAACTTAAACAAATATGAATATGATATAAATTATTATATATTAATTTATTAATAATAAGAATTCATTAGAATTAATTTTGGTATAACAAATTTATAATCTGCATAAATTGAATGTGATGTCTAGAAACATTTTTGTCTATATTCTGTAACACAATCAGTCATAAAATTTAGGCATTAATCTTACTACATAAGAAATAACTAATAGTCTAATAGTTTATACATGTTCTATGAAATTTTCTAGCATTGTTAAACTTTGAACTATGATTATATTCTGTAAAATTCAGTATTTTGAAAATTAGTGTTTGATATAGTGTATTATGTGTGTAATATAATATAATATGTGTATTATATGTGTTTATAATTTGTGTGTATTATAGGTCGGTACTTTGGATACACTTGTGGGATTATCAGATGATCTTGGAAAACTGGATGTGTACTGTGAAGGGTATGCTGATAATTATGTATTTCTTTTAGTGGTCCGAAAAAAGTACACACAAAATTTTATATAATTGCTGAAAAAGATAATTTTCAAGAGCGATTAAAATATTTCATTTTTGTTCTGAAATATGATGAAATTATCACTGAAATATTTACTGGACAGTTGGACCACTGACCTTCGCAAATTTACTGGACTTTGTCCGAAGCTAAATTCGAAGACTGCTTATTGCATTCAAAGCCACTTTGAACTAGTTGAAAACAGACATACAACATTTTAGATTATTATTGAATGATCAGTTTTAATTCAACTAATTTTTACAGAATAACCCGAAAAACTGCTGCCTATCTTGGTGAAGTTTTAGATGATCAAAGAGACAAATTACAGGAAAACCTTCTTGCAAATGGAGGTTGGTATTTAGATAACAAAATGTTACAAAAATAGCTAATTCTGTGCAATACATATAAATGAAATTACATTTGATATACATAATTAGTATGATGAGTCATATTCAAGTTTGGAATATTCCCTGGCTTTCTCATATAATTTGAGGGCTCAGCGCAACACTGTCGTAACTTGTTCTTATTTCAATATGAGTTATGACACTGTTGCGTTGAACCCTAGAATTATCTTCAGTATTTTAAGATATAGAAAAACCACACTTACCATAGAGATAGACAAATGCTTGTAACTCAGACTTGATTAAGGTATTAAAGATTGTGTTACATTTGATATACTTCAGTGGACTTGAATACATACCTTACAAGGTTTCAGTGGGATTTAGCCAAATATCCAATCAAACAATCACTGAAAAACATACAGGAAATCATCTCAAAGGTTTGTCTGATGTTTTGTTCATCAACATTTAAGTATATTGTATAAGGTTGGTGTATTGTTATTATTTATCTACTACAGGGTTATAAATAAGGGTTAACTTGGCATTTATCATCTCTACTCTTATTTTGTAAAGTTTTTTCCTGGTTCTTTAACATGTCTGATTTAAGACAGGGATACATGCCTAACCTATTTCCTGTGCTTTTCTAAGCGCAGTCCTTGGCTCAGTAGTTGGAAAGGGGACACCGATAAAGCATACCTAACATATCAGAAGGCAAAGCTGAGATTTGAACTCATGACCTTTTGTTCAGTAGTCCAGCACATTGCCGCTTGAACACTGTTCACTCTTTTCTCTACTTCAAAGTCATGTAAATTTTACTGTTAGAAATACAGTGGAATGATTGTCAGTTGCTTGAAATGTTAGCTTTTACTAATTTATTTCATTTGGTATAATTATTTTTCATTTGATTTCGGACACATTTGATATGAAATGCATAATAAAGGCATTTATGGAGAGTTTTAAATTATCTTTTTTCTCTAAAAGGTTTTGTGGCGTTAATTAGGGGAATGTTTATTTGTTTGAGTTTTACGCCCCTTTTCAACAGTCAGAGTCATATGAGGCAGACAGTTCACCTCATCATCGTACCTGAGAAAAACCAGTACTAGACTCCCATCCTCTGTAAGCAACTGCTTACTTCCTCACATAAAGAGACATGATCGGTAGCTGGGCTGGAACCCATGACCCTCTACCAGTAAGAGGTTACAGTGTTTTGAAGTCAGCTACCTTAACCTCTCGACTATTTGAAAACTAATAAAGGAACAGGAAACTTAATATAATTTACTTTTCATGAAAAGACTAGGGATGAATTATTCAGCTGTGTAACGAATTACATTTCAGCAAGTATCACAAATAGAAGCAGATTTAAGGATTAAGTCATCATCGTACAACAGCTTGAAAGGCAATTTGCAAAATTTGGAGAGGAAAGCAACGTAAGTACTATTAGATGGAAAGTCTTCAAAAATTGAAATGTTTATCAAAAAGGGCCATCTCATTAATCAATGTCTTCTTTGTATAAAAAACATCTTAAACACACATACTGTCACACCTGTGTTAACGGCTGTAACTGCATAAAGGGCAACTTTCAAATAAAGGCCATTCTGATAAAAGTGTCATTAATTATTAAGAACAAAATTACCTCCAAATAAAGGTCACCCGTCTGAGGCTTTATTGAAAGGTTTTATTGTATTACCAAGTATGTAAACATGTAGACATGCACTCACATTATATGGAACTCATTATGTGGACCACTGACCTTCTGTAAGTTTGTTGAACAGCTTCCTTTCATTCAAAATTTAGTTCCAGAAGGGATTATGTGGGGCTAGTGATAAATAGGTAGAGACCATAACCTCTTGGAGCCCCCCACACTGAAGTTGAGCAGTTGTGTGTTCTATTTATCTAAATAATTATTGATAGAGCTTTAATGATACTTGATATTTAGGCACACATGTTGCTCATATTTTTTATGCCTTATTGTATTTCAGTGGAAACTTGATCACTCGTTACCTTGGTGACATTGTAAAGAAAGAACACTTTGTGCTTGATTCTGAATACTTGGTCACTTTGTTAGTTGTTGTACAAAAGTAAGTTTTAATTCTATTTTTCTCTTCATCGTTCGCAATTGATTAACTGGGCATGAATTTCCCATTGAAAGAGAAACATGTTCCCATCATTAGATTCCCAGGGTCAGCCATGATGGAAAGTAGCCCATGAACACTTTCCTTAGACAAACACCGAGGAGTTCCAATTGTGTGTCTATATTTTAACTTGATAATGAGATAACCTCAATATTAAGATAATTCAGTTTGGTCCCAACTTTGGTAATAGAAAAGTTATGGTTTGTTTTGTAATTGTTTGCTACCTTTATTGTAGATCTTTCTTCCCTGACTGGAGGGCTAAGTATGAAAGAATGACAACAATGATTGTTCCACGATCGTCAAAGTAAGTCTACTGAAGAAGTATTAAGAATCTATGTTATCATATTTGATTAATTCATAAATAATGGACCAGTGCTCAGCTGGTCAAGAAATAAATCACAAAAGCATAAATGATTAAATGATTCACAGCCAAGCAACTGATAAAATGTTGGACCATACTCTCTGTAATCAGGTGTGTATAGGTCATACATGTGTATAAGATGCAGGTAAAAAACGAGCTGGAAATTCTGGGGAGGTCTCTTAAGCAGTCCTGTGTTGATATAATAAAACTCTGAATTAAAGTTTGATTATACATTAAGTTTTTATTTTCTCCCAAAGATGGCCATTGTTTACAAGTTTAACTGTATACTCTATTTTCTTACAGTGTTATTTATGAGGATGATGAGAACTGTTTGTGTACAGTGACATTGTTTCGTAGAGTTGAGGATGAATTCAGACATAAATGTCGAGAAAATAAGTGAGTACAGTTCTACATCACATAGTAATCACTTCTATATTCATAATTAATGAGAATGTGATTTTCAATTGATCAGCTGATTTCGGCGGTTTTGATTATCCCTGCGACTATTTGGGGATCCTAGTGGCATGAAAAGGCCCCAGCCAAATAAATCTGGTGTTCCACTTTTCGGCCATCCAATGATACCCCTGATTAAAAACGCCATTGTATTTTTTTTTCACTTGGGTTTATTTAATGTTGCCCGAACAGCTAGGGTTATTTGGTGAATTTACCTGCTTTACCAGTGGAGGTATATATACAGTGGAGGAATATAATTATACAGTGGAGGTAGATTATATAGGAAAATTTAAAAAATCTTCTTGTCCGAAACCTCAAGGCATAGAGCTTAGATATTTAGTGTGTAGCATCATCTAGTGGACCTCTACCAACATTGTTCAAGTTGTGGCCCTGGGATAAAAATTGGCTCCACCCTAGGGGTAACTTGATTTAACATGGGCTTATATAGAAAAATTGAAAAAAATCAGAAATCAAAAAGCATACACCATAGATATTTGGTGTGAAGCATTATCCAGTGGACATCTACCGAGTTTGTTCAAATTATGGCTCTGGGGTCAAAATTGGCCTGAAGGTAGACATCAGGTATACACCTCGGTAGAACCAACAACCTTTTATAAACTAGCTGAACAACTTCCTTAAACAGTAGAGGGTATTTGTCTGGTCCCCTGTATACTAGTTAAAATAACAAAACCACACAAGCACAGAGGCCCTTGGCCCCATTATAGCTCATTTTGGAATGGGTTCGTGGCTATTTATGTAAATGATGTCAGTTTTGCTGGGCTATCAAGTAACATTAGTGAAGAATACAAATTTTCAAGAGGTTTATAAGTAAGGAATGTAAACCCTATTCTTGCACCCATCTAAATAGTGTTTAGCGTAAAACACAATAATTTTGTGGTATGTGAATTTTACTGTCAAAATATTGTCAGAAATGATTTTTTGTCCATTAATTTTTGTATGTTTTGTTTGTCGATTTTTTTTCCCCTTTAATAATATTTTATATCATAAATGTATTGATTTTTATTGGTTGGTTATTTTAGGTTCGTTGTTCGAGACTTTTCATACAATGAGGAGGAACTTGCCGCTGGCAAAAATGAAATCAAGAAACTAGATGCAGATAGAAAGAAACAATTTGTAAGTCAATCAAAATCTTTCTTCATGTTCCATCAGTCAAACAAATTGAAAATTGTGAGTTAGCTATTTAATGATTCGATTGCTGTCTTCACACTATCCCACTTGCCCAAAGCTTGGGGCTAATAAATTTCTCCTCGGGCAAGTGAACTTCTCACAGTTGTGTATTTGGGCTAGTTGAAAATTCAATTAAGTACTTAAAATATTTCTCCATATGTGGTGAAGTTGCCAGCTTCTTGTGGAATGTTAGTACTGGTTGAGTCCAGTCCTGGAAAACTGATTAGGTGAAATGGCTGCAGCGTATGACTAAAAAATTACTGAAAAATGGCAAAGGATACGTTTTGCTAGGAATGACTGCAATATACTTAAAAAACTGTGCCTTCTGCAGTATAATGTACTAATTATAAAGTAATTATCATATTTTCACAGGGACCACTGGTAAAATGGCTGAAAGTGAATTTTGGTGAATGTTTTACTGCATGGATTCATACAAAGGCTCTGAGAGTGTTTGTTGAAAGTGTATTAAGGTAACAATTTCCATTTTACTAGTCTTCTGATCATTCTTGTACTCCTGTCCTTTCTTACCTGTCCTTGTATTGTCTGATTGATCCAGAATTTTATGTAGGAGTAACATACCCTTGTTATAGTACGCTTATGGTTATTTTATTATTTATTAATATTATTGTAGGTATGGTCTACCAGTTAATTTCCAAGCGATGTTGTTGTTACCGCATAAGAAAACACAGCGTCGACTGAGAGAGGAGTTGAATCGACTTTATGAAAATCTTGACAATTCTAAAATGAGCAGTATGGATGTAAGTAACGTAAATAAATGTCACAAAGCTTGATTATGATTTCCAATTTATAGAAAAATATCCGTATAATTATATAATGCAGTGGCAATTTTTGCTATAATTTAAGTTTAGTTCAACTTTATTTTAGACTGGTATTATGTATATTTGATTGTTTCAGACTGGTACTATGTATATTTGATTGTTTCAGACTGGTACTGTGTAGATTTCAGACTGATACTATATATATTTCAGAATGGTACTATGTATATTTGATCATTTCAGACTGGTACTATGTACTATATTTGATGTTCTCAGACTGGTACTATGTACTATATTTGATGTTCTCAGACTGATACTATGTATATTTGATTATTTCAGACTGGTACTATGGAGATACCTGGACTTGTTGGCATGGGGGCAGATTATTATCCATATGTTTATTACAAGATCAGTTTGGATTTAGTTGACTCTGGTTTAGTGCATTGATACTGTAGTGCTATATATATGGACTTACTGTTTAGATATATAAGAGGGAACAAGTGCGTGGTTTACAGAAACAAAATGACATTTTTTAGCTTTTTAAGAAAAAATCAAAATTACTTAATTGTATTAAATTTGTCAATAAGTCGTAATTGCTTTGAAGTCATTGAAAATCCTTTGACCATTTATTGATATATTTTATAAAAATATGCATGATGTTTCAGTTCTGACTTATTCAGGAATAAAATTTTACCCAAATTTTAGCACGAAGTTTCAGATAATACCCAACTTGGCAACTTTATATTATCTTGTATATTCTGGTTATTTTTGTTATTGTGAAAATCAGCAACCTAATATATAGTGTTTTGTATTAAACAAGAAACAATGTAGATATATATGTAGATTGTTAGGATTTGTACACTGTACTTGTCTTAGAGTACATGTCTATGATACAGTATTTATTGGCAAAGGACATTTTTGCAGAATTACCGCTTATAATTGAATTATTGTGTCATGATGAATGAATAGCCCAATAAAAGTGGTTTCTTCCATTCTCTATTAATTTTTTTTAACATCTTGCAATATATTATTTTTCACTTTTTCAGGGTAAATAGTCAATTGTTTTAAAGTCCTAATCCAGTTTTTTTTTTTTCATATAAAACTATCTTGCGAAAAAGGATATATTTTTGTCTTAACGTGCCATTTGAATTTTTTTAATGAGACATTCATTTTTGATAAAAGAAGTGTATCCATTTACAAACTGGTAAAAGGCTGTCCTTAAAAATGTGTTGGTTTACAGTCTTACGACAGACTCTCAAAATTCCCAGAGACCCAGAAATTGTTCCGCGTTTTTTTCCAAAAAAGATGTTTTCATTCCTTTTCTAGATTTTCTTTTTCAGTTTTATTGTATGAAAAAAAAATGAATGCCTACCTACCTACCAACTTAAAAGATTGGATCATGTAACTGCAAATCAACATTTTTTATGTTCAGCCTCAGTAGTGATGTTTGAAGGTGTGTGATGCTTTCACAAATGTAATAACAATAAATTATATGGTGTTATATACAATAGTTCTATCCTCTAGTCATAGATATGTTGATGTTTCCAATTTTGACATGACATTCCATTTTTATATTACTATTGATTCAGAAATCCATTTGAATTTGTTTTAATGTTGAATATTTTGCTCTTTATTATAATCTTCCTTTTATATTGTTATGACAATAAAGATTCCAAATTCTTTTTTTTTCTGTAACTGGGACTTGCTTTGCATTGCACATATTTATGGGAAACTTTCTTTTAACTCAGTCTGATTTGTCTGTACAGTTAACATATGAACTTCAAAATTTCTAGTCAACAAGTATTTATGAAGTAAAGTAAAACCATTGAAATACTTTCCAATATGTGCAGTGGAAGTGTAAGAGTCTATATCTGTTTATTACAAACTTTTCAATTTGTTTGGTATTGCTATCTTTAGAATGAATCAATGTTGTTCTCCTCCATAATGAAGAGTTCTATGTATTGTTCTCCTCTGTAATGAAGAGTTCTATGTATTTTTCTCCTCAGTAATGAAGAGTTCTATGTATTGTTCTTCTCCATATTGAAGAGTTCTATGTATTGTTCTACTTAGTATTGAAGAGTTTCTATGTATAGTTCTACTCAGTATTGAAGAGCCCCCATTTGTTCTACAGCAATATGTATATACATGTTCCTTTAGTATTTTCACTGGTATATGTAGCTATACAAGTAAATTTGTTAATATAATCAAGAGCTGTGATTGTAAGAGTTTTGTTGTCCGTTGTCATTGTGTATTTGTTGACATTAATTTTGCTGTATAAATTTATGTTATAGTTAGTATTAAACTGTAACAAGATTTTTGTATCATGTATGACGTGCATGTTAGACCTGAATGATAGAATAAAGATTAAAATAAAACCCAGACATATATTGTTTTTATATATTTTTATCTGCACATAAATGTATGTTAGTTAAACCCAATCCAAGCCTTCTTCCAAGGCTCTTTATAGGACAACTTCATGTTTTTAAAATGGAAGAAATTACATAAGAACAATTTGATCCTTCCAAGTTTATTTTCAGAATTAAATCACTCAAAACTCAATGTTGCACCAAAGGCTTGAAAACACAATGAACCATGAAAACATGATCAATAATGAATATGAGTGACAAATAAATGATAACATTAAATTGATGTTGTCATAAATAAATGACTTCCAGGGATAATATTAATACAGTCAAACTTGTGAACAAAGGCCACCCTCAGGAAAGACAAAATGTGCCTTTATAAACAGATTCGGAGGTGACTGCAAACACAGGTTTGACTTTACATACATATACAGTCTATGCTTAATGAAGACATGAATTTAGTTTATCAGTTGCCGAACGTAATGGCAGACTCACAATAGAGCACTTTTCTAATTAGCAAATTTAGGTGCATTTTTTCCATATTCTTCGAACATAAAAAGTTGACCTAATTTTTACTAAACAATACTGACTACATCCTAGTATTTCATGCATTCATGTAATTAAAATTAATGAATATAATAAAGTTGGGTTTGTCTGTCAGTAAACAGTACTAAACACTATCACAGTGTTCATTAGATAGATAAATAAATGCAAACTATGTAGGGTAGGGAAAACAACATTGGATATAGACATAAACAATATAAATAAACAAAATTATCATAACTTAAGTATATAAAACGATAGTTTATCATAACATAAATATATAAAACCATAGTATACATAATTTCTAACTCTACAATAGTTCAAATTGGACAAAAAGTTGAACACACCAAATCATATCTACATTGCATGTATATTTCAATATGTTTATCTATGATAAAACCTATGTAAATGATCAACACAGTATGAACAGCTAATATTATTTGGCATAATAGTAATATTACAGACTTACAGAAAGTGCACTAAGGTCATATAATTATCTTCTTTCTTCAATGACCAGGTTTGCAGGTTTCACTGTATATACTATGAAGCTGTCTGGAGCTTTCATATATCATAGTACAGTATGCAAAAATGACCAATACATGCTTATTGAACACATGTTATGCAAAGATTACAAACGTGTATCAATTAACGGTCATGAAATACTATACAAATTGAAATTTTGTAAGACCTATACACAATTGAAGTATTGTGGTAATCAATTACAATAGATATACCCACTGATGAACAATGAAAAATATTTTTAGAACAATAAGTTTTTAAATTAATGCTGACAGGTAAGCAATAATTTTCCCATTAATTCAAGTATTGATGAAACTATCATCAAACCATGTTGACTTTTATACCATTTTATATTGAATTCAATGTATTTCAGTCATCTTCATAAAATGAAAAATGAATAAGAGACATGCTTCATCACACCACTGACTCCTGGTGCATACCCAGACAATATGTACACTGCTCCAAGACAGTAACCTAGCTTACATGTCACTTCAAGTATGACAAGCCAGTTCAAACATGACTCGCTGGTTCATTGTAATGGTGCTATTACTCATTCTACAAGGAAGCAGCCACAACAATTATTCATGTTAGCAAAATTGTCACAATAATTGACTTAAATAACAAGAATTGGGGTAAGATTGGAGCTGTCTTACACTTTTTTGCATAATACACCAATTTTGGCATTGTTTTCAACAATTACAATTCAAAATTTATATTTATAATTCAACAAATAAACAATAAATATGTAAAGTTTTTTTCATAAAAATATATTGAAAATCAGAATGGAATTCAATGGAAATATTCAGCTTCCTCTTCAAAACCATCTCTGATGTTACAATAATCATGTGCATATATGTGAATTCATAATCTACCCATCTTAATAGGAGATTGTACTGAATAATTGAAACAACACCATAAATTATCATCATCATGCTCAATCTAAATCATCATCAGGACTCCACAGGTCCATATTATCAAGTCTCCTTCCACTTGGCTTTCCCATATTTTCAGCTAAATCTTGTATTTTCTCCTCTTGTGTCATTTCCGCGTATTTCTTTTCATCTTCTTCAAATCTCTGAGCAAGATTTAAGGATCCTGGGGTATTTATCACCTGTCCCATACCATGTGATGTTCCAGATGTTGATCTCCTCTCAGCAGGTTCAACTGATACGTCTTCAACTAATTTTCTTGTTTTTTCCATATCTGTTGAATCAACTTCTTGTATTAAGTTCATCTTTTTATTTACAGGCTTTGCCCAAATACTGTCCTTATTCTCTGAGTCAGCATCATCAGCATCGCTGTCTGAATCGGAGTCTTCATCATCAAGGATTTCAATCTTAGGTTTATATGTTGCTTTTTCATTTCTTGCTGATGCTGGTAAACTGATGGATTCAATTGACTTCTCATCTAAACAAGAAAAAAAGAGGGCATTCAAAATTTCCAGCACAACTGTAAATACAGTCAAATCTGTGAACAAAGGTCATCATTGGGAAATACAAAATGTGACCTTAATTGACAGGTGGCTTTATTCGGAATTTTTTTTCTTCTAAGTAATAAATGACAGTTTTTAAAGGAATGGCCTTTATTCACAGGGAGGTCTTTATTTGGAGGTGGCTGCTAACACAGGTTTGACAGTACAGTAAAACTTCAATATTGCAAGCATTAATATCACAAGTACTAGACTTATCTTGAGGAGTTTTTATACACCATTGTTTGTATTTGTATGTAGTGTAACATGTATGTTAGCACTGTTATCTCTGGCCTAATTGACAGCCTTAAGATTTAATTTTAAGCCTTAATTATCTTGATCATATTGTGAGGGCTCGATCATGATGTGTATTGATAAACTAGGGTCAATATGTACATTAATTATTACCACGAAGTTTATATATATGCAAAATTTCACTGACCTGTCATTTCTGTTATGAAAACTTGTGAGCTGTCAACTGGCTTAGACTCTAAAAATAATAAAACACACATTAGTATTACTCGTAATATTTTGTTTAATTAATGATTGTTTTTCCACTGACAGTGTAAGAGTCTGACAGAAATATATAAAACAGTTTCCCATGCAAGGATCCGAAACCACAAACAAAACATTCCATCTTACCATGCAGAGTACATATTATGATAATGTAATGACAATAATAGAAATTTTAGGATTTATTCAACTAATCATTTTCTGTCTACACTATAACATTTACAGGTAAATATAAAATCTCTTTTGAATGTTCTTATGGTGTATATATATCCTTGGTAAGCTATAATTGACAACTCCCATTATAATTGGCCAATACATGCATTCTGGTATAACTTATCAAATTTGTTATTTAAATTCAATGCAAGTACAGTATAACCTTGATTATTCAACGGCTGATGATCTGAATATTCGGTATCCACCGAGTAAGATCTACAGTCCCAATAATGTCTCTATATATTTCAAGTACAACGAACCCCAATAAGGTATACGAATTGGATTTTACAAATACCTGATCTAATCTGAATAAATTATTTGGTCCCTAAAGTCATTAATTTTCCAAGTCGATTAATTCGACTGAGAGTAAAGAATTGTGAATTGAAATGCAAAGGTATTAGTTGTAGAACTTTAAGTGATATCAAAATAAGCATAATGAAATAAGATAACATGCATAGATAGCAGAATAGATGATAAATATCAATAATAAAACTAAACAAACTTTTTGAGGAAAAGATGCCTTCCTCTTCATCTTGATTCCTTGGTTTGATGAGTGGAATCTCTTCAGGTGGACCCTGTTGCTGTGGTTGAGCTGGTTCCTGTGTGACATCCTCTATCACCAGTCTGGTACCCGGTTCATCCATTAACTGATCTGATACATCAACATCCTCCAAGTCCG
Source organism: Lutraria lutraria (assembly GCA_964023205.1). Classification (NCBI taxonomy): domain Eukaryota; kingdom Metazoa; phylum Mollusca; class Bivalvia; order Venerida; family Mactridae; genus Lutraria; species Lutraria lutraria. The sequence continues at coordinate 15,017,169 of OZ026846.1, forward strand.
GAAGATCCTGAAAATCATGATTTAAACAAGGAATGGTAAATAACTTGTCAAATAATGTAAACTAATTATTCAGCGGTAAGAAATTTGATTTGTGATCTACGTTAACATATATTCTTTATTTTATTGTACAAATAAATTAATTCAGTTAAGTACATAAAGGACACAAAAAAATTTTCTGGTTACCTTTTTTTTTCATTTATTTCTTTCTTCATGATCAATGTACTAGTTACCTGACCAACCCTTAATTCCCTGTGACCCAAGACTTTATATTAGGTCCAAGGAACAGTACATCCACTTTCTCACTTTTATACCTAAATTCCACACACGCTCAAGAACCAAAAAAAGGCCTGGCCTACCTACCTTAGTTTTAATAAGCATAATAATCATTTAACTTATTACATAAAGCAAAACATAACATATATCTTATGTATCATTTGGTATTTTATCATATATATGATTATGTAAAGTAAATCCTGAAATTAAGAGACAAATCATCATTATAATGAGGTGGTCTTATACTGTGGAATCATTAATTTTCGTTGGGGATTTAATTTCGTGGATTTCGTGGGTCGGCTCATCCACGAAATCAAATCCCTACGAATTTGAATGCAGAGATAAGGCATTTCTTTTCAAAAATCAAAATCCACGAATTTATGTCCCCACGAAATAGCCATTTTAGTAAAAACCACGAAAATTGAGCCCAACGAAAATAAATGAAAGTACAGTATATAGAGATGGTCTCTAAGAGAAAGTTTTACTGTACTTCATTATTTGGTTCTTTCTCTGCAGTCTCTTCTTCAGATTTCTCTCTCGCAACTTCAGATTTGGTTTTGTAAGAACCAGACAACCAGTCAATAGTTGATGCATCCACTTCTTCACCTTCTCCCTTATCATCCAGTTCCTTCTGTATACGTTTAGCCATGTTGGCTAGTCTCTGTTTGCTTAAAGCTGATAAATAATTAGATAATGATCAGAATTCCTAGAAAAATGTCCCTAATAAGACAATATGTCAGCATAGATTTTAAGCAAGGTTTTACTTTGGAACTCAAATAAGGGTATCCTACTGACTGTTAGCTTGCCACTTAGAGGGCCATTCTCAACCTGAATGTAAAGCAGAATTTTATCACATTCTATGAACTAGGAAGATTACAAATTTGGAGTTCCCAGAAAATTTAAAAGCCATTATGAATGAGTTGTATAAGTTGTAAGAATTTGTACCACAATAAATGTAAAATGAATAAATTGAGAGTAGAAAGCATAATTATAACATAAGTGACATTTGAAGATTTCATTGAATATTTTACCATTGACACTATCTGTGATCTTTTTGCGTTCAGCATCAACCCATCTTTGTCTTTCAGCCCTCTCTTCCTCAACTCCACCACGATTCCTGAATCAAGATATTGATATAAATAAAATCCAGGTTTTTCTAGGTATTTTATGAAAGAATTGAATTGCAACACAATGTGTTATTTCTTAGCAAAGACTGCAATGTTTGAACATAAAAATCATGTGAATGATATTAACTGAAGCATTCACCTTATATTAACTCCGTGCAAGAGGCATTTAAATATAATGGCTAAAACAAAAAGTGACATGATTAAAAAATTTAAAAACTTCAAAAAACTATCTCAAAATTGAACAGAATTTCAATTAAACACAAGGCATGAATTTCCTTTCTCAGGGTTTTCATATTACACCAACAGCCAGGGTCATTTGAAGACCTTCCAACTTCATTGGTAGAAGACCCCTGACATAATACATGTACTATGTTATCCTAAGTAAAACAATAGACCTTTCTTCCATAAGCTAGAAAGCTTTCTCACATGTGAATTTTGCCAGTCAAATTAGGTATACCTTTGGCTTTGGGTATATCTGTACTGAACTCGATGCAGTGAGGGGCGAGTAATTTCTAGTCAGTGACCAAAATCACTTGAACATTGAGGCCCCTGAATGAATTATCTACTTACCATGCCTCAGCACAAGCTCTGTCTTTGGGAAATACTGGACGATCATCTAAATACTGAAGATTTGTCTAAATTGAAAAAAAAGGTTACATTAATTAATAAAATAAATTCTCAGTCCAATCAAATAAAAATATTAACAGGAATTGCAATATATAATGCGACTACTTGCAAAAAAATATAAATAATAATAATAACTAAATTTTGACTTTATTTATAGAGGCAACGCAGTTAGGCAATGCCCAATCTTCCCTGTGAGCCTCTTAAATAAATAGAACAAGCATACATAGTAATATTCATAGTCAAAATGTTGCCTTGAAAAATAAGATAAGCCATTTTCTTGCACCCTGGCCCGTTTGATAAAAAATCTTGTGCTCTACATAATAAGCTGACCGGGCAGGTGATGTTTTTTAGTGTTGGTATTTAAAACATACAATGTTTATATAGAATGCAGTTGAAAACTAACTAAGTATAACATGCGCTTTAAATTTTATGAACCCGTGAGTATCAAATAACAAAACTCACCAGTCTGACAATGAGAGACTTTCTGTAATTTTTGATATTCTTAATCACTTCATTACCCATCAGATTTAACACTCTCTGAAAAGGACAAAATGTAAATTAATGACAATGTGTCAGATTGCAAATATACAAACAATAAATCAAGATCTTTATTCCAATATTCTTGCATTCAAATCTGTTCACAAAAAGCAATCCAAGATATTCAAACACTGTTAGCCTTACTGAGAAGTTTGTCGAAGATGCCAATAAATGTCAATTAATTGTCAAAGAGAGACAGTTGTTCACACATATGATTACAAAATATGTTTCTAAAAAATAAAGCTACATACCAGATTTGCCATCTTTTCGAACACATCAATAATGGCTGGGTCAGTGAGTTTATTGTGAGAAAAATCAAGACAACTGAGTTCTTTACATTCAATCAAATGTTCTACATCTTTAGCTGTCTTTAATCTACAATGTGACATCTGTAAGGTGTGTAACTGTGGAATACAAGCTGAAATAAAAGAATATTTTAACTGTAATAGATAGCCTACTAGATATGTATGTAGTATTCAACAGTTAGTGAACACTGAGACGAATTTTTAAGTGTCCACCATATGAAAACTCGATTCTTGGAAGAACCCAAATAAATGATCGAATTAGCATTAGAATAGTATTTTATCATACTTACAATCAAACTATACAATTAAAGAACTCTGGAGAGCATGCACTGTAGTACAAATACTTACATATATTTCCAATGGTACTGATGAGATTATTACTCAAGTTAAGAGTATCCAGTTTCTGCAGAGGCTCAAGATTTTCAATCTTTGTGATGAGATTTTGATGCAAATACAAACATCTCAATTCTCCTTGATTTTCTAACCCTTCTATTTTTGAAATACCATTACATTCAAGCCACAGACATTTCAGTCCATTGTAGTCTTCTAAACATTCAATCTTGTGAATTCCTGCAAATATGGAAGATGTAAAAATAAAGATGTTTCCTATGTTTATTTTGTCTGTTTATATCGGGTTTTACGCCCCTTTTCAACAGTCAGAGTCATATGAGGCATACAGTTCACCTAAGCATCGTCCATGGGAAGAACCAGTACTAGACTCCCATCCTCTGTAAGCAACTGCCTACTTCCTCATATAAAGAGTTATGGTCGGTAGCGGGGCTTGAACCCACAACCCTCTATCAGTGAGAGGTTACAGTGATTTGAAGTCAGCGACTTTAACCACTCGACCACAGAGGCGGGTAGGGTGTTTCCTAATTAATAGAAATGGAATAAAAAAATCAAATTCTAGCTCATGTACTATAAGATGTACACTTCATGTCCACAAAAGGCAAGACCATGGAGGTTAATACTTAATACACGGAACTGATTTACGTCCACCTTATATTTCATAGCATTGAACACAATTGGTTGATTATCAGTTGGACATTTAATGTATTCAGTCAAACTTTAACTTCATATACGCAAATTCAACTTCATTGTGTATATCGTTTGTACCGGTAAATAATGTTAGACATAAAAAAATACTTATAAATAGGAGTTTTATAAGTTAGACTTTTATTTTAACATTATAACATAAACTGTATCTGAGCAATCATGATTTAAACCAGCTTGAAAATATGTGATCTAAAACATGCGATTTGTTTTCTAAAATGAGGGTATAATGAGATAATAAGTTAGTTGACCAGCAATCAAATTGTTATATCAAATCACTACTAGTCATAACAAGGAGTACCTGCAAGCCTAAGTCACCCTTTGAACCTAATAATAATGAGGTAATTTATCACATATGTACCAGAAGTGATATGAATAATTATAAAACTACCTTTGTAGTGCAGATAAAGAACATCATTTAAACCTGGTGTAAGATACAAGTCCATGTCCTTACAATGCTGTCTGAGAAATTTCTTGTTTAATCTGAAATTACAATCAAAAGTGGTTCAATTTGCTGTGCAATAGGCAAATGTTGAAATTCATTGAGTACACAATGACTATTATGAGTACCTCTGAATTGACTTCGTAAATTCGACTTCTAAAAATGAATGCATTCTGATATCTAATTGATAGAAAATTATGTACAATCTTTAGTTTAACTTTTATTGTACTACACATAACTTGAATACATACATATTACAAAGTGACCATATTTTTAATTAAATCATTCATTTCAAATCAGTTCAAAATCAAAATAGAAATAGAGTAAAATTTAGCATGAAGACTGCACACGTTTTTTTATTAATTAACAGACATACTAGCATGAAATATTTTGCAATTGTCTAAGTGTGCTTCATCTATAATTAAAGTGTTATTATTATCACTGCTACATATATTTAGAAAATAATTAGTAAAAGCCACTATAACAATAACATCTAAAGAAATTAATCATATTGTAATAGAAGACTAACTAAGTACCTAAAATATTTGTCCTCCTCTTTTTCTTTTGCATCTTTGTTCCCTTTCTCAACACTGTTTTCCTTTGGGGTAGGACTGATCTGTTTAGGGTCTTTTTTCTCTATGATTACATCACCTCCACCATCAACTTCAAGGGCTGGCATATCTTCATTGTCATCTAAATCAAGATCAAAATAAATTATACAACAGTACAGGTACTTTCATTCTGACATGTAGATTGTACCAATTATCATAATAAAAAACATGTATCTAAATTATCACAAGACATGTATACAAAACCTTTATATAAAGTACCTAAAGATCTATCTTCTGTTAAGGTCAAACTCCTTTATGCGGATGTAAACCTAGAATCTATCAGTGAGTACAGTCAATTTTTAAATGCATTTTGTGAGTCTTCAATGTCTTGAATTTGAAGTTGAAATCAATGATATTAACTTCTATGTGACAGTATGAATCAATGTATAAGTAATATGTGTCACATAATAATATGCCCAGTCATCATATCAATAACAACTCTTCATTCTGCTTGTAACAGTGTAAATGTACATACCAGCTTTTTCATTGTTAACTACTTCAACGATGACCTTTTTCTCCCTTGTTTCAGCTGGTGCTGTTTGAACAATAGGTTCATCAGGAATTTCTTCAATCAAAGGCATTTTGATTTGAATATTTGTCTGAAATTCAAACAATTGAGGAATGGATGTATACAAGTTTTGAAACAAGAGCACCACAAGTGGTGCCAATGCTCATCAATCTGTTCACCGCCTCAGTGAGATCTCTATCAACCAATGAAGTTTCATGTCGCTACCTCAAATTGTTATGAGCTAGTAATTTATTAAGTTTTTACATATGACACATACAGATGCCTACACTGCAGTGATTACAATAGCTTGAATTTTTCTTTTAAACAGACAATTAAGCTTATAAAAATATATTTATATTACAATAATAGAGGTAAAGTGATAACATTTCCATTCATGAAATATTCTAAATGTTTGAAACAACATTGGTGGTGCAGTTAGGACATTGGCGCAGTTACATATAGGACCTCCATGATAGTGCCATGCAAGCTCCAGATCAAGCAAGTTAATTGTACCCATGTAAGTGGTAACAAGATTAAAAATTACAGGATTGGTGCTAATTTATAACAATCAATCAACCTAAAAATTTACTCCTTTGACAAATGTTTTTATTTTAACGAGCCAGCAATAAAACAATTTTTTTTTTTTAAATTGTTTTATTGCTGGCTCGTTAAAATAAATTCTATAGAAAATTCTATATTCGACAAAAAAAAGAGGAAAATAATTCCCGTACTTTTCAAACAGACAGTGAGAAGAATATATACTATGTTTAATTATTAAAGTTATTAAACACAATGTCATATGAGATGTACTCAGTTGAATAGTATCGCAAACTTATTGACCTTAATTAGATTTACGATAAAATTAATAATTCATGATCTAAATAAATTAAATAGAACCTTACCTCAAACAAAGACCTATACTAGCCTCAAACAAAACAAAAATAAAATGGTATCTACTCAGTTAACCAAGATCGTACCAGAAAATTCTAGAACCACAAAGCAGGTCATTAAAGATAAATACTGCCAACAAATTTGTTTACAAATGTCAAAACTATCTAGATTCTCGAGATAACAATGAACATTTCTCCCCACATAAAAGTTAGATAGACAAACATATCTTACTCACATAGTCAGTATAAATCTCAGTAATATAAAAAACTGACGGTCTACACTTTGTTTACACTTACCGGCTAAACACGTGTGTAAACTTGCAAGAACGAATTGAAAGTAGGAAATAGATGTAAACAAGGAATATGGCGGCGTAGCAACGCTATGCTGGTCCCCGTTCAATGCATTACTGTAGCATGAACTGCTGGTTCCCATTAACGGGTCGCTACTAAAAGACGGAACGGGACGGAACGGAACATTAAAAATGTGATAAGAATACGGAACACTACGGAACATGCAATATCTACAAATATACTAAAACACGGAACAACAAAATAACGTAACACGGAACAGTGATATCATATCACAGAACAGCTATATTATATCACGTAACATACAAGAAAACGGCCCACTTTAAATTATGAGCAAAATATTCCAAACTACACTGGTTCCTACTGTACTAAGGCTTCTAGTGCACTGGAACATGGAACGGGGACCGGTTTAAATCCTAAATCACGTGATGGGTGATAATTGGTTGAGCCTAGTGTTTTCCGACTGATAACAATTTTCATAAATATATAGAATTAGTTAATAAAGCCAGGTATGCTATAATATAAAATAATTATATATATAATATATAGCATCCATGATAAAGCAAATGAGTATCACTAGTTATATTTTTTTTCAACATAGGTTCTTGAAAAATAAAATACAGAACGAATTAATGCTTATATAAATTCAATAAATTATTTAAATACATTAATTAAAGTGAACTTTTACATGCTTTAACATAACTGGCGTAGATTGCTATAGGCACGTGCCTACACTTTCTTACAAAAAATTAGTTCAATGCGAAAAACGCAATAAAAATTATTAGTTAGGGGCTGGAAGAATAGACCATCAGAGTACCCAGAGCTTAAACAATGTACATGCAAAACTGCAAGAATTTCAAATTAAAATATTTTAGGCTATAGCAAACCGCTGACAATCTGCAGTGAAAAGATGCCCCCTTAGAAAGATGCCAACACATTATTATAGGGCAAGCTACGCCCCTGATAGTCACAGTGATAATTTAAAAAAAAACACATGTTTTTTATTGAAGACTTAACAGACACAAATAATATGTAGTCTTGCAAGAAATATGTTAATTTGATACCTTAATTATAGACATTAATGTGTTCGGAATGTTCAAGTACAGCCTTATATATACTTCTACTTAAATAATATTCTTAAAAGATAAATTACATCAACAATTATAGAGATAAATTACCCAATATAGTGTGGAGGGTTCGTTTGTTCTTGTTCCCATTACCTTAATATCTAAGGGAAGCAACTCGAACTGACTTTTGAATCCAAAATAAATTTTCCCACGGTCCTCAGACACATCTTTACATAATATATATTTTTTTATTATAATCAGCTAAATAAATGTTTGACTTTTACATAGGGATATTAGTAAGGATGTTAAATTAAGGAGTTGAGGCAGAAAAATCAGGAAAATAAAGTCAGAATCACATTTTGTGGTTTTTAATAAGGGAGATAATTTGAACGTAGTGGTATGGTAATTTGGTGCAAAGTTCGCCGTAATCTGAAAATACTTTTTTCAATATTTCTTAGATTCTATGTCTTTGGATGATATCAAAATCATGTTTGCATAGAGTTATCTGTAATTAGGCTATACAAACAGAAAAAATACTGAATTTCAGAATCTGAATTTGAACAATATTTTAAGCATTTCAGTAAAAGTTGCTCTTTTCATAAATATTCTTTTTTTCATTTTCTAATTATACATGCTGTTATATCCCAGTTAACGAAGTTTGAGGGGGGGTATATTGGAGTTACTCTGTCGGTTGGTCGGTTCGCATAAAATAGCAAGTTCAAGGGCACATAACTCTGGAATGTGTGAATCACTGGGCATGAAAATTGTGTCTTGCACATCAACACTTCATGGTGATAATATACTTCGAGTTACATTCCAATATGGAAGAAGTTCACTCCCCAAACTTATGGCAATGTATGCTGATGGACCAACTGACCAATCAACCAGAGGAAATTTGCAGTAATTTGGCATTCTTTCTTTGTCTGCTGCATTTGGAGGGGGGGGGGGGGGGGTAATATGTCTCACCATTTAATTGCCTTGGTCATTTTTAGACTTTTCCACTTCGTTTTTTATAGCGGAGTAAGACCCCGAGCTTACACCTGGATAGCTGTAAAAAAGAAATTTGGTCTTGTGTATAGGATCTGAACTCACAGTGCTTATAGTGATGGGCTAATAGTTACTAGTCAGAGACTATAACCACTCATTCACATATGTCAGTGGTTGTATGTCAGACATAATCAGTTCACTCATTCTGGTGATATACATGTATTTTGACAAAATTGAACTGCACTGTCTAAGAAGTGCAAATAAAAACAAACATGCATTTTTATTTTAAAATTTTATTGCTAATTATTTTCATGCACAGTTTAAAAATGGTTTTAATCATATTACAAGATCATAATAATCATAATATAAAAATGTAGACATACACAATAAAATACAATATCGGTCATTTCATAAGATATGAACAGTAATTATCAATACCAATCAGGTAGTTTAATTTAGACTAACATTTAAAACTACCTTCACCAATTAAACGTATGCTGAATGTGAAATTATATATGTTGACTACTGTTTTTTTTATAATTTCAATACATACTAAATGTTTTAACAGCAGTACAAGAAATTACTTTATATCCTCATAAAATAAGTCAGTGGGGGAGTTACAATTTGTAGATATTATATCTAGTTTGTCAAGTTAATCTTTTGAAGATTTTTGTCCACATTTGGTATTATTTGAAGGAATTTTAAATGATTATTTTGAGTTTATTTTTTTCAAAAAGGGGGTGGGGGAAATACTTTGAGGATAGCAATTATTAGGGCATATTTGGTATATTGAATCTTGTAGCCATCCATCAGATGATTGTTAGGAATAAATCATCAAATAAGCATGTTATTTCCAGATAAAAGTGAAGTTTTCATGTGTTCATGAATACTAGTAAAAATAACTGCTTTTCATTTTAAGTTGTTCTATTGACTCTACATTACAAATATCAAGTCTGCATGATCGAAACTCACATTAGAAACTGTTTCGATCATAACTTAATTGTTTTTATTACTTAAATGCCGGTAAGACAAAAATTAAGGGCAAAAAATAAACTCAATAAATCATATGTGTAGAGAAAATTTACTGACAATAGCTGCCGAATCATATCCTGAAGAATATGTACTATAAACTTCTATTATATATACACATGCTGTTTTATTAAGATATGCATTTGTTCATATCACAACACACCAAGTAGAAAACTGTGTAAAATTGGTATAAAATACATGTAGTACAGTAATGTTTTCATGCATATACAATTTAACATGACTATAAAAGCATACATCATTTAAAATGCCATTTAAAATACTCAAGTAAAAAAATTACAAGATAAAACCATTCAACCAGTTCGCATATTATCCAAAATTTTCTACATTCATCTAAAGCTTTATACATTGTATATCAGATCATGTTACAAGAATGTTTCGAAGCTACCGGTATACAAATTAGATGATTCTCACCAATTCCATTTTTTTTATTTAAAAAAAAAATCAAATATAAATTTTGTTGTCACAGCATTGAGGGGCTAGGGACTGCTTGTCAGAGACCAAAACCACTAAACCATGGCTGCCCTTTCTGTATTAGTTAATTTCACAAAACTAACTGTAATTATAAAAAGTTTTCAAAGCCATTTGTCAAACTGGTGTTTAGCAATATGTTACAATTGGCTTGTTAATTTTCTGTATACTGTATCTTCATTCAATGCATGAGTTCAATGAAAGTATTTATTGTTTATTAGTTTGATTATAATAAATGATAGCCTTCTGACAAAACATTAAAGTTCTGAGATAAGTCTATCCATCATTAGCTATCTCCTTATATAAGGTATATTAAAAAATTGACATAGCTTAATAATGGCACTTAAAGCCATTGTCAATACATTTAAAAAAAAAAAATATCAACACTAATAGCAGGTAGGAATATGTGAAAGATGCAGTTTCTAATAATACATGTTTTTTTATCAAGCTCCACCCCTGAAATCCCTCCTTTCAGCACAATGTTGTGTTAAAATTGGTCTAGTTCTTCAAATAACATAGTTTTCACAATAGAGTTTTAGTACAAAATGTTTAAAAAAAATGTGAACTTTACACAATGAAATGTATTCATAAAAATAATGAACAAGTCATGAAAATTTGGAATGTCAATCGAAGTGTATAGAAAAAAACGAAAAAAACGATAACTTGAATAAGATATTGTCATAAACCTGCAAAACAGATACATGTAACATACAAGTAACTACATAATAAAACAAACATTACCTTAACAAAGATGATATATAACTGATTATATGGTTCAATTAAATCAAAATACTTCATCGAAATGGACTTGAATAACTGTATTTTAGAAATATGTTAATTTCAATGGTTTTGATTCATATATTTTTTTTTGCAGATCCTTGATTAATCAAAATATGGGAAAACACACTGAAACAATGAGAATCTAAGAATTTATTAAAAATCTGCATAAAAAGTCTGTAACCAAATAAATAATACTGACTATTAAAGAAACATATTTGACACAATTTGATTTCCATGTTGTCACAAAAGTTCTGAATGTACGACTCTCAACCTCGTTTGTTCAATACCTGTAATTAAACCAGCACCAACTTTTGGTAACCATGGTTCCATAATCACAAATATTAAAATGTAACAGTCAAAATGTTTTCAGTTCAAATTAACTACATCTAACATCATGAGATTCATCGATATTTTTTATAAACAAAATAAGTTACACAGCGTATAAAAATCAATAAAAAATTGTTATTTTCTATTTTTGTTTCTGATAAATCCCACAGTATGTAGCAAGGATCGAATTTGTCTCCATGAATACAAACTTTATATGGTAATTCATATCTCATCTCTTGAAACAAAAGTGACTCTGTAAATGGACATTACACACACACAAAAATGTCTAAACTTATAATGACACAAACCAATCACCTAACTGGAGTAAAGTTAATCATATGCACTAATTAGTTAATACTACACAAACATGAATAACACAATATGGCAAGTATATATAACTAGTCAAAAAATAACTCAGAATCTAATTCATGACACAATCATACTAAACACGTATTTGACTAATCTAATATAAAATTCAATATGATATAAGATTATGAGTTAATGTTTTACACATAAACAGCAAAAGTAACAGAACCGATGATTTATTCATGAACCGTTGTCATAGAAATACTGTAGTTATGTAAACTACATAGACTAGCTAGTTAAATATACATAGCACACAACATACTGGTATAATACACATAGAAATAATTTGACAATTAAATTCAAATCACAACAATTTGGTCCCAAGGTACTCCCAACATTAACAAATGAATATACATTTTTTGTAATTTTATAATACTGAAAATGGGATTTTGAGCTGAATGTTCTTCAACCTTTCAAACAAATGCCAAAGTTTTGTGGAGTCGTATTCATTATCAAGGGTTTAAGATTTGAAATAAAAATATGAAAAGGTTCGAAAGTTGTACTGTGTGCAAATTTAGAAAATGACGAAGGAATTAAAAAATGAAAAATTAATTAAAATCCACAAAAAATAGAAATTGCTATGTATTCTAAAACATATCATTTTGTATGTATATCATTAATGGTGTACATCTGAAATAGTCAAACCTGTGTTAGCAACCACATCCCAAAAAAAGGCCAATCTGTGAATGAAGACCATTTCTTTAAAAAACCATCATTGATTATTTAAAACAAGATGACCTCTGAATAAAGGCCACCTGTCAATAAAGGTAATAATTTGTCTTCCCTAAGGGTGGCCTTTGTTCACAGGTTTGCCTGTATACCTGTATTATCAGCTAAAATAAGTTAACTGTTAAGTTAATCTCAAACAATGACCATTAATTCTGACAATGTTAAAGTGAAACAATAAAAATTATGATTTCTATTCCAATTATTCTATGTAAGACGGGGTCATTTCTATCAATGAATAAAGTATGATTGCCCATTTCCCTGATATGTTTAATTTTTGTTGTACATGTATATGGTTTTGATGGTAAAAACCATGAGGTTGGAAATTTTGAAAAAAAAATGTAAGCTTTGTTGTCATGGATAAACCAGCGTGGTTGAAAAAATGATAATGTTGATTTACTTGTTGAAGGTATTATTTGCATAAATCTATTTTTAGTTTTTATGTGATGTGTATATATGCTGTATATGTGAACGATGTACATATAGTACAAGTAAATAAAACATATAAAAAATATTCAAAACAGACACAGTATTGGTTATCAAGTCTGTCTTGCGTTGAAAAGTCAAATATCTTACTATCATTATGTTTTAAGTAAAACATTATACAAGTTTTATTACAAGGATATTCTTATTTCACCATTCTAATTTTCACTACATTATTTCAGAGTATATAACTTTATAGTAAGTTAGCTAGTCAGTGCTAAGATACTTAACTCAGTTAACTACAAATGCTTATAATGGGGATGACCATTTGATAATAGCAAATTCTGACTTTGATTATAATGCAAATTTCAAATAATAAGTTTGTATCTCAAACAGGCGATACAACCAAAGAATCAAAAATAACTATTTTCACTTCAAAGACTGGGTGACAAGATTTCAAGTATGGAAAATGTTCTTAATCTTATCTTAATAAAAGGTATGTCCATTAGATGGCACCCAAGTATTCACAAGATTAATCACAAATATGAACAATCAGGTAAATGGCATAAATTAAATAATACTTAGTCAATCTTTGACAAAACCCTACAAGCATTTCAACTGATAATAATTCACAGTTTCTTTCACTGCTATAGTCTAGAATGCCAAGAATTACTCATTGTTATGACTATGTACAATCAAGGTTTAATACTTCTAGTATTTCCTCTTTTTTAAATGAATATCCAGACAAAGTCTTTGATCCTTAATTTCAATCACACAATTTACTTATCTTGTAGCTACTCTGATTTGGCCATTTTGCTGTATCTGACATTCTGTTAGATTATAGAATTGAAAAAGTGCTTTTTTATCATAGAACGTAGTAATATAAAATCTAGTTTCTTTCAATGAACAGTTAGTTCCAACTAGTAATATCTTCTTATCCAATCAATACCGGTATGTAGAAAGTTAATGGTATTATCCTTATAACTGACTGTATGTGGACATCTGATATGAAAGTATGTGCCAAATTCTCATCTGAAGTCTGCTGATCCTTCACCGGAAATCTTTCGGAAAAACATGACTGCCACAACAATACTAGTAATCTGGTAAAAATAAGATTCACAAAATTAGTCAAACGCAAGATACATTAAACAAATTATAGATTAAAACTGAGGATGGCGAAAAAATATACAAATATTCATTCATTACCATGAATCAGTTCTGTTGTTTAACCGTTAATTTGACAGTTAGGATCATTTCAAAGCTGCCCCAGAGCCAGAGGGGAGACAAGATACAGGAGATCTGGGGATTTGCATCCCATCTCTTATTTTTTCAAATAGATTTTCCTGGTTCTATATCATGTCTGGTGTTAACCACAGGTACATTAGCCTTGCCCTAAAGAAATTCCCCAAAATACAATGCAATTCTAACTCATTTGTCAAACCTTCTCCCAATATGGCCAAAAATTGAGCCAATCTTTGGAAAAAAGACCCTGCAGGCTCAACATATGAGTATTACTCAGTTAAGTTATTCAGTACATAGGAAGAGGGGGACAGGGGTATTTACTAGGGTATGACTGTAGTGTAGTAACTTACCAGGAATACACAAAAAGAGAATCCTATTCCAAGTATCAGCGCAGTTTGCTTGGACACGAAATCCCTGGCTGCCGTGTAACAACCCTGTCAAAAACAATATTAAAGTGAAACAGAAAGGATTTTACATTTAGAAGGTTTCTTCACAGATATACGTTGACTTTGATGATCTGTAATTAATTTATATCATTTTCCAAAAAAGCTGGAAATGAATAAGGAGGGGAGATTTTTATCTATGTACATGCATGACCAAACAAACAACTAGAAGGAAATGATGCTACATTACAGAAAACTAAAATTGGAGCAAATTATAAGTAAATCCAAGTGCTGTAATTTTGAATATCAAGATCTACATTTTTGGGGATGTTCAAAAAGTATATTAAAAATGTTTTGCAAAATTAATAGCTTTCCTGAATTTAGTCAAGTAGCCATTTCTAGCCTAATCTCAAAATATCAACAATTTCGCTCGGCGTACATGAATTTTCAGTACTTTGATTAAGTTGTGGCCCTTGGCCCCTTTCCAGAGACACATGATTTACCTTATAGTAGATAGCATCATTCATTGATCCACCAGGATAAGTGGGAGGTCCATGCTGGAATCTCTGACAGTGATCTAAATTACGGTATTGTTTTAAACGACCCTCATACACACAGCAACTGGGTGGGACAAGTGCCGAGCTATATCGTTCTGAAAAAAAAAATACAATGCTAAAAATGCTAAGCACACTACAGCCATTCTCCAAAAACTGACTCAAATTCAAAATGGCAAAATTTGAACTTCATTTGTTTGTTAGTTCGTTTGTTTATATCGAGTTTTATGCCCATTTTCAGTCAGAGTCATATGAGGCAGACAGTTATAACCATTGTTCCTGGGAAGAACCAGTGCTAGACTCTGATCCTCCGTAAGCAACTGCCTATTTTCTCACATAAAGAGCCATGGTCGGTAGTGGGGCTCGAACCCACGACCCCCTATCAGCGAGAGGTTACAGTGATTTGAAGTCAGCGACCTTAACCACTCGATCACGAAGGCAGGTCTTTTAACTTCAATAATGGGACAGTAACAACAAATGATGTCAGAACATTTCCACATATCTGTACATCCAATAAATGCACATAGGCAACACAATATAGAATTAAAAAATGTACAAGAATGTATCAAAATCAACGAAGGAGAACATCTGTTTCCAGTAAATGTTCTCTTAGTTTGTGCTCTTCTGTTTGATGATTGCCTACATGGCATGATGTTTCATGCTTGGCAACTATGGTTTTGATATACTCATGATTACGAACATTCTCTGCGACCACTTTCCAGCGAGATTTTTATCTCCATTGGGCATTTTCCTCTGCAGTCTTTATTTTACATGATCATTTCGCATGCCTGGCAATCACAACAATTTCTCATACAATTATCAATAATATAAAACTGTTATTGTATGAGCAGTTTTTGAGTAAATGAATATGTCAGACATTACTGGTGTACAACGGTATTGGTGTCTGCATGACCTCAAGTTTCCGCTTGTAGTTCATACCATACAAAACAATTATATCAGAATGAAAATTTATATGTACTATTTTCGGAAATAAAAGTTATATCAGAATGTATGTTTTTTGCGTTTTGTCTAAAAAATGGATGAAAATGCAAGTTATCACTTTTTACTTTTGAACCCTCAATATCATACTTACGATTTGCCTGGGAAGTATACCAACGTGAACCTTGATACAGCATCCAACCCTCATCATCAACAGCACAGCACATTAACTAAATATAAAATGAGACATCATGAAAGCTGACAATAAAACAAACACACCCTAATAAATCTCAGAACCCTGTATATCCAATACATGAAAAACAAACAATAATTATCATATAGAAATTACCTGAAGGAATAAAAAATTTAAATACCCAAAAAGAATCATGAAATTTGAGTTAAGAGTTAGCCTTACCCAGTGAATTTTCAGTGAGTAGGTAGGCTGGAAAGTTTATTTTACATCTTATTTTTTCTCATTGAATCTAAAATACCTGTCAAAATGCTACTTATATTTATTACATATGTAACGGAAAAAAAAGGTTTTACCAAAGACAAAAAAAATAAAGTTGGGTATGACTGTTCATGGTGGGTAAGTAGCGTAACCCCACAGTATAGGCTGTACTATAGTGGGAGCTTACCCTAGTTTGTAAAAGATCCCAAGCATTTGTTAGCTTTTCATTCTCATCAGAATAGCGGACATTATATCCATACTGATCTGTCAGGCCTCGTCTCATAGTAAACTTCATCTCGTTTTCAATCTGATGGCAAAATACAATGAAGTTATTGAAGCAAATATTTTATTCATTAGAATAAAAAAAATGTACAAATATAGCAAAGTCCTGTGTTAGAGGTAAGATGGCTATAATAAATCTTGAGAACATGCTCCGAGCTCAAATCTTAATTACATTTTCAAAGAATTATGGTCGAAAAGATACATAAAAATACATAAATTAAAGCACATTTAGGTCAATCATAATGAAAGAATTAAGTATTGTCTGATCATAATTAGCTGAGAAACATTACAAAACAAGATGAGATTTGAGCTTGAAGACCTGTCTAAAGTTTTATAACCGCGGGGCTAAGCCCTAGGTCATTTCTCAATTTTATGTTTTAAATATATTCTCAAATTACTTAAGATGATATCACTGAAGTTTTTAAACAGTATTTTGTAGTGTATGTATATGTCATATATAAGTTGAAGGGAAATATGTAATGAATCTTGGGAATACATTTTACAGACAAGGGAATGGGGCTGAAGTTTGGCACCAAATCAGACCCTTGAAAAAACCCCACTGAAACCAAAATGTTTGTTTATACATACATCATCCTGGAACACTGCAGCTACAATTCCTGCTGTCATCAACAATATAAATATGATACCCAGAATAATGGCATACTGAAAGTTACAAGAGAAGATGTCAATAAGGATTATGCATCTAACTAGTGCTATATAGTCATATATACATCACAAAGTCTGAAAAACTTTCAATAAAGTGTAAAAATTGTCTCCGGTTACGGTGGGTGACCCTCTAATTTTCTCCACGACCAATGACTTTTTATTAAGTTTAAAGGCCCATTAGCTTTTTGAATTTAGTAATATAGAACAATTGATAAATTGATTGTAAAATATAAGGAATATATTCTATGTGCTCTAAAACAATATTCTAATTTTTTGCAATATCATTGAAATAAATACTCATTATACTGTGCTACATTTCTTTATGTACTTTGTGATTAAATAATAAAAAATCGGAATGTTTATAATGAAAGTAAAAGTCAATTTCACTGATATGACATCATTCTAGGTAAAATAAGACCTACTTTAATTTTTAACATACAAAAAGCTAACAGGGCTTTAATGAATGGTACATCCCCTTTCTCACCATTCCAAAAAGTCCCGACCCACCTACACAATTTGCAGGCTTTGAGAAAGGCAAAAAATCTGCCAGACATTCGATCTGACAAGTTTGAAAACTCTGTCTGACTAAAGGAAATCTGTCAGACCGAAAAAAGTGAACAAGTATAAATGCGTATTCGTCAGGTAAATAAGTAACTGGACAGCCAGTCATCCAATGATATATGATTCTTTATAAGACCAAAACACAATCTATCGGACAAGTCCACCGGTCTGGCGCCTTTCACAAAGTCTGCACAATTCATATTGAGCATGCATTGCAACCTTTTTATGCCAGACTAACACTGTAACACTCAGTAAAGTGTTATTACAGCAAATAAACTTATATACTAGTATACACTCAAAGAAATATAAATTATTGATAACATGATTATTAAGTGAGTATCTAAGATCACTTACAACAGCTACCAGAATCCTCCTTTCTGTGATGGCACATATGCATCCAATGAATGATAGTATGACAAGAAATACACCACATATGACCATTAGAATGGCAGCAGAAGAAAACAAGGAGTTACCGACGACGTCTGATATATAGATCTTGTCAGCCACAGCCCATATTCCAATACCCATAATTATACCACCACATAACTAAAAAGAAACCATTGAATTATTTATATACAAATCAGAAAAGAGTCTCCCAATAGTAATATACATGTATAACAAAACAAAACTGGGTACCGAAGTACAACAATCAGGGTTCTCAATAAGTTTGTGGCAATCAGGCCCAAAAGCTAGACTAACAGGCCTGCTAGAGGGGGTTTGGGCATTTTCTAGCAATATTTTATAAACTTTTGAGATTCCTAACCAGCCCAAACACATTTCTAAGCGGCTGAATTGGCCTGCAACCTGCTGTTATTGAGAACCCTGCTTGAACAACAACAGTAAGAGAAGCTTTATGGTCTTCAAAGGGCACTTGACAATTAATTAAATGGCACATTAAATCAATGATAAATCATGTAATAATCATTAAAATCAACTTTTTTCAACAATTATTATTTTCTATATCATCACTGCTCACATTATTTCATCACAGAAAATAAAAATTTGTTAGTTTGGAGTGCTCAGACCCAGAATTTTAGCACTGTGTAGGTAGGTAGGAAATAGGGATTTAATTTTTTTTACTATTTTTTTGCTAGGATTTTCGTGAGTAGGTAGGAGCACTCCAAACAAACATATTTTCATTTTTAGCCTTATTTCAACTAAATTAACAAGGAAATGTTTATTTTACTTACAAACAGCAGAACACCCATGATTAACATGAAGGCCTTAAGGCCAGTCTTTGATAAACACATTTTGGTCTCTTTCAACGCTTGCACTGAAAACAAAAATAAAGACTTTATGATTAGTTGGAGAAATTTACGTTTAGTAAATATGAGTCAAATTCAAATGAAAGATATGATCAACATGAAGGGCACTCAATGACAATAAAATAAATATCATTCTTTATGTAGGTGGTCTGGATGGGGGGATTGTACTAATTAAGCCCCTTTATCATCACAGAAGACAAAAACCTTGTACCCAGTCATCAGAGCTACCTAAATATGTGTACCAGGGTTTTCATTTGACCTGAGGTCCTTGCAGGTGGCTTCACTCTTGACACATGACATTTTGCGCTCATGCTTGTTCGAATAACAAGAAATTTAAATAGTACTCATGTAATACAGGTAATTCTGCATGTGCATATATATTGTACAGGTATTTTTAGAATCACCGGTAATTAGTATTCATCAGTATTAATGGTATACAAGGGAAGTATCAGATAATGAGAATTCCAGGCATAAAAGCATTTCATGTTTAGCACACTGAACCATTCATTTAATTCATAGCCTAAGTAATTCGACTTTTTGGTCGGCCAATTTCATAAAAGAATCAGGTCATCCTGTGGAGGACTATACCTAGTAAATACAAGAAATTATCTCGCCATCACTAACAGAGAAATTAGTTTGACTATATGATTCTGTGAAGATTCAGATAAAAAAACCTGTGATAGCAGCCACCTTCAAATAAAGGTCTCCCTGTGAATGAAAGCCATTCTTATGAAAACCACCACTTTAGTGATTATGAAATGGTTATGAAAACCGTTACTTAGAACATAATGACCCCTAACTAAAGGTCACCTGTCAAAAAGACCACCTTATTTGTCTTTCCCATGGGTGGCCTTTGTTAACAGGTATGACTGTACTAACATACACTCTTGAGTCAAATGATATTTAGAACTTGATAATTAAATGTTGGTTTTAAGGATATCAGAAATTTTAGGGGTCAACAATTTTATTTAAAACAATCATCCTGCGTAAATATATATTAACACCTGCAAATAAAGTAAATTAGGAGGAAGATAAATCTATGGTTGTCACTAGCCCTACTAATTAATTCCGCTTATCGGTTGGCCAATTTTTGTGAACTAATTTGGAGAGGCCATCCTCTCATGTGTGTTACGGGGCCAAGTAAAAAAAGTATCTCGTCACAAACAGTCTAATAAGCTGGACTGTGGTTGTCACCAGGGATTGAACCCAGGAACCTTAATTAGCATTACAGACGGACACTCAACCGTGTCGCTGAAGAGTTAACCCAGCAGCAAGGCTGTTGGAAGTGGACAATCACTATAAGTATAATTTATACGTACACCTTTAATGTATACAGTAGTCATGAGGACCCAAGAGGACAGGTAATCTAAGGTTGTGTGTTTATTTAAAGAATGAACAACTGAGTAGGTACATCTATGTTATATAACAATACTATCTGACTAAATGTCACAGTGTATGACAAGTTATAAGAGACCGGTGTATACAGCTTTGACAAACACACAGGTAAATACACAGGTAAATACGATATTTTGCCACACAGTGAAATTTAAACATAATAATCAAAATACAATACATATATACAGACTAGCCTAGTTCACGAGTTCGATAAAAAATGAAATTATTACAAAAATTCGTTACCTATTTTTGAAGTTCGAAATCTCCGGTATTGGAAGGTAAAAACAACCTTAACCCGGAAGTTGATTAGTCTGGGACACGCGCTTTCGAGATAAGAAACGCTTGCCGCTAACAGTATGCGTACCCAGTCTATTCGCACCTGTCAGATGTGTCATCGTTATACATGATGAGTCAATAAATTATTTTTACATGTACATGGTACACACTCGTGGGGCTTAATTGTTACAAATATGTGAATATACGTTTGCAAACTGATGTCACGTACACATTGTTTATTTACACAACTATTATTTTATTTAACTTATCGATTTGATAGATAACGCGGTAACTAATTAATTAACTATATTAGCTCAAACGATCGCACTAACATACAAGTAATGTGTATTTGATTCGCAAAATTGTGGAGCAAGGATTCTTCACTGATTAAATTTTACCAAACCCGATCTGTTCACGAAATATATATATTCACGTATACGTATATGTATACGGTCTATTCAACCACTGAATTAAAGACTTATATATATCAGGTAGTTGTATTAACTACCTGTATATATACATAAATGTATGTATATATAAGTCCTTGATTCAACTGATCGATGTATTAAAATAGTAATTTGGAGAATTTGGAAAACTAAGTAATTTTCAGCATAGTAGCTAGGTCATGAAAAAGTATTTTAAAAAATGGAAAAAAGTAAATTTGGTGTAAAAAATGACGTTTGATAGTCTTGTTGGTGACCCATTCTCAGTATGAAGAATTGCCAATTAGGGTTTAGAAATGACGATTTTTCAACTTCATCAGGCAGTATTTTCGTATTCACCATCAACTATATAATAATGGTGGGTGTACCTGATCTCTTTCCAAAGCAGAAAAAATATAACTTCATTGGAAAGCTGACATTGATTGGTTGAATATAATTAAGTTGCTACTTGCTAAAACCGGACCATTTACAGGAGCAGTACTCTTCCTTAAGACAAACAAAATACTATTGATCAGTATGTACATAAATTCGATGATGTTTGTAAGTCTTGATATTAAATTGTATGAATCTAACGCACGACTTTTATAAGTAAACTGGCAATTTTGCTCTTGAAATAGTATAAAATTAAGTAAGTAAAACAATGTTTCATAAATTAGTTTATTATTAAGTACCTGCTTCACAACATTAAGACAATTAGATAAATCTACGAATAAAATGCACCAATCACGTGTTAAACACATGCGATATATGTCCACACAATAACCCAACCCCACTATTTTCTTGTTAAAAGATAAACGAAATTTAATGCTGCAAAACAAATTTGTCAGAAAAGAATGTCCCGTAGATTACATTGTTACACAAGACAGTTAACTACTTCATTGTATATGTTAAAAATGTGTTACCAAGGACTTATATACATACATATGTATGTATATAAGTCCTTGGTGTTACTCAGTAAAATGTTGTCTGTATGTAAGCAACCATGACTATTATGTCTTAGAAAAATGCCAATAGAAATATTTTCAGATGACAAAATGATAATACATGTATACATACTACATTTTGGTATTTAAAGCGAATTCTTGTGATACGTGTACATTTTAATTTGAAAATTGTTCAGGTTATATAACAGTTAGTTAAGAAGGTAAAAGCTCTCAATTATTCATTCTATGTATAGAGCCATTGAATGTTAAGTCCCATAAATTTGGAAATTATGCATGTTTCAACTTCAACAAATCCTTTTTGTTTTCCATGAACTGCATGGTATTGTCGGACAGGGCAAAGATTATTCCAGCTTTCAACAGCCCGAGAAAACTATGATAACCAGTTCGCGTTTCCTCCGCGCATTTGTTCATAATGAAAACAATCCAAAAACAATGCATATCGTCGTGTAGTTATACGTACAAAATGTAGCCTACACTCTACAATCGTCAGAAATTTCAACGGAATCTAAGGTCGGACGTACATATTATTTCCGGATCACGGCACTTGCTGTACGAAGGCATGAAAAGGCTAGATTTCAAACTATTTGCACAATTATCGCACCAGTTCAACAAATATACAGACAAATCGAAAACTGAGCTAACCTGCAGTCCTAACAGTGTACTTAAACAATGTTTTTTTTCGCTTATTTTCGTATTCTTCACGTACATAAAGACGCTAACGCTCGCTCCCCGTATAGATTATTATTTTTTAGATATACTAGCTACTGATTTAACCAAAACGCATAATGCCATTTAGCATTTATGCTAACATTTCATTCGAATTAATATTTATTATCACATTTTATTATTTGAGAGTCCACTTTGTACGACTTAATGTGGTTATATGATATAAATGTTTGAAAATAAAAATATTTAAATTAATACAAAATAATTATCTTAATTTTTATGAATTTAAAACAATAGCATGTTATCTATGTCTCTGATCGAATATCGGACAAATTTCGAAATATTAGTAAAAAAGATCCTAAATTATGACGATCTAAATTTTAATTTAAAATAACAAAATAATTATATATCATTTGAAAGATAATTTTAATATCTGTATAGAACCATTTGCACATAAGGTTTTATTTTGAGTTATTTTAGTTAAAATCCAGGTTAAAGATACCCATGTTTAGTAATATGGTCAGATTTTATATAGACAAAGAAGGAAAAAATCACTGTCATAGTGGTGTAATATATCTGCAATTATGACGATCTAAATATTAATTTAAAAACATGAAATTCATATCAAATAATGCGTAAGACATTGAAGATTACTGAACATTTTGCACCTAAGAGATGGTTTGTCTGGTTATTTTGTTATTAAGAGAAATGTATGCAACCCCTTCTTATTTCTATATAGAAAATTTGAGGGCTATCGATTAACCGCTATGCAATACTATATGAATTATATAAGTCTATTGTTACATAATTTGGATATAGAAGGAAAAATGTCTGAGCCCTGCTTACGTTCTAATAACTCAGCAGTACATGCAAACTTAATGTATATCAATATTTAAGGGAGGCAATTCGTATGTATTCGTTATGTCAGATTAGCTTCCCTTTGAATGGTAAAATTCTATTTAGGATATTACTCTAGGTGAATTATAGACTTTCATATCATATAAATATGTTGATCATTTACAGATGCAGATTTTGACTTACAGTATAACTTCTCCAGAGTGGCCCTCTCTTGAGCAACCCCCTCCCTTTCTATAACAGCATGATTTTTTCGCGCAGTATGATTTTAAAAAATAACTAGAGCAACAACCTCTCAATAACACCATCATGAACCAAAGGGTGTTGCTTTGGAGAGGTTCACCTGTATCATAGTATAAATATTCCTACAGTGGGTCCGAACATGTGGCATAATGACCCGCACATACATAAGAACGAAATACAATAGTATTTATTGAAAATTTGCGTGAAACGAAATCATGCACGATTGAAGTACACGGATGCATGGCATTAGGCCGTTGAATAATGGAAATAGTAAATTTATAGGGGAAATATCGGTTTAGTTACTCTGAAAACTGCAGCTGGTTCCAGTGGACAATAAACTATAATTCTTTATGAATCATGCATCAATTTAAAGATGAAGCTCACTGATTTCTGTACAGACATGCGACATATATATACACTTAACAAAACTTAAAACGCATATTTTATTTATTATTTGATATTCTGAGATCAAATTTTCAATGTACATTTCTAACCAGTCAAGCTACATGACTCTCTCAATGAAAATGCGTTTTATTGATTTTTGCCCGTTACGGCTCTATTGTTTTAAAACACTTACAGTTAAAAAAAACTACTTAAGATACTTTGAGAATACGGACCCAGATCTTTGCAATCCAGCCATAGAGACTATCATCCAATATAAATGTAGATTTTGTGTATGTTTGATCAAGAATATGAGTAGTGTTTCCGATACTCTTTAGTGTTAATGTTTTGAACCTAAACCTGGTAAATTTGTAATAAGATGTAAGGAAGATTTACTCAGTGTTTGAAACTTACAGTATCATGAAGAAATAATTTGGATAAGCTCAGACAAATCATATCATTACCCAACCAAGATAATGAAATGAATATGGCAAAGATACAATGATAATAAGTGCATTTTTATATAATTTAGACCAGTACTACAATCAATTTAAAATATAAATTATAATCTGAAACTTGTAAATGACATAATTTATCTGGAGCATATCCAATATGTTTCCCTTAGAATTCAGATATACAAAATACAAACACATACAAACATCTATAAACTTTAATAAATAGATAAACAAAAAAAATAAATCCATGAACATATTTCAATTAATTCAATCACATAAAACATGAGAACAGAGAATTTCATGCTTATAAAACAAGTCAACTATTTAACAACTTAAATAACTACATCAAGCAACTTACATGAAAATGTAATTAAGCTTACAAGGGTCATGCTGAAAAAGTAGACTGTAATTCTTTAATACTAAGACAGGCTAGTCTGTTAAAAGTCATAAAAACAGAATTTGTATCAGTACTCCCATGTGTTATGCTAATTTTCCATATATTTCTATAAGTAAATGATGAGCTATTGATCAAGTCATGTAATTAAGTATCTGTTCTGTTCTGCTTCACAGTATGATCTTTTGATTTTACAACACAAAGAAATAAAACCTTGAAATGAACACACAATTCTGTCAATGAACCTACAATTGGAAAGAATAAACATATCTATAACACTTTATAGATGTGTCCAAACCCAATGTTCTGTTGGTAATGGGATTAATTATCACTAAAATGAATCCATTTCAACAACTTGAATGTTTGTTCACACTTTCAATACACCAAAGTCAATTTTCATTTCATCAGATTTAACGCCATTTTCAACACTTTTCCATTAATATTGAGACAGGCAGCTATCCTAACCAGCTTTTCTTGACTTCATTTTAGGTCTTAACCAGTACTAACCACATTCTATCCACAAGCTATTGCCAAGTTACCCCACCAAATTCAGAGGTGGAGGACAATTAACATAGGATCATTTGTATGTAATATCATCGGTCAGATTGTCATGGAGCGGGTTCAAATTCACAACCTCTTGACCAGTAGGCCAACACTCTAACCACTGGGCTAACTGGGCAGCTGATGTGGATACTTCTTGGTTCAAGTTGGTGAGACTTGCCTTTCAACATCCTGAAATATACATTACATATAATCAATTGAAACATGAAAATAAAGTCACTAAATGACTTCATATGGCCAAAACCAGATAACATTCACCTTCAAGTGTGATAAAAAAAAATGTAAATTACAGTATATATTTTACAAAAAAAAACACTTATTTCCTTCACCTAGTATTTTAAACGAAAGCATTACCGGTAATTAATTTTTATATAGCAATTATATTAGCCATTTTGACACAGTCATGTATATCTAAGAATGAAATTTGCCAATCTAACTAGAAAGATATTAAACTTAAATTTAATTAAGCATGCTGTCAAAACATAGCTTAAACTGAAACATCAGTAAGTGTTTCAAACATACAAAATACATTTGTTGTATCGGTATGCTCTACTGACCAGTAAATATAACATGTACAGTGATAGAACACAAAAAATAAACATTTAATAAAATAAAGTGATCTGTTCCTTGTGGACTCCCATTATCTACAATCAACATAGCTGATTTGAATATTAATAAAACATAAAAAATCAGATGGACTAAAGTGCAGCCTACTAATCAGTGACACCTGTTTGTTTTGACATTCAGGAAAAACTTAAACAGTGTATCTTTAAAATGTAGGACTTGTTAAAAATAAAATTTACTGACTAAGTATCTAAACAAAGATACTTGTTTATTATCAAGGTCTATATCATCTAGCTTCTATGAAATTCATAGAATGTGCCGCAAAATTAAATCAAAAGCAATAAACAAGCTTTCATCATTTAAATGCTTTATATTACAAACAAACAGTGTAACCTCTCCAAAGAAACACCCTATGGGACTAGCAAAATTATATTGTTGTTGAGAGATTGTTGTTCTACAGCAGTTAAATTACTAGTAAAATCATGCAGCAGGAAAATTCATATTCTTGTTAAAGGGAGGTTGTTGTTTAAGAGAGGGCCGCTCTGGAGAGGTCGTGCTGTATGTACTTCCTGAGGCTTTCCGTTTTTTTTTTTGTAGGAGTCATTTCCAAAATATCTTTTATACATTTGATAAATAGTTCACATAACAATGTACTTTTTGTAAACTGATTATGATACTCACCTTATGGACATGCTACTCATTAAATATAGTTCCATTTTAATGATGGCTCATTGCACTGCATTACCAACCAGAGAAACTGAGGTCCTACCAAAGAAAAAGTAAGAACTTAACATCACATGTAACATATTTTCCTGTACCTAAAATGTACCATTCTTTACATCAGTTTATTTCATCTGCAATATCAATTTTCCTCCATGTGTGAGAAAGTTGCCAACTCCTTTTGTTGAGAAAACTTAAAGTTTGGGAAACATTAATGAGAATTAGACATAAGATGAGATGATTTTGATGGTTTGTTAAATATATCGAGTTTAACGCCCCATTTCAACAGTCAAGAGTGACATGAGGCAAACAGTTCACCTAACCATCTTTCCTGGGAGAACCAGTACTAGACTCCCAATCCAATCTCCCATCTAAAGCAATGACAAAACCTGAAAATAATGGTAAAAACACTAAATAAAAGAGAGAGAAAACTTTAAGTGAGTGAAAAGATCTGAAAATAATGGTAAACACTAAATAAAAGAGAGAAAAAACTTTGAGTGAAAAAGATCTGAAAATAATAATAAAAACACTAAATAAAAGAGAGAGAAAGCTTTAAGTGAGTGAAAAAGATCTGAAAATAATGGTAAAACACTAAATAAAAGAGAGAGAAAGCTTTAAGTGAGTGAAAAAGATTGAAAATAATAATAAAAACACTAAATAAAAGAGAGAGAAAACTTTAAGTGAGTGAAAAAGATCTGAAAATAATGATAAAAACACTAAATAAAAGAGAGAGAAAACTTTAAGTGAGTGAAAAAGATTGAAAATAATAATAAAAACACTAAATAAAAGAGAGAGAAAGCTTTAAGTGAGTGAAAAAGATCTGAAAATAATGGTAAAACACTACATAAAAGAGAGAGAAAACTTTAAGAGAGTAAAAAAGATCTGAAAATAATGGTAAAACACTAAATAAAAGAGAGAGAAAACTTTAAGTGAGTGAAAAAGATTGAAAATAATAATAAAAACACTAAATAAAAGAGAGAGAAAACTTGAAGTGAGTGAAAAAGATTGAAAATAATAATAAAAACACTAAATAAAAGAGAGAGAAAGCTTTAAGTGAGTGAAAAAGATCTGAAAATAATGGTAAAACACTACATAAAAGAGAGAGAAAACTTTAAGAGAGTGAAAAAGATCTGAAAATAATGGTAAAACACTAAATAAAAGAGAGAGAAAACTTTTAAGAGAGTGAAAAAGATCTGAAAATAATAATAAAAACACTAAATAAAAGAGAGAGAAAACTTGAAGAGAGTGAAAAAGATCTGAAAATAATAATAAAAACACTAAATAAAAGAGAGAGAAAACTTTAAGTGAGTGAAAAAGATTGAAAATAATAATAAAAACACTAAATAAAAGAGAGAGAAAGCTTTAAGTGAGTGAAAAAGATCTGAAAATAATGGTAAAACACTACATAAAAGAGAGAGAAAATGTTAAGAGAGTGAAAAAGATCTGAAAATAATGGTAAAACACTAAATAAAAGAGAGAGAAAACTTTTAAGAGAGTGAAAAAGATCTGAAAATAATAATAAAAACACTAAATAAAAGAGAGAGAAAGCTTTAAGTGAGTGAAAAAGATCTGAAAATAATGGTAAAACACTACATAAAAGAGAGAGAAAACTTTTAAGAGAGTGAAAAAGATCTGAAAATAATAATAAAAACACTAAATAAAAGAGAGAGAAAACTTGAAGAGAGTGAAAAAGATCTGAAAATAATAATAAAAACACTAAATAAAAGAGAGAAAACTTTAAGTGAGTGAAAAAGATTGAAAATAATAATAAAAACACTAAATAAAAGAGAGAGAAAACTTGAAGAGAGTGAAAAAGATCTGAAAATAATAATAAAAACACTAAATAAAAGAGAGAGAAAACTTTAAGTGAGTGAAAAAGATTGAAAATAATAATAAAAACACTAAATAAAAGAGAGAGAAAGCTTTAAGTGAGTGAAAAAGATCTGAAAATAATGGTAAAACACTAAATAAAAGAGAGAGAAAACGTTAAGAGAGTGAAAAAGATCTGAAAATAATGGTAAAACACTAAATAAAAGAGAGAGAAAACTTTAAGTGAGTGAAAAAGATTGAAAATAATAATAAAAACACTAAATAAAAGAGAGAGAAAACTTGAAGAGAGTGAAAAAGATCTGAAAATAATAATAAAAACACTAAATAAAAGAGAGAGAAAACTTTAAGTGAGTGAAAAAGATTGAAAATAATAATAAAAACACTAAATAAAAGAGAGAGAAAGCTTTAAGTGAGTGAAAAAGATCTGAAAATAATGGTAAAACACTAAATAAAAGAGAGAAAAAACTTTAAGTGAGTGAAAATTTAATATATCGACTTTAACGGCCCATTTCAACAGTCAAGAGAGACATGAGGCAAACAGTTCACCTAATCATCTTTCCTGGCAGAACCAGTACTAGACTCCCAATCCAATCACTCATTTAAAGCAACTGCCTACTTTCTAACGAAGTGAGGAGACTGCTGCTTTTCAGAATGATGTTCACAAACAGTGCTTAGACATTGTAGTTTGATCAGAGGGCACTACCAATCAACATACAATTTCTAAGCACAATGCCAAACTTTCAGCGAAAAAAAACACTTTTAAGTCAGTGAGAAACGACTTACAGTAACTGAATGAAATCTCTATGTAAGCAAGAAAAAACATAAAATGTGAATTTTACTGTATACTGTATGTGAGGAAGTTGTCAAATCCTTGCAGGACGATAAGTTATTACTGGTTAGGATAGTGTCCATGAAAAATGACTAAAAACTCAAGGTATGTGAATTTGGAAACCTTAAATGAGTGATGAAAACCTTAGAAAGTGAGAAAATAATCAGTAAAAAGATTTAAAGTGAATGAAAAAGAACTGAAAATAATAATAAAAACACTAAATAAAAGAGAGAGAAAACTTTAAGAGAGGGAAAAAGATCTGAAAATAATAATAAAAACACTAAATAAAAGAGAGAAAACTTGAAGAGAGTGAAAAAGATCTGAAAATAATAATAAAAACACTAAATAAAAGAGAGAGAAAACTTCAAGTGAGTGAAAAAGATTGAAAATAATAATAAAAACACTAAATAAAAGAGAGAGAAAACTTTAAGAGAGTGAAAAAGATCTGAAAATAATAATAAAAACACTAAATAAAAGAGAGAGAAAACTTTAAGTGAGTGAAAAAGATTGAAAATAATAATAAAAACACTAAATAAAAGAGAGAGAAAGCTTTAAGTGAGTGAAAAAGATCTGAAAATAATGGTAAAACACTACATAAAAGAGAGAGAAAACGTTAAGAGAGTGAAAAAGATCTGAAAATAATGGTAAAACACTAAATAAAAGAGAGAGAAAACTTTTAAGAGAGTGAAAAAGATCTGAAAATAATAATAAAAACACTAAATAAAAGAGAGAGAAAGCTTTAAGTGAGTGAAAAAGATCTGAAAATAATGGTAAAACACTAAATAAAAGAGAGAAAAAACTTTAAGTGAGTGAAAATTTAATATATCGACTTTAACGGCCCATTTCAACAGTCAAGAGAGACATGAGGCAAACAGTTCACCTAATCATCTTTCCTGGCAGAACCAGTACTAGACTCCCAATCCAATCACTCATTTAAAGCAACTGCCTACTTTCTAACGAAGTGAGGAGACTGCTGCTTTTCAGAATGATGTTCACAAACAGTGCTTAGCCATTGTAGTTTGATCAGAGGGCACTACCAATCAACATACAATTTCTAAGCACAATGCCAAACTTTCAGCGAAAAAAAACACTTTTAAGTCAGTGAGAAACGACTTACAGTAACTGAATGAAATCTCTATGTAAGCAAGAAAAAACATAAAATGTGAATTTTACTGTATACTGTATGTGAGGAAGTTGTCAAATCCTTGCAGGACGATAAGTTATTACTGGTTAGGATAGTGTCCATGAAAAATGACTAAAAACTCAAGGTATGTGAATTTGGAAACCTTAAATGAGTGATGAAAACCTTAGAAAGTGAGAAAATAATCAGTAAAAAGATTTAAAGTGAATGAAAAAGAACTGAAAATAATAATAAAAACACTAAATAAAAGAGAGAGAAAACTTTAAGAGAGTGAAAAAGATCTGAAAATAATAATAAAAACACTAAATAAAAGAGAGAAAAACTTGAAGAGAGTGAAAAAGATCTGAAAATAATAATAAAAACACTAAATAAAAGAGAGAGAAAACTTTAAGTGAGTGAAAAAGATTGAAAATAATAATAAAAACACTAAATAAAAGAGAGAGAAAACTTTAAGAGAGTGAAAAAGATCTGAAAATAATAATAAAAACACTAAATAAAAGAGAGAGAAAACTTTAAGTGAGTGAAAAAGATTGAAAATAATAATAAAAACACTAAATAAAAGAGAGAGAAAGCTTTAAGTGAGTGAAAAAGATCTGAAAATAATGGTAAAACACTACATAAAAGAGAGAGAAAACGTTAAGAGAGTGAAAAAGATCTGAAAATAATGGTAAAACACTAAATAAAAGAGAGAGAAAACTTTTAAGAGAGTGAAAAAGATCTGAAAATAGTAATAAAAACACTAAATAAAAGAGAAAGAAAGCTTTAAGTGAGTGAAAAAGATCTGAAAATAATGGTAAAACACTAAATAAAAGAGAGAAAAAACTTTAAGTGAGTGAAAATTTAATATATCGACTTTAACGGCCCATTTCAACAGTCAAGAGAGACATGAGGCAAACAGTTCACCTAATCATCTTTCCTGGCAGAACCAGTACTAGACTCCCAATCCAATCACTCATTTAAAGCAACTGCCTACTTTCTAACGAAGTGAGGAGACTGCTGCTTTTCAGAATGATGTTCACAAACAGTGCTTAGCCATTGTAGTTTGATCAGAGGGCACTACCAATCAACATACAATTTCTAAGCACAATGCCAAACTTTCAGCGAAAAAAAACACTTTTAAGTCAGTGAGAAACGACTTACAGTAACTGAATGAAATCTCTATGTAAGCAAGAAAAAACATAAAATGTGAATTTTACTGTATACTGTATGTGAGGAAGTTGTCAAATCCTTGCAGGACGATAAGTTATTACTGGTTAGGATAGTGTCCATGAAAAATGACTAAAAACTCAAGGTATGTGAATTTGGAAACCTTAAATGAGTGATGAAAACCTTAGAAAGTGAGAAAATAATCAGTAAAAAGATTTAAAGTGAATGAAAAAGAACTGAAAATAATAATAAAAACACTAAATAAAAGAGAGAGAAAACTTTAAGAGAGTGAAAAAGATCTGAAAATAATAATAAAAACACTAAATAAAAGAGAGAAAACTTGAAGAGAGTGAAAAAGATCTGAAAATAATAATAAAAACACTAAATAAAAGAGAGAGAAAACTTCAAGTGAGTGAAAAAGATCTGAAAATAATAATAAAAACACTAAATAAAAGAGAGAGAAAACTTTAAGAGAGTGAAAAAGATCTGAAAATAATAATAAAAACACTAAATAAAAGAGAGAGAAAACTTTAAGTGAGTGAAAAAGATTGAAAATAATAATAAAAACACTAAATAAAAGAGAGAGAAAGCTTTAAGTGAGTGAAAAAGATCTGAAAATAATGGTAAAACACTACATAAAAGAGAGAGAAAACGTTAAGAGAGTGAAAAAGATCTGAAAATAATGGTAAAACACTAAATAAAAGAGAGAGAAAACTTTTAAGAGAGTGAAAAAGATCTGAAAATAATAATAAAAACACTAAATAAAAGAGAGAGAAAGCTTTAAGTGAGTGAAAAAGATCTGAAAATAATGGTAAAACACTAAATAAAAGAGAGAAAAAACTTTAAGTGAGTGAAAATTTAATATATCGACTTTAACGGCCCATTTCAACAGTCAAGAGAGACATGAGGCAAACAGTTCACCTAATCATCTTTCCTGGCAGAACCAGTACTAGACTCCCAATCCAATCACTCATTTAAAGCAACTGCCTACTTTCTAACGAAGTGAGGAGACTGCTGCTTTTCAGAATGATGTTCACAAACAGTGCTTAGCCATTGTAGTTTGATCAGAGGGCACTACCAATCAACATACAATTTCTAAGCACAATGCCAAACTTTCAGCGAAAAAAAACACTTTTAAGTCAGTGAGAAACGACTTACAGTAACTGAATGAAATCTCTATGTAAGCAAGAAAAAACATAAAATGTGAATTTTACTATATACTGTATGTGAGGAAGTTGTCAAATCAAAAATAAAACAGACAAAAAACTAGTAGTAAGTGAATGGAACCTAAAATGAGTGAGAAAAACCTTAAACAGGAAAGAAAAACTTAAAGTGAATGAACTAAACCTGAAAATAATGGTAAAAACACTAAATTAAAGAGAGAGAAAACTTTAAGTGAGTGAAAAAGATCTGAAAATAATAATAAAAACACTAAATAAAAGAGAGAGAAAACTTTAAGAGAGTGAAAAAGATCTGAAAATAATAATAAAAACACTAAATAAAAGAGAGAGAAAACTTTAAGAGAGTGAAAAAGATCTGAAAATAATAATAAAAACACTAAATAAAAGAGAGAAAACTTTAAGTGAGTGAAAAAGATCTGAAAATAATGGTAAAACACTAAATAAAAGAGAGAGAAAACTTTTAAGAGAGTGAAAAAGATCTGAAAATAATAATAAAAACACTAAATAAAAGAGAGAGAAAACTTTAAGAGAGTGAAAAAGATCTGAAAATAATAATAAAAACACTAAATAAAAGAGAGAGAAAACTTTAAGTGAGTGAAAAAGATTGAAAATAATAATAAAAACACAAAATAAAAGAGAAAAAACTAAGTGAGTGAAACCTTAAAGTAGGTTTAGGAAACATTAGGAATATGGATGAAAGGCAGGATAGATAAAAAAAACTCTTACCTCCCACTTGTTCTTGATAAACATCTTCTGATTATCCCTTTATGTAGTATGATCTTCATTGCTCCACAATGATGTAACCAAGTTCATGGGCAATCGTTGAAACTGTCTGACTTCAATGTAGCTATTTCTGTAATATTACAAGTTAAAATATAAAGGAACATGTGTATGCATTCATGAACAAAGTAAAAATAAGCGAATTCTTTGAATTGACATGTCCCGCCAAGTATATGCATGCATGCCTGGGTAATTAAGCTACAAGTCCACTGCAAGCCACATTACAGCAAAACACCTTTCAAATTATTGTAAGTAACATTAAGGTAATTCGAATTAGTGACAAAATGGCCCTCTGACATTTTAGCTATGCATCCTAAAAAAGTGGTTTTGTTCAACAATTACTGAAAGTACACAAGTTAAATGAAATGAGTTTTATCAATAGCTAATGATTAAATGTACATTTCTGCATCAGAAAAGTAATATTTGATGATTTAAAAGTATCCATAATTCTCACCTGAACTTATGCTAATTCCAGTTGCCAAAATATAATGTATCATAATATCAAAATTAATTTAAACTACAATGTCCAACAGTAACTTCAATATGTCATTGAGGGTTTCCATATTTTAAATTTTCATTATCATAAATATAACAATCAATGTAAAAAAGGGAGACAACTAATGTACTCATTAATAAGATAATCAATAAACAAATAGCTGCTAAATATTAAATAACTGACAAAAAAATGTAGTTGTCACATATGAATGTCCTATATTTAGAATATCAAACAAAAATATAAATATATTCTATCAATGTCTGAGGTAAATATGGTAGATGTGGGAACTATGTATACATTATAAAACTATTAAAAGATATTCAACATGGTAATTAACATACATGTGCATACTTACAAAGATCTATGGAATCCAAACACCATCAAACAAGTACGTTCTATCTATTCAGTGATGGTATAAAGTAACTGTAAAGAGATATAAATGTAACGTTAAGTGGAAGGTTACAATGACACTTTCTGTAAATACGAGACAGATTAGTATGAAATGGATAAGACCGAAACAGACAAGGTACGAATCAATAAAATAGACTACAAACAAAAAGCAAGCCGATAATTACATTGATTGAGATTCTAATATAACAAAACGATATATAAACCAACAAAGACAATTATTACAACCAACCTCAGGACGCATGAACGCCGCGGTAAGTTTCGTGCGTTGTGCATACAAGCAAAATATCCCACTTCCGGTATTTACAAGAATGAGCGAGTTCGATAAACAACTATGATAAGATGGCAGTAAGACAGGAGCTCAACTAATATTCTAGTTATAGTTTTTAATCGAACAGGCTCATCCTTAAACATAAACTGAACAATCAATATGCATCTACCCTACTAAACTGACACAGAGACATAGATAACACTGATTGACCCCATCACGGTAACACACAATTACATGTAGTTTACAAGAATTGGAATTCAAGTTGTCTTTGCCAATGAAAAATAATTAGATAAACCTAATAATACGTGAACGGTTAGAATATGAATTTTACCAGAGAAATATAATTACTGTCTCTGATTTTACAAGCTTATTCACAACCTAATCAATAATACAATACACATACAAATCAAATAAACGAGCATTTCTTTGTGTTTACTTTTCAATATATTTTAGGAAAACGAAATACATATGTCACAAATAAATATTACATACCACGTTTGTTGGAACACGTACTTCGATCCTTACAAAACAAAACCCAAATGTAAAATGTCAACTCGTATCTGAATGTCCATTCCTTGTGTTTTACTGGGCTCTAATGCGGTTACCCGCGAAAATGATTTCATATTCACTCAAGCTTGTCTTGAACAGCTGTTAAGAAATATGATTGGTCGAGGCTGAAATTTCTTTATCCCTAGGCGCTCACCCAGAAGCTCGTGTTTCGGATAAACCGTTTTTTTTCGTGTAGTGGTATGTTTAAAGTTACACGGATTTATCATAGCCTAGGGCACTTACAACCGAGTTGAAACTACAATAACAAGTATACAATGCTTACTTACCTACCTATACAGATTACATGTACAAAAAAAACCTCACAGCCATATAACTTTAAATAACCCAGCTCTGATACATAGGTAACTATATCATGAATAGATTATATATAAAAAAAAAACTAAAAAAAAACACATATTAATTTAACATATTAATAAATATAGTGATTTTTTTAATCAGTATATATTTATTTTTTTATTCATTCATTTATAATCTATTCATGATACAGTTACCTGTGCTCTGATACTTATAAATTATTGACCTTGCAACAAAATCAAATAATTACGCATCCGCAATTTAAGTAATTTTTTACAGACTTGACAAAGGGGTCGGACCGTCCATTGTTCGGAAATGGATGGAAACGACAATGCATCTACAAATTAGTTAATTAAACCCTCGAACATTTCGTGAATCGGAAATTCTTGCTATCCATCTCGAGCTCAGACAACATGAATAACAATACGATATGCCTTTGA
Organism: Lutraria lutraria; assembly: GCA_964023205.1. Classification (NCBI taxonomy): domain Eukaryota; kingdom Metazoa; phylum Mollusca; class Bivalvia; order Venerida; family Mactridae; genus Lutraria; species Lutraria lutraria. Next base: position 15,053,671 of record OZ026846.1, read on the forward strand.
CAGCACTGCAGTCAGTACTTTGAAATGTCTCAATGATTACTCACACATGCCTCACTTACATCAGTGAATAGTGATAGAAAGTGACATCATGAAAAATTGACTGGTGCATTAGGCCTAAAAATGTTTGTTTCAGGTTATGTAAACCCGACATACCGTAATTTCCCCCGCGACCCTAGATTTTTTCATTGGGCTGGAGGAACAGCACACCAATTTTCTCACATTTTCCACACGCTTTTAATAGCGCAACAAAGCACCGACCTATCAACCTTAGTTTTAATGAGTACTTAACCAGAAACAAACGTAATGTTTTTCGTTTCATTTAACGATAAGACCGTTGCAAAAATGTTACAGAATTACAACCGAATTTAACGTTAATATACTGAGGCCGTATTTATAAAACTTCTTACAGATTTTCTTATTTTTTACTGAAATACCGTAAATCTGATCATTTAGTACTTAAATTTGAGAAATATCTAAGTGTTATTCATAAATGATATTAGCTTTATTTTCAGACAACTTAAATATCGACTTATTTGAAGATACTAGTAGCTTAAACGTTATCATACATTTATTTTGTTTACCGAATCACCAGCTGGACAGATATACAGAGGAAACTAGATTCTAAATATATTGCACGTTATTGATAAGTCTATTCGTAATTCTTCACCAATGTTTCGAAGAATTCAATCATGCTAAAAAGTTTACTTTTGGTTTCAACAGTCTAAATAACATTAAAGTAACCGGTTTCGCGACTGTCTTTTTAAGGACATTTCTTGTTAAATTAAGAATGTTCTTAACTAAGATATGTCTGAAGCCCGTTCCGAAGCACTTATATTTGATTTCACTATTTTTTACCAAGTTTTAAAACATAATTGAGATGTTTTATAGATACGGGCCCTATAGTTCATTTAATATTTCAAGGATAACCCGTCTCAAGTCTTTTGTCTCGATAATCTTTCTAGGAATAATAAAAGCTTGTGGTATACTGATGTATGTCAATCTGTACAGAAATCAGCTAGTTCACGAGCTTCATATATAAATATGATTAATAAAAAATCGGTTGAGTTTAGAGTCAAATGGAACCAGTTTGCAGAGTAACTAAACCGTAATTTCTCTTCAATCGTGTATGATTTCGTATCCATATAGTTATAACCAATTCGAACTATGTTGGCCGTGAAGACATTAAACTTCAGAATAGACCCCGAACGCAAATTTTCAATAAATATTTCATCCTCAGGCAATTATGACGATTGAAATGAAATCTAAATATGGCACAGACAGAGACATATATATATTATATAGCGTTGTTTGAGCGCGTTAGGAATACGTTGCTATTCTAACAGTAGTGCATTTTGGAGGTCATTTAATTATGGTGTCAATTTGAAGACTGGACCAGGCCTTTCGATACAATTATTCATCCCATTCTGTGTATTCTATGGGGTTCATGTCCGGGATAAAGCGGACCAAGGGAAGACGTTAATGTTATTCTGAACAATGGATTTTGTGGTTATATGCGCCGTGTGTCGTGCTGAAAAATGCTAGGTTCGTTATGTTACATGAATAATATCAGTGAGTTGTTTCAAAAATTGATGTAATGCTGAGCATTGGCATTTCCTGGGATATTGACAACATTGACTCCTCTTGTTGTCTGGGGCACACAAAAAATACACGGTTCGATTGCTTGTGTGTCATTCGAGTGACGTTTTACTGTGTACTGACATGACAAGCTCCTATTGTAACATATCCCACTTTTAAAATGGCCCCACGTACGCTTTTTAGGGTTGTATGCCGTTTGCGCACTCGTAACATGCAATCATGATCGACTATCATCCTATGGATGTCCTGTAAGCATGTCATGCATCTTGACAACACATGCTCCGACCCACTGTGTGAATACATGTATTTAGATTCATTATAATCTCTCCGAAGCAACACCCTTTGGTGGTTATGTTGTTGTAGAGAGGCTGATGCTTTAGAAAAGTTAAATTGATATATAGGGGGGAAAATCATGCTGTCATTGAAGGGAGGGGGTGCTCAAGGGAGTGCCTCTCTGGAGAGGTTGTACTGTAAACATCTGTCAACATCTACATCTGTAAATGATCAACATATTTATGATATAAAAGTGTATATATATAATTAACGATGTTCTAGTATTTTCTAGTGTAATATCCTAAATAGAATTTTACCATTTAAAGGGAAGCTAATCTAGCACAACAAATATACACGAATTGCTTCCCTTGTGTACCGTTTATAACGTGATGTAGATGAACTGCTGAGTTGTTAGACATTTATTGGCTAAATGCACATTGTACTTGCAATGAATGATCCTATTTATTTATACCCCTTCATGTCTACATAAATCGTAATTCTTTTTTTTGATTTATAGATTTTTTGTAATAAGTATATAATTATATATATATCAGTTTGATATAATGATTATAATATATTTGAAACAGTAGGCGCTGCATGAGGCCAATGTGAACATACATTTACGTACATGAAATTCCAATGACGTGGTAATTGCAGGCTATACATACATTTACAGATTCGCACAATTACTGCTTTGATGAGGCTGAATTTTCCCCTATTCTTTTTTAAAGTTGATCAAATAGATGAAAATATAAGTTATAAGTACAGATAAGGACTTATATATGTATGTATATAAGTCCTTGGTACAGGTATGTCAAAAAGTGCACTCTTGCTACGGTCTTATCATTAATTAAGATGGTTATTTAGGTGATTATACAGAACAGTAGCGGAGCTGGTGTAAATTAAAATGTTTTAGATTTATAACTGGAAAACATGGTCATCTGGAAACAAACTATTTTCGCGATAAAAATATTATCAGATATAAAAAAGTTCTTTAGATGGACCTAAGCAATGTTAGAATAAAGTCAAATGAACAATGATTAATGCCTATTAATGTGTCGCACTATATTAATTTTGCACGCACTCGGCTGATAGGCTGAATGAAAGGACATAAACGCTATCGGAAAGGACTCGTTTATTCTTCAGAATTATTGCATAATTTTTCAAGGCCTCATAATTTCATAAGACTATCATTTTATAACCTTTTCTATCACCATTTCCAACTCGTGCGTTCTGTACAATCGCCAACCAACATAACTTTACCTTGCACTCGGACATCATCATCAAACAAAGAAAATACGACATTGCAACTTCTTTCATATTAATGTTAGCCTGCACCAGAGACGTATATATTATACGTCTCTGCCTGCACTAACCTAAAAAACACAGTTTATCATTAAGACAGTATTCGATCCTTCCTTGACGTCATGGATCAAAAATCGAATTTTCTCCGATTGTTCTGAAATTTTGCACAATGATAGTATAGCATGTTCTTCGATTTTTTTCGTTTTATTTTTTAAAATTCGATTTTTGACCCATGACGTCTAGGAAAGGTCGCACACTACTTTAATAGCAACTTTTAAAATATAATCTTTGTTTATGTATAATTGTGTTCATCATTCCACTTATACATAGTTAATATAGTGAAAAGTTTTCACCATGCAGTTATCGATACCAATCTTTGTTTATAAAGCATGTTTATCAATATGTCCTTACCGTTTTTTTATTACTGTGTACTTTAATTATTTGTAAATGATTTCATTTGTCATTGTCACGTGTATATATTTTGATGCATGCAATCATTCACATGGGTCTTTTGGCCTAATGAAGTTTAAATATATATATATATACATGTATGTTTATATCTCATGCGAGTTTTTATTTTATTGTTTAAAATGGACATCCAGTAGGGGTAGGTGACATTTTATTGTTTAAAATTGACATCCAGTGAAGGTAGGTGTCTTAATTTAACACATATTTTCAATGGATATCCAGTGATAGTAGGTGACTTAAAATTTAGAGTATGTTACAGTTTAAAATGCACATCTACTAAATTCAATATATTCTCCTGTTTAAAACTGACAGAGCCCGAGAGCCAGTCCGGCTAGCTCAGTGGTTAGAGCGTTTGTCTGATGGTCGAGAGGTTGTGAGTTTTAATCCCGGGCAAGGCTTACACTGTCCGTGACAAATTTGACTGAAAATATTACATCCTATGTTAAATTGTCGCCCACCTCTAAATTAATTGGGGAAGCTTGGCAGAAGCTTACGAATAGAATGTGGTTAGTATACTGGTTAAGGCCTAAATGAAGTCCAGAAGAGCTGGTTTCGGATAACTGCCCGCACGATATGACTGAAATAATGTTGAAAAGGGCGTAAAACCAGATGAAACAAACACACAAAACGGACATCCAGTAAGGGAATGTGTCTTAATTTGATATATTTTACTGTTAAAATTGGACATCCAGTGAGAGTATGTGCCTTCATTTTCCGTCCTTTTTATATCTATCCAGTAGGCGGAGTTACGTATTTTAACGGAACGTACCTCTACCGGCGTCCTCGCTCTGCTGGTGTCTCTTTAGCGATTACCGATTCCTCCAGCTCCGAAATGACACATCATGATTCAGTGAAAAAACGAGTATTACCGGACTCAGGTAGCGTTTATCTGAGATATTTGGATATTAAACCTAGGCCACCTCTTAATCAGTCATATCTGACTAAGAGAAACGGGTTAATTACCCAAAATAAGGCAATACGTGAGTGCCGTATCTTTTGACTTTCATCACTCAACGACTCACAGTCGTGAATCGCATCCGTGTGTACGGCTTTTCCTTTTACGGCACACAGGTGTTTGGCACGTTTTTGTAGTGGCCCAACTGTTAGATATGTATAATATAATAGATATATATTATACATATGTAACTATAAAAACGTGCCAAACACCTGTGTTACGGCATGCCCACTCCTCTGTCCAGAAATGTATACATGTGTTACACTAAATGAGAATATTTATTTTTACCAGAAAAATCTCTCATGTTTAGACAAAATTGAAAAATTCTATATTGTAGCAGTGGATCTGTCATTTATAATTTTATTAGATCTACTCATCTTTTGTTTTGAAATGATTCTGCCTGCTTTAGTAGCCGCTAATTGCTTCATTGTATATTCTATTCCTTTTCACCAAAAAGTGATTATGGAGCTTTAACGAATGAATGATTCTTGAGTGAAGATATTTATGTTTTTCGGATGAGAGCCATAAAAAAATTTTGATTACTACTCAGTTGGTCACGGTACTTAAACTTTTACTGTCCTAGATCGTCAAAGGTCCTTGACAATGATGCATACGCATCACATTGCAGTTCATTGTCAAAGCCACTTGTTCTTTAAAAGCTATTGATAAACGAACTTGTTGATTTTCCTATTAAACACACAGTGACACTTATTTCCGTAAAACTTGCGTACAATTTGATGAATTATATAATCTATCAACATGACCTAAGCTATACCTTCAACAGGCGATAGGTATCTAATATTTTGCAGATGTTTCAAACTACCCTTAGTTTCCAAATTTTCCTCGTAGATGCTTTGGATTATCATTAAGTCCATACGGTAGCGTTCCGGAATCCATGTGAAATGATCTACTTCAAATTCAATAGACGCATGAACAAGTGTACGTCTTAAGCTGTTGACATTGAAAGATGACAATTCCATAACTAAAATGTTCAACAAGGCGAAGTAAAAAAGACCAATTTAGTTATGGGACCCAGAACTAGGTCCTAGAATGAGTTGTACACCTGATCATGACATTTTTTAATGGTTACTGTCAGCACTGGTGGAATTTCTACTTAATTTATAATTATCTACGTATAACATTGATACATGTATATGTTAATGTTGGCACTGGCTGTTTGTGTACTTAACTGAATGTTGTTAATTGTTAGTCCTGCATTTCGATCATTTCATGTATTACCGGGTTGCCTTTGTGTGACTTATGCAAACTAACTAACAATGTAACATTTACATGCACATTACCAGTTAATTCAGTTCCTGATCAGTTACCCGAACCTTTATCCCCCAAAAGCTGTAGTTTGATCCTCTTTGTTTTTTATTCATATTGGCATCAACTTCAATGATCAAGCAGACTACATAGCAGATTTCTTGGCTGCGATTATGAATACTGTAGTTTAAAGTAATCTGTGGAAGTTGCAATTGATGAAATGTGTCCAAATGGAATGAAAAAAGTGCTTGAAGAGTTCTCAAGTATTGGACATTCGATGCAATGAAAATGCTAAATTTTAGTGGACAAGAAAGTACACACACAAATTCATTTAATTTGGCTATAAAACATAATTTTTGATACTAGATTAAAATATTTCATTTATTGTTCTGTAACATGGTAAAATTATCACTGAAATATTAATGGACGGTCGGACCAGTGACCTTTTCAAATTTTATGGACCAATGGCCATTTTGGTGGACTTGGTCCATGGTCCGCTTAGAAATGTGTTTGGGCCAGTAAGGAATCTCAAAAGTTCATAAAATATTGCTAGAAAATGTCCAGACCCCCAGGGCCCCTAGCAGGCCTGTTAGTCTAACTTTTGAGCCTGTTTGCAACAAACTTATTGAGAACCCTGGTCAGGTCCGGGGTGGGCTTAATTCGAAAACTCCCAAAAATAAGTATACAGTGTTGCCAAAAACAGATAAATTAGCTTATTTTAGTACTGCACTTACATATATATTTTTAGTACTGTACTATAATAAGCTAATTTGACACAGGTGCTTGATATGCCAACTAGTATTTAACAATACCTAAGTATTTTACCTAGAGTTATACTGCATGCATACCTTGGGTAACCTGCACAATAGTAAAATACTTTTGTACAACATTAAATGTTACTATCCAGGGCTTTTTTTCCTTCTATAGCAGGGGCCGTTCATAGGCGTCTTCCCCTCAGGAAAATTCTATAAAATCATGCAGTTTTCCCCTAAAATTCAATATACATCAAGTTTTTTCTTCCCCTTTTGCAAACATTATGCATTATTTTTCCCCAAATTTAAGGAAAAGGCCCCTTCCCCTACCTGTGAAAAAAAAGCCCTGCTATCATGTTTGAACTTTGATACATTCAATAACAGCAATATATAGCACTTCCTACATACTTGTATGTATTTTCTCATAATTGAAAGAAACAACAAATTTTCTCAATTTCATGCATATTTGAGGAATCCTGTAAGTAATACAGTAATTTGCGCTGTTGAATTAATTTATAGATAACAATCAAAATGAATCAGTTTATGTAACATATTGATAAGATGTATTATAAATCTTAATGCATGAAATACTTCAAAAGAGAACGTAATAGGCGCAGTGGGCTTAAGTTTCTTTTAACATTTTACTCTTGTGGTATGGATGAGTATGTCTATATATTTGATGCGATAAATTTTAGGTTCAGATGAGACGGAGTTTACTCAACTGAAAACGAAACCTGAGACAGTCAATGATGACTCGGGTAGCACCAGAAAATCATTGGCTCTACTTCTGGTCATATTCCTCTCAGCTATTGGTCTGCTAGGCATCGTCTACCTCAACTTTCCTAACCTCTCACAGTAAGTTTTTGATCATTATGAAATATATGATAGTCTAGCTTGCTCTTCAAATTACCTGTTGTTCAGTTTTCTTAATCCCAAACTGACTAGACTTAGTGTATATTTAACTTAACTAAAAAAGTAAAATATGTACAAATTTTGAACGCATTAGATCATTTGATTTTGAATGCGCATAAACTTATTATTAGGCTGAAAATAAAAGTAAGTTTGTTTGGAGTGCTTTGACCTAGAATTTTAGCACTGGGTAGGTAGAGCCTTAAGGCATTTATTGTGAAAGACTATTCTTCTTTTAAAAAAGAGTCGAGCATTAATAATTATAATAATTCGAGGGTCAGCAGTTGAAAAAATCTTTTTGAACAAACGGTTTGTTTGTTACCTCAATCATTGCCTCTATTCAGTTTAATTCAATATGTCACTGCAAATTTTTTCATCTTGCACTAAATATTAATGTCTGTCGCTTTTGTCGGTAAATAGCTATACGTGCGTAGCTAATGTTTATTAAGATAGTCTGGGCGGACTAGAAATTTATATTTGTATCTTGTCTCGTTATTTTACAGGGAAGAGAAGCTGCATATAAAGTTGCCGCGGAATATAGATGACGCTAAGAATCTCGGCCAAGTTTTATCTAGATACACAGATAAATACTATGTTCAAGTATTGTCTGGATACTTCATCACTTATATATTGTATCCTTTATCTGGAACATTATTAATCAATCAAATTAAATCACATTTGTCTTTTATTTTCATTTTCCCATTCTGATTGATAGCTAAGATTTTATTATACAAATCTTTCAAAATCGTTCTGGACAATGATATTATTACTAAAGTGTTTAAATGCTTGTTATCAACAGTAATTTTATTTAATACATTTGTTATGGTTGTTCTATGCAATAATATCATTTCTCAAAAAAATATTTTGTATTTAAATTTGTAGTGTGTATTTAAAGAACAGAAATATTTCGGTTCAGTTTTTTTTCTTCATTCTGTAAAAAGTGTTGCCCCGCCTCCGTGAGTGTTTGGTTAAGGTCGCTGACTTCAAATCACTGTAACCTCACACTGATGGAGGGTTGTGGGTTCAAGCCAGCTAACAACCATGTCACTTTATGCCTGAAAGTAGACAGTTGCTTACAGAGGATGGGAGTCTAGTACTGGTTCTTCTCAGGAACAATGGTTAGGTGAACTGTTGCCCCCCTCATATGACTCTTGACTGTTGAAAAGGGGCGTAAACCCAAACAAACAAACAAACTGTAAAAATTGTTGCTTAAGATGGCCTTGTATTTTATGATGTTCCTGTTCTCCCATCACATTAATTTCTATTGATATTCTTTATATACTTGACCTTAACCATTATACAGTCTCCAGTCATTTGCTATACCAGGTTCAATATTCTTGAGTATATTGTCTGGTTTTTTGTTTCCTTTTCCTCTGGCATTATTTATGGTTTGTATGGTGAGTATTTTATGTGAGATCAGGGTATGAGATTACCATTATACAATCTGAGATCGATCTCAAAACTCAAATCTCAATTATTATAAGATTTTATATTATTATTTTAACAGAATTCTGTATACAATCAATTTATAGAAATATTCACATATTCACTAGCCTGCTCGGTTTGGTTAGCTCAGTGGTTAGAGCGTTGGTCAGGTCTACTGATTAAGTGGTTGTTAGTTCGAAACTCAGCGAGTCTAATACTAAAATTATTTGCTCTGCCATGTTAGGTCTGAAGAAGGTTGAAATGGGAAATGAGATTTGAACTCTGGAATTGATCTCAAGTTTTTTAACCTCTTATTGTCTTATCTCTAAATGTGTCTCAGGAAATTAGGATGAAATAATGATGTAAATAATCATATGTTAACCTAGAGCATAACTGATCAGAATTTGTACTTAAAACTTTTGGAGCCCAGCTTCTGAAGATGACACTTTATATGAGAAAGTTGGCTGTTGGCCTGTTGCTTATGGAGGATGGGAGTCTAGTACTGGTTCTTCCTAGGAACGATGGTTAGGTGAACTGTCCACCTCATATGACTCTAACCGTTGAAAAGGGGCATAAAACCCAAACAAACAAAGCATTTAAAGTTAAAATTTTGACACACTTCTTTTAAAATTTAATTTCAATATTCTTGTTGTGTTGAGAATCTAGGAATTATCTTTTTATTGCTTTAATTATTACAAATGCAATTTACACTTACCCGGTAGATCATTGTATGTCATATAGCTGGCCATGACCCAAGTGACAGTGTTTTATTTCTTATTTCAGTGTTCAGGGATTGGTGCCACTTTTTGTTATTTGTTGTCATACTTAGTTGGGAGAAGATTGGTTAAAAAATACATCCCAGATAAAGTTGCTGACTGGCAAACTCATGTGAGTAAAAGCAAGCTTGTCTCTAGATTGATCATTGATATCTGCAAATCAAAATAATGGAAACTAATAAGCTTAGGCCATCCTTAAAAATACTTTGTTTGCAGTTAAGCTATCTACTCCCCAAAAAGGCCCCTACGTTTTCTTTGGTCTCTCAAGTAAATTTTTTTCCAATAAAATTTCCTATCTACCTACCCACTATAAATTCTATGGGCAGGGTGACTGCAAATTAACATATTTTTAGGATAGCATTATTTTTCATATCTTAAATCTTTCAAAAAATTCTACCATCTCTTGATAGTTGGTTTTTCTTCTTCCATGATCACTGAACTGTGATTGAATGATTATTTTCACTTGAGCCCCAAGTCTGGTCAGGCTATATGTTAAAAGCAAGCTTTTTATGGCCTGACAGATTATCTGAGATCACAGACTTAATTTTTTCTGCACTGACTTAATGTATTATTTTTATTTCTGTTTCATAGTGACAGTAGAACCTTTCTAATCTAAACTTGTTTGCTCTGGCAAAAATGTTTGGATTAGGGATGTTTTCAGATAATAGAGAGGTTTCCAGAATAGAGAGGTTTCCAGAATAGAGAGGTTTTCGGATTACTAAGTTCTTCTGGCTTTAAATGCATAAAAATAATCTGGACCAGCTGACATGTTTGGTTTTGAGTGGATTCCATATTAGAAAAATTTCAGATTTTTGAGGTCTGACTGATCAATGGAACCTTTCTTATCCGAATTTGTTTGACTGACAAAAATGTGCACAATAGAGAGGCTATCTAATCAGAAAGGTTTTGAATAACAAAGCTTTTGTCCTATTAAATACATGATATTAATTGGATCTGCTGATATGCTCGGGTTAGAGAGGATATTGGATTAGAAAGGTTTTGGATTAGGGAAGTTTGACTGTATATAGATTAGTTTGTTTGTATTTTAGGTGAATCACCATAAAGAACATCTATTGAATTACATCATATTCTTGAGAATAACACCATTCCTTCCTAACTGGTTTATCAATATAGCATCACCTGTGATTAACGTTCCTCTTATACCATTCTTTGTGGGAACATTTCTTGGTAAGTTATAGGAATTAACATGTACAGTGCAACCTCCTCAAGGCAACACCCTTTGGGAGTAGGACACTATCTTGCGTTGCTGTGAAGAGGTTGTAGACTGGTAAAATTGATGGTTAAATCGTGCAGTGGGAAAAAATCATGCTGTTGTTGAAGTGAGGTTGTTGCTCAAGGGAGGGCTGCTCTGGACAGGCTGTACTGTATTTCCCAGCTGTTTGATTTTAAGCTTAAAATACCAAGTGAACCCCCTTTTTATATCAAATGGTCTCAGTATTCAATTGATAGCCCTTTTTGTGAAGATACAATTTTGAGACGAATCATGAGTATTTCATGTGAGAACATTTTGAATGAAATCAATTCAGTGTATGTGTTTACAGTGTAGTCTCCCTTTGTTTAAGAGTAAATATTATGTATGTTAATTGGTCCATGTTTACAGTGTAGTCTCCCTTTGTTACGTAAATTCACTGGTATAAATCGATTCATTAGGGTATGCGCTATTAATTTTCTATCTGAAAATATCTAGTAAACATTGGCCTTTATTTCTTAAGGCATCTTTATTAGACATTTTGTATTTGAAATTAGTAGAAAACATTTAACTGTTGATGGTTGGTATTCCTCATTAACATTGGATACAGTCAAACCTTTGAAACAAAGGCCACCCTCTGGTACGACAAACTATGTCCTTTATTAACAGGTGAACTTTATTTGGATGTTTTTTTTTCTTAATAATCAGTAACGGTTTTAAAATGAATGTCCCTTATTCATAGGGTGGCCATTATTAGGAGATGACTGCTAACACAGGCTTGACTGTAGTCAATAATCATGAGATATGTATGACAAGTCTTTGTTATATTTCCCATGCTTTATTTTATGTTCATTTGTATGATTTTCAGGTGTAGCTCCACCCTCATTTGTTGCTATACATGCAGGAACAACTTTACATCAGCTGACATCATCGGGAGATGCTGTATCGTATAAATCTATGGCTATATTAGCTGTGTTCGCTCTCATCTCACTCTTACCCGTCGTATTCAAGAAGAAACTCAAGGCTAAGTTTGACTAGAATGGGACACATGTCAATCTTTGTTGATCAATGTTGATATTTTTAACTAAGGTCTAATATTGTGATGATGTTGACACCATATGTCTACATTGTAATTTTTTTAAGCTGCTTATAGTTATACCTAGTAATAGAATATGATTCATTTTATGTTGGATTCCAAAAAAGGTCAGAAAAAACTAGTTGTGTCTACCATTAATTAACCTTATAATAGTTTCCAAGTATGAAATATTTGGGAATAAATTGTACCTTCATAAGTATAAGTAAAGAATAAAAATAGAAAAAAAGAAATATTTGCCATCTGCCTGCCCTTATTTTTATGTAAGTGTAAATACTAGTATTATTTGGTAAGCATAGATACTTTTATGTTTTTCTATGTTTTTTAGCCTAAACAATGAGATTTACTAACAATTATTTCATTTAGGTATAACTCCAAACCTCTGTTATAATCTGTCTAATATAAATACTGCTGCGTCACAAAATATTGTAAATGTTTTATTAAACAGGGTGTCCACGGTCAGGGAAAAAGTCAGGGAAAAATTATTTTTTTCAAGGTCAGGGAATTGTCAGGGAATTTTGGAATTTAAGAAAAAGTCAGGGAATTTTGAAATGACAAACACTCATCTGATAGAATCAATATTTGTTTAAACATACATATACATGAATGTATGTTGAAAAAGAATAATAGAAATAAAAATTAAGGAAAAACAAACCTCCGAACAATCTAGATTAAATATATGTACAAAAGAGTAATACAATAACAGTTGGCAAAGTAAAAGGTGAAAATAGTTGGCTGTATGGGAGGAGGGGATCAACAGATGTCAGTACCTAAGCGTAAAATACAAAAAATTTAGTCAGGGAAGTTTGATTTTAGTCAGGGAAAAGTCAGGGAATTTTGCTTTACTTAAATTGTGGACACCCTGTAAAAAGAAGCCTGTCTGGCTAGCTCAGTGGTTAGAGCATTTGTCTACTGATCGAGAGGTTGTGAGTTCGAACCCCAGGTGAGGCTCACACTGTCTGTGGCAAAATTGACTGAAGATATAACATCCTATGTTAATTTGTCCTCCACCTCTGAATTATGTTGGGTAGCTTGGCAGAAGCTTACGGAGAGAATATGGTTAGTACTGGTTAAGGCCTGAATGAAGTCAAGGATTGCTGGTTAGAATAACTGCCTGCCACGATATGACTGAAATAATATTGAAAATGGCATTTTCATGAGGTTGTGTTAAAAACTCTGTAACTTTCAACACTGAGAAATAAATCCTATGTAAATAAGGTTTCAGTAGGGGTTTGGGGTAAAATGTATCTACCAGCCATGTTTATATCGCAGACTAATGTGGGGTTTGGTTTTCTGCATGCATAGATAGGAAAAACTGCAATACCTATGAATAACAGTTAGCTGAAAGTGAATCAAAAATTTAATTGTCGTAATTATATTTACAGTTAAGTTATGCACTGGTGGCCTACATGGTGATACCAATAATCTGCTCTGTTCAATATTATTCATACTGTGTGAAAGATATTATGCACAGTCGAAATTAAATGCGAATTAACATGTACATAGTACTGATTCCAAATTGATTCTCATATATTATGAGTTTGTTGAACAAAGAATTACACTATAGCCACATCTGTTGTCAGTAAATATTAACTGTGTATGTATGTTGTGAATATGTTCAGATAACTTATCACATTTGAAATCCCTATTTACCTGGTTTTGCTAATGTCGTGTTATAGTAGATTTATTGTTTACTGATGTTAATCTTAAACCACTTTGATGATTTATTTCTAGATGTATGTTGAAATACTACATGGATTAAATCAATGTCTTTAAAAGATATACTGTAATTAGTTTTATTTGTCATTCATATAGCCCTACATTGTACTTGTAAAATATTAAAAAAGTCTATTTTTTTATTTTGCTGATGATTCTGAAATGTTTTTGTTAGATTATCAAATATGTTGTATTTCTTTATTTTAATTGATATTTTATTAGTATAATGTCATTTCCAAATTCTGTAGTACCAACCCTTCTGAAATCTGGATACTAGAGGACAGATTTCTAGGTCCTAATTTTTTTGTAACGACAAAATCCAAATTCCGAAATATTTTGGGATGAATAAATACCTCATGTTCTCACAGAATGTGTTTATAAAAATTGATATACTGAAAAAATATGACCTTTATTAACAGGTAGCCTTTATTCAGAGGTCATTTTGTTCTAAATAATCAATTAGGTTTTTTAAAAGAATGGTCTTTATTCACAAGGTGGCCTTTATTCATAATTGGCAACTAGCACAGGTTTGACTGTATATAATTAGTTGTTTGTCTTACCTACAAGTACCTTAACATGACGCCACATCATATCTTTTATGCCAAATTTAACAGTCTATATCTTATCTGAGAATATTTAGAGATTGATGTGGGTTCAGTTGTCTTCATACTGTGTACTTCATCAATTTGATCACATACATGATATTGGTACTTGTATTGTTTTATTTCATCCTTGTGAACATGTCTTGTATTGTATATTATTAGCAACACCTGTGTAATTATCAGTGTTAATGACCTCCGAAATTGTCCGGCATTCATTATTTATTGATCGGCATTATCATAATGTTTGTCACAGATTTTTAAATTACAGGCAAATGATTGAACAATTAAACTTATGAATTATGACTGACTAATTAGGTGCTATACAATCTTCAGTGTCTTCTTAATCTAACATCATTCCACAAACCCGTTCAATAGCGACGTCATAATAAAAACTCATATCATCAATGATAATAAATAACGTTGATGTCGTCATTTCATTTTCCCCTTAATTGTATCATCTTTCTAACATCATATTTATAGCAGCACGAGTGTGGATAAATTCTAAGAAAATGAAGATTTTTGTGAAAAATAATTGTGATTTATGACTGTTTTCAAGCTTGTGCTGGAATTTCGGACTCTAGTCGTCCCATTCTGCATAGGCTTGTCCGGACCAGGCTGGTTTTAAGTTTTTTTAACATTTTTCAACTTAAGTACTACTGAAAAGATTATTAAGTGTGAATTTTTATTCTTGCATTATTTATTTATAATCAGTATTTTGATCATGATGTGTTAAATTCATACAATTATGCTGTACTAAAAGACAGACATGATGAATACTTCTATGTCTAGACAGCCCTGTTACTGCTCGATGTATAATTAGGGGATACTGTGTGTCTCAAATGTATGTTTTATTTTGTTAATTCTCAATGTAATCAGGGTCCAAGGTGATAAAACTTGAGATTAGTTTCAAACCTCAAATCTCATTTTTCGTCGTTTGTTGTTAAACAAAACAACTACAATAAAATTGCAATGATATTAATCAAACATTTTTTTCTGTCTGTGTAATTTATCTGAATATTGTTTTAAATATTAAACAGTACTAATGAAATTGAGATTTGAGCTCTTAGACATTTCTTAAGTTTTATAATCTCAGGGTCTGATGTTTTTTGTCGTTTTTATTTATTATCTAGTATTTTTATCTATGTACTTCAGAAGAACTATAAAATAATTGGGCTGAAAATTTTGTTGTTTTTTATCTAGATTTTGTTTGATTTTACATTAATGTATAAAAATGTTGGCGACGACATGTACGTGCACTCACAGATATGAAATCTGAGGTATAAGAAGCCTTGGTCAATATTAGAATAATGAATACCGTTAGTTTATGAAGTATGTATAACTGTTTGACTGTGGAACTGCCAGTATCTAACTGAATTACTGTTGAAAAAAGATAAAACTTTTGAAAATTACTGTACAAAAACTATTTCATTTAGGGACCAATTACACAATGAATTTCATTTGAGGACAATTCCATTTACAGTACAACCTCTCCAGAGCGGCCCTCTGTAGAGCAACAACCTCTCTACAACAACACCTTCAAAATTTCCCTAAGCTGATATTTACTAGAACTTAAACCTCTGTAGAGCAACAACCTCTAAACGACTGATATTGCAGCTCCCACAGTGTCAGGGGCAGATAATCCAGACTAAAACAGCCAGTGTCAGTTTGCGTCTTCCATTTTCGATAGTTGATGAAGACTAAAAGTAACCAGAAACAAACGTTTGTTGAATAATATACGCCTTACCATTTAAATTGCAAACAAGTCGAGCAAACAAAAATAAAAGCGTAGGTGAACATATCTTATTGTTGACAGAACACTTGCAACATAATTATATATAGAACTGCAACACAGCTGTGAAATATGAAAAAAATTGTAGTCCAATTTCAAAGAAATTATATAATGTGCATCTCTTATTTGTTTGTAAATTCTGTGTATATATATATAATTAAGTTATATACAATGACAAAAGCTCATTATGTTGTATGTATATGATGATAAATGATTTTTGAGTGACAGCTGGTTGGCTGTGTGGGACTGCATTGATTTTAGACTGGGACCTCAACGGGGGAATTGGAGACACATCCGTACAAGGCAACTATTTGTAAACCAGTCCGGAATTTCATTTGGATGATCATATGATTATTTTATTTGTGAAGCTTGCTGGAGTTTATCTACATCTGGGAATATAATGTAAATCAATGTAAGTGACATTTTCGTGGTAAAATCTTGGTTATTAAATGTTGGTTATCAAAATTTCGATTGAGTTCAATTTAAATTCTTTCTCAAGTAAACTATAAGCCAAGGTTTTACAATTCAGTTTGTGTTGATTTAATTTGCTTTGGAAAAAATGAATAGATAAAGCCAGGTTTTTTGTTTACATACTGACTTGGATTTCTATGGGTATAAATTTAAGATCGCATCATTTCATCGCACTGAATTCATTAACATATGTTAGTTAATCATGATTTTGCGAAGTTATTCAACTAATGTTTATAATAGTGAAAGTTAAACGTATTGTAATATCTTAAAATTTATGTTTCAAATGCTTACTGATCACAGTATTATTAACGTCACCTTATTAAATCCCAAATTCCCAAGTACTTTCAGACCAGGCCCCGAGGTTATAAAACTTGAGATTTGTCTCTGAGCTCAAATCTCACATCTTGTCTTTTAATAATTAAGTTAATTATGATCAGAAAACAATGATATCATAGGTACGTTAGTCTGACCGCAAAATTGATATGAATATATATTTAAACATTAATCAGCTCTATCATTTCGAATAGAGATTGAGCTCAGAGGCCATATACTCTTGTTTTTAAACCTTCGGGGCCATCATCTCAAATAGTTCCCTCTATATTTCGAATAAAAGACAATTTCAACCTGATTCAATTAATATGGTCTCTTATATAATTACATATCATTTAGAAAATAATCCCAAACATATACATGTATAATAAACTTACGTAAAAAAAACATACCCCTTGTACAACATGTTCTGTTTGAAGTTCATTTTTATCATCAAAATGAGAAGGAATGTTCGGTGGTCTAGTGGTACACGCTGGACTACTGAACAAAAGCTCGTGGGTTCAAATCTCGGCTGGGCCTTCCGAAATATTCAGCGGCCCCATCCCAACTACAGAGCCAAGTACTGTGTAAATCACAGGTAAAGGACGGCCCATCCCAACTACGGAGCCAAGTACTGTGTAAATCATAGGTAAAGGATGAGGCGTGTATCGATGTATTCCATGCACCGGGCACAATAAAGAACCAGGAAAGAATTTTCAAAAAAAAGAGTAGGGATACATGTTCCGTGATGCCAAGTTCTTCTCACCACTCTCTCTAGATGGTGCGGACCTGAACTGACCATACCTGTCGAATGGACCGTTAAACATGAGACAAATAAATACATATGAAATGAAAATAAAGTAGAAAATGTATGTGTTAAATTTAAAATTCACATGAAGGCCGCCTTTGGGTCAAATGAAAGTTTGCGATACTGAGGAGGCAAGTTTCGTTATAATGAGAAATAATATAAAGAAAATATTAAAATCAGTTCGGAAGACAAGTGGTTGATATAATGATGTGGTTTTAATATTGAGATGATATTTATGTGATGTTCTATTGTATCATCAAACCTTTAATTAACGTTTTAGAACCATAGATTGACAAAACAACAAATGCCATAATTTTCAAATATCACCTGAGGCAAAAACCTGTTATTAATGTTTCAATATACTGCACAATTTATTTGAAACGCACTTTTCCTGTTAAATTCGCTTTGCTGACGTACATACGTATCTTTTATTGTTTGAAACATTCATTAGACTCAGCACTGTAATATAAATTACTTCAACATTTGCTTTAATACGTACACTTGTCTTTGAACTTTTTAGATGAACTTTGTATACATGAGATGTTATCCTACGCAAATTAGCCAACAGTTCAATACATGATTAAGAATAGGCGAATATTCTCCCATATAGAGCCTTATCTCAAACGCCCGATGTTGTATTGAAAGCACATTCCTATTTGTATTGTAAATATCTATCACCACAACTTTATTGATCCCCGTATTTGTTGGAGAAGTGATGATTCAATACACGGCCGATGTTTACCCTGGATATTAGTTTAGATAACATGTTATGTGTTGTTTTTCAGTTGATTGTCATCGTACATCCTGTTACTAGTATATAAGAGCTGACACAGTAGTCATGTTTGTTCTGATACACCGGGACTGATTAGTGAAGCTTAGAAGTGACGAATGATTGGATAAGTCGAAGCGAAATAAATAGAATAAAAAACGGGGGTTTAACATCATAAGGTAATTTCGTTTCTAGTATTTATAATCATAGACAATTAATTTTGAAACGATACATCAAATGGTTTCTATTAACTTGTTAGTGTCGTGGATGGGAAACTTGCATCTTTATTTGTGTTTATTATTGTCAAAACTTTGGTCATACGTGTATAATATTATACTTCAAGTCCGCACCAATAAATACAAAAATGTAGAGGATAAAAACTTACTCTCAGGATATGCCACATGCAAAACAGTTCGCTTTACCACTCATAGTACACAACCATGAACGAACCCCATGACACGCAAAAGCACACAATGTCGATATAGCTGCGAAGAACAGCACGGAAGTTCAAACTAATTAACTAAAAGCCACGCAGCCACAACCAAATGCCAAGCATTGCACAAGAAACACGCAAAAAGCATGACAACAGAACATCACATTACAAAAGAAGTAATAGATGAAAGCTAATGTGATTGTCAATAATAAAATGGATACATGTTACCTGCAGAAATCTACCATCAGGTACAAATGTATTCAAATACGCGAATTTGTAAAAAAAAATCTGAATAGTAGTAATACGTGTTTGCTTCATCTGATACTTTCATATAAGGAACGGGTAAACAAGAAAATGACAGGTTTGCCCACACAATCAACAATTGATTTGAAATTCATTTGTACATTGTATACACTAAAATATTTAGTAAAACATTGCAAGGGCTGAAAGCATGTTCATAGTCTTTGATTGAATTGTATTTTATTCAAGGACAAATATCAACCGATTTTATTACTGTGTTTGAGCACATACAGGCTTTACAAATATTTATGGATTGTACGTGTAAGGTAAAGGCCCTAAATATATAATATTCATACTTCGATCAAATAAAGAATAAAATAAAAGCACTATCCGGGACCGCTTATAATTTGAAATCTTTCATAAGGTTTAAAATATCAGATAATTTCTGTATCATCAATATAATCATACATGACGTTGATTTCTTTTAGACGAAGTATTACAAGAATTTAGAAACTCTTCAACCTCTTCAAATGTGCGCAGTACGTTAGTGCGCACCTACCGACAATATGGACAGGGCGGGATCGGTATCTTCTCTGTTTCGCGCATGCGACTTGGACGGTTCCGGTTATATAGACGAAGCTGAACTTGCAAATATATGTCCTGAATTAACCGCGAGGGAGATTAAAGAAGTGTTCCAGGCGCTTGATAAAGATGGCGATGGCAAAATTGGAAAGGACGAATTTTCACGGGGTTTTAAAGAAATTGGCGAGACATTACGAGACAGAAGAAGATCAAGAATGCAGAGCGCAAACTCACTCGACGAAACATCCCTTGAAGAGTTTATGGGTGACCTGGACGAAGGACTGCAAACATTGAGTTGGTGAGTGGCACATTACGGGTGATATGAATGGTTTAAAAGTGTATGGTGATGGTTTGCATGGCAACGGTGAAGGTTTTTTTGTGACCATTATAACACTTTGTTGAATTCTTTTTTAAACTACCTGTAGTATTCACTTGGTGTTTTCATTATAACATCATGATCGACACTTCTGATTTCAGTCTGTATTTGTAAAATTGCGAATAGTATCTCAGTAAAAATCTCAGAATATTCATAATCTATGCAAAATAAAATGTTCTAAAACAATACAAACGCCGCGATATTATTTGTTTCACTTACATGTACTTGTTGTATACAAAATGAGACAAACAGAGATCAGCTTATCAAATTGAAACAATTAATTTCTTCTGTAAGAACACTGCGGTGATGGATTTGCTCTGGTTAGATTCGTACTGAAATCGAGCAAGCAAAGGCGTATCTCTATGAGGAGACTGTGATTTCTATTCATTCATTCATTCACTCAATCGATCAGTCCTAGGTGAATATGACGTCAATTCTGTCTTTTACATACCATCGTTTGATAATAAGAACATTATTTGATGTCACCAGGCAACAATCACCTAGCAACGGAGGAGAGAAACATAGAGAACATCTGTTAGATGGTCATGGCTTCACTTGCCGGCAGTACAAACAAGTCGTTTATTATCATACGATTCATGAATACAAATGTACATACATGTACATATGGATTTGGTTAAGGCATGGTTATGTTTGAACGTATACATTAATTGCATTTTTCATGAACATGCCATTGTATATAAATAAATGCTACCGACAAAAGTCGTACACGTGCAAAAGGTTTGGACTGCAAGTGAAAAAAAGCATACTATTTTGCAATGTTTTATGAATTATGTAAACAGTAATTAAGCAAAGGCTGTTGATGAATACAAAAGTACTGGATGGCTTTGAAGTGATATTGTTTTCATTGATTAATCTGTCGGTGTCCAGCAAACAAACATCACAGAGGGCGTATTGAAACTCTTCGTTCGTTCGTTATAACACCAGATGAATATAATGTGTGCAAAGGCGTTTTGGTGCAATAGCTCAATGCTTTCAATGAATACACTTGACTGAAATTTTCAATACCATCAGCAGTTCTGTGAGCTCATTTTTCGAGATATTTTTTGGAGGGGATCCACCATATTGGCTATTGAAAAGTTTGACTGGACCAACTTTTACCAGTTTGTCACAGTAACGACCTCTTGCTGTATTTGATTAGTATTACTGCAGGCACATGTTACAGGAGTTTGTTTCAAAATTTAGCAATGGGGTTTAATTGTGGCACGCTATCACTTATGTTAAAAATATCGGTATTGCTGGAGAAATACAAGTCATATACGAATATACTATGGTCCTGTCGAACTATTATTTTGCAATGAGTAAACACGGAGGACTAGACACAAACCGTATTTACCAGTGTTCAGCGTTACCAACATATCGTATGTTTGTCCCGGGCCCGCATTCTTACAAGTACAATGTAATTAACGAATGCACATAACTATGTAACCAGACAAAGAACAGGGCGTGGTACAGCGGTTAGTACACTGGGTTTGCAACCCCGCGATCCGGGTTCGATTCCCGCTCAAAGCAGGTCATGCCCTTCCATGAAAATATGACAACAATATAGAATTTCCTCCACATGTGGATAAGTTGCCGTTTCCTTGTGGAAGGGTAAGTTAGTACTGATTAGAATACCGTCCAGGAAGACTTGTTAGGTGAACCGACCGCCGTATAATTGCTAAAGCCTATGTTTGCTTTGTTACTGTCATATGAAATTTGTATTGTGTTATTTGTATGTTCACATGGGCCTATGGCTTACTGAAATTTGAAATAAACTGTCATATTTATCATATAACTGAAAAATTGTTGGAAAATCCAAATAAACAAACAAACAAAAGACAAAGAACATTCCTTGGACATATTTTTGTATATCTAATGCATCTGAGGAATGTGGAATGTCTTGGCTTATTTTGTTTAAACGTCGGATTACATTGACATTTTCCTGTAGGTCACAATCTGTCACCGAATCATACGCGTATTAACCAAGAAATTGTCGAGAATTGAATCTGTTTGCGACAAAAGCTATGTGTCGGCGTCATACATTACTGATATCGGTACGCTAACCATAAAACATGTTTGAATAAAAAATAACGTATAATTGAAATAACACATATTCTAGTTGATTCAGTTCAACAAATATTTATGACTCTTTCGTTATGGTCGATACTATGCTGATGAAATCATGTAGAAACTATGTACAGTAAAGAGACAATATTCAAATTATATATACACTGCATGGACCTCATTGGCCATGTGATTCACGGTGGTCTTTGACCTGTAATTATTAGTCCATCGCCTGTGAGTTCGAATCTCGTCCGAGACCAAATCTAACATGTGACAGCTGTGTTGCTAACTAACGGAAGTTGTTGGTTCAATTCAGGTGTACACAATGGGTCATTCTCTATCGTTAAAGTAGGAAAGTCGTCAGATGACCCGGGCTATTGGTGAGACCCCTGTGAAAAATACACATGGAAGCAAGACATTAAATTTATCCGAAATCCAATGAAGATAGTTCACTATGATTGTAGACACAATGAAATAAGAATACAGGGAAGTTATTATTCGGGTCCCTAGGTATTCACTTTAACTTTGTTGTACTAATTTGAATACCGCGACAGGCGTCCATTGGAAAATCTGATATGTCCACTTGCTCGGTCAGTTGTTTCTCTTGCCACGTTTTAGGTATTGTTTTCTTTATGTCTAAACGTAAGTAAATCAAGGTTCTCTTAATGATTCCTTTTTTGTTATTTTTACGATTTGAAATGTTGGCCATCTTATTTTCTGCCCTTCCGAAATTCAACTTTGAAATGCAGACACAAGCTGCTCAATACGCTTCTATACATCCATTTAGTGCGCACCATGACACGTTCTTATCCAATCAGTGTCAAATTAAGGTTTTTATACAAAATTGTTTTCTTATTTTAATAGAATATAAAACCGGCTACTACTCCTGTGAGATTTCTTATTTACTATAAGAACATCCAAGTATATACTCTAACCAATGCATAGAATTAATGTACCCTGTTAACTGGTTAATGTATCGAAGTGTGAATAGTTTCATAATTTTACCGTGAAAACATCACTATTCGATCAGGTTTAGTTTTATGCTTACGTGCTTCAGAAAATTGTTTTAAAACGAGTCGAACATTTAAAACATTTGTATACTACAGTGTATATTAAATCCATTAATTTACAAACCCAAATACCCGCGATACAAATGTCGTCTGCTCCTTATTAACATCAAAAAACCACTCAACCGATCAACTTGAAATTTCGTGAAGATTTGATTATATATATAGTATATGACAAACATACTAAGCGTATAGACATATCCTCCTAATTTGTCAACCATAATAAGTAAAAGTAGGTATTTATTTTTATGAAGTTGTGTTTTGCTTTCACAAATTGACAATTGTGTTATGCTTCTGGGTAATCTGGAGACATGGACTTCAACATTGAAATCCACTGATACTTAGTGACTTAGTAGTAAACTAGCGTTAGTTAAAAATCGGGACACAGTGGGATTTAAAAATATATGTATGTGTGGATTATATTTCAATTCTGCATATCGAGTTTTGTGATTTCACTAAAACTACTGATATACCCTGAAATCTACGTGGCTACTTAATTAAGGTGTTGTTGTTGTACGTTATGTGAGCGTGACGTTAAATTGTAACGAAATGCACGTGACTCAAACCCGGGCAATATGGCAAATTTGTGATTTTGTTTTTAGGATGTGAGGTTTGTGTGATTTTTATTTGGCTAATGTAAACATCGATTTTTGTGCAGTGTTTGCACATTTTTTTAAAAAGTTTGTCTTTGTGTCAGTAAGTTTATCATTTATCACGTGATCTGAGCCAACTGGTATTTCTCCTTAAAATATTTGTCTATATCAAAATGCATGAAAAGCCGGGTTACATAATTATCATTAAGCTTCCATTACGGTTGAATATTTCATCGCATAAGGAAATTTAATTTTAGCAATGTAAATAACACGTGACAGGCGCTTGTTTGCATACATTAACATCTAATTGATTAAAATATTAAGTTATAACATCTCATGCTTTGAGTCATAATGAAGGATGTTGAATTAAAGTCTCAAAATTTTAATGAAATTCAAACTGCCTGAACAATCGCACATGAGATACAGTGCAACCTCTCAAAGAGCGGCCCTCTCTTGAACGACAACCTCCCTACAACAACACTATGATTTTTTCCACAACAACATAATTTTGCTACTCCAAAAGGGTGTTGCTTTGGAGAGGTTGCGAGTTGTACATTAAAAGATGAGTTAATGATTTGCCTTTACGGTCGACATTATCCTAAAAATTACCTATGAACACAGGTCACCTGTCTTTAAAGACCAATAGTGCGGTTTCTTCCTCAAGTATTTGTTGTTATTTTTACCTCTGAATAAAGACCACTTCAATAAGTAATATTTTTATCATCACAAAGTTGATCTTTACAGACAGGATTTATTATGTTCGCTTAGACATAAGTTTACCGTCACCTGTGAGTTGCGACCACATACGGACGCAGACATTCTTCAGCCGCGATACATACATTTGTATATTGATTTAATAAACCGAATATACCTTTGAATAAAGTCTAACTGTGCATAAAGGCCACACTTCTCTATCTTTGGTGGCCTATGTTAACAGGTTTTATTGTATATTTTATGTATTTTCTAATAATGATGAAGTTTTTATCAATAACAAAGTTCGCCTCCTGATGAATCACTCTGTTTTGTAGGTCGTTCAATAAACAGCATGTGTGTCATGTACAAAGTTAGCTTAATATCTTAGTGGTAAAGTGTGATAACACGTTGGTTGTCTTACGGTATTTCTGCATCAAATATGATAAAATATGAAAACTATCCTATAAGTCTCAAAATAACAAACAAATTTCCATATCGAGAATATGTCTGTACGATAAAGAATTAAAATGGTGTTACAATGTTTGTTTAAATTTTCATCAGATATTTTTCTCCACGTGTGGAGAAGTTGCCGTTTCCTTGTGGAAGGGTAAAAATACAGTCCAGGTAAACTGGTTAGGTGTATCGGCCGCCGTATACAACTGAAAGAATAATTGTTGAAAACCGAAGTCTCATCCAACATACTTTTTATGTATAATAAATGTATACTTTATTGTGCATTAACAGGCAAATCATAAGAAAGGAGAATAAAGAACTTCATAAAATAAACTGAAAATTTAAAAATTCTGCATAGCAATTATTCAGATGATCACAATACATTGCCAGTTTGTAAGTCTTACAAATGTACAATTGAGCTTTGACTGGAAGCCAAATATATCGTAATAAAAACATAATCCGATTTCATTTGATAGCTTCAAGTGGACAGTAAAGAATTAAACCTTAAACTGCCAATAAAAAGCGATTAGTCGAGACGGCCTAACTTTTATTGAAAATTGAAATTAAAGTGTATAGCACTTATTTTAAACGGCGATATTTACGTATCCCCCAACCCCCCACACACTGAACAACGGACTTTGGTCTCTCTTAAACCAATATACATCGAGAATTGTTAGATATACAGCAACACCTCACATAACGTCCACTTCATTATAAAAACCTCTTCATCAAACCTGTAAACAAAGGCCACACTTGGGAAAGACATAATGTGGCTTATATAGACAGGTGGTCTTTATTCTGATATCATTTTGTCCTAAAAAATCAGTGGTGGTTTTAAAAAAATGGCCTAAAAAGTTATTCACAATGTGGTCTTTGTTCGGTGATGGCCGCTAACACAGGTTTGACTTGTATTAGAATCCATTTTCGAACCGGTTTTTAAAATTACATTAAATTTATAGTTTTTCTTCATAATAAGATCACCTCAATATTCAGACCAATTTTCTTGTTTTCAAAGATCTTCCCAATATCTCGCCTCCGCGGTCGAGTGGTTCAATTCGCTGACTTCTAATCACTGTAACCTCTCACTTATAAAGGGTCATGGGTTCGAGCCCCGCTACCGACCATGTCTCTTTCTGTGAGAAGGAAGGCAGTTGCTTATAGAGAGGATGGGAGTCTAGTACTGGTTATTTCCAGGAACGATTCTTAGGTGAACTGTCCGCCTCATATGACTCTGCTGTTGAAAAAGGGGCGTTGAATGGCCAATGAAACAAACAAACAAAATCCTAATATCACGGTTTCCCAGTACTTTGATGATCATTTAGCTATAAATACGACAATGTCTTTACAGTTAATTGTTACCTCATCGTATCAATGCATTCTATCAAGGGATGTGATCTTTTATATTTATATTCAATGACTAGCCCCCGCAATCACTCAACAACCATCTAAATAGCCTTAAGAACTGCGTGTATAACTTTTTCCTAATATGGTTTGTTCTATCTCTCGATCAAGGAAACATTTGTTAAATATTACCAGTCATTTATACGGATTCATTTAGTCATATATATGCACTACAGTAAAAATATACTTAATACATTGTTTGCTGAAGCTATTGGATATTATATTGTATCTATACGCCTACCTGTATACGCCCACAGGCTGATCAGTAACTGATAGCATGCATCTTTGTATTACATGTACCAGTAAATCGTACGTTTCTATTTGACGGGTTACGTAAAATAATCTTAAATACAATAATCTCGATAACCAGACCATCATATTGGCCTTAGTACTGAGGTGGTCTTTTTGTCAAGTTGAAGAACGAAAGAAATATAGTCAAACATGTGAACAGAGGCCACAATGGGAATGC
This sequence comes from Lutraria lutraria, assembly GCA_964023205.1. Taxonomy (NCBI): domain Eukaryota; kingdom Metazoa; phylum Mollusca; class Bivalvia; order Venerida; family Mactridae; genus Lutraria; species Lutraria lutraria. Next base: position 15,080,534 of record OZ026846.1, read on the forward strand.
ATAATGTGGCCTTTATTGACATGTGGTCTTTATTGACAGATGGCCTTTATTCAGGGGTCGTTTAATTCTAGATAAACAATGACAGTTCTTAAAAATGGCCTTTATTCAAAGGGTGGCCTTTATTCACAGGGTGGCCTTTATTCGGAGGTCGTCTTATTCTAGATATTCAATGACAGTTCTTAAAAATGATCTTTATTCACAGGGTGGCCTTTATTCACAGGATGGCCTTTATCCACAGGGTGACCTTTATTTGGAGGTGATCGCTAAGTGAGGTTTTTCTGTATGTATACAACGAACACAACATGTTGCATAGAAAATTTCTGTGAAACATATTGTGTTCGTGTCACATACAAGTACTGTAAATAGAAATGCGATCATTTTGTAGGCAATAAAAGAGCTTAGCTGATAATTGTTGTATTTTTTAAAATAAATTGTGAATCCACTCTAGTCAGTTAATTAAATGTATGTAATTACATCATGCTAGACATTATTATCAGGGAGCCTGTGTATAACAATCTACTGTACAAAATCAGCAACATCTGTTTGACAAAATTGACGAATTAATTAAACGAACTTAATGAATAGTAAGGCCCAGCATAGTTCATGGTTTTTGCTAACTAGACCTACTCTAAATCTCGACTTTTTCATAATCTCGTAATAATCATATTAATATTAACAGTGCAATATAGTTATAATAGTTTCATTCTCTAACTAACTAGTATGAATATTTCTGTTTGAGTTCTTCTGGTAACCTAATAACAATAAACTGTATATGAGATTCTTACAAAACCAATGTTTTCCCGAAGAAAAGAACTTTAACTGACACATGGTACATGTTTGTTATTTCTTGTTTTATATGTCCGTTTCTTCGTACATACATACAATATCGTAGAAATCTATGGATAAATATCATTATATATTTTATGACTTTGTACGTAAGACGATTAGCGTACAGCCTCAAAGTAACACGGGGATCCCCTCAAGATGGCCGTGATTTTATGGGTGTACAATACGTAAAAACAGTTTTTTTCGACAATTGGTGTATTTTAAATCTTAAAGTGAACTATGCGAAAAAAAGGCGCCTAGCGGTGTTCAAAGTTTAAGACTGGGAAGTTATTTTAATGAACAATATTTTGTAAAGCAATGCTGAAGTCATTGAATTATGGAGATTAAGCTTTGTGTGAACAAATAAACTTTTTTAAAACCAATCTTGTAATAATACGATATGTTAAACATCCGCATGTCAGTACACTGATAATCGGTTAAATTGGTATATCTACCGAGATAAAATTCATAAAATAATGCAATTATATCCTCTTAAAGCATCAATAAGACTGAACCTTTATTTACATTACATGTTTATTTCAGTTTTTTATACGTCATGTGTGGTTTGAAGATTTTGATGTCAAATAAATACAAAAAATACCTGACGACACACGTTACTAAGTAGTTTTAATTGTATGAAAAGTGTTCTATAGTCAAGCGATTTGTGAGATATCGAAAATGCGACTCTTCATTTTGAAGATAGTAAATCCATTAAATAGAAACTTCATCATGAAGAGTATCAGATGTGACAAAGAACAACACTAGCGGACGAACAAGTGATCTATTGAACTATTGAATCAAAGATTTTATACTAAACTCACTCAAATCAATACAAAATAAACCTCGGACTTTATCGAAAGTTAAAATGTCTGTGGACAAGAGAAATTTTAGAAATTCAAGAGCTTTGAGTTTAGTTTCTCAAAATTCTTTTGAGTTGGACGCCTCAAAACTTTTAGAGCTTATAACAGGAGACGAAGCCACCGATAGTGACATAAAAATCACGCGCAATTCATTATCGAAGATTTCGGAGGACCTTAATCTCACAGAAGAAGAGATAGACATTATATTTACGGCACTTGATAGCAACGAAGATGGTGTTATAACTTCAGAAGAACTAAGACAAAAATCACATGAACGGAATCATTTAACCTTTGAAAAGTGTCCATCCGAAATAGATGCATTATCCGAACTGGGGGAGGAGTTATCGCTACTGGACAACGGTTGGTAAGTATTCTAGATCATGTAGAGCTGTGTATCATATAGAAACTGTGCGAAATATTCGTATCATTTTAGAAAGTTAATTCTAGTTAAAGTTATCACAAGAAATTGAACTATAAAGAATATGTATCACGATTCTGCTTTAAGAAATGCTGACGAGACTTACAAATCTGAAGTCGTGTATACTAGTATCATATTGCTTTTAAATTTTATTTACTGTATGCCATGTCAGTTTTGGTGAAGGTAGTAGATTTAAGTTTATCTTTCAGCTGGGTGCTTGGGTCTGCTCTGTTCTGTTCTGTATACCCTAGTTAAGTTATCTGATCTATTCATGAAGTTTGCAAGAATAGTTCAAGAAAGGTTCGTGTTTTCATTAATTCCATTCTAAGGGGATAATTAAGTTAGTGGGTGATATGAAAGGTTTTGGTCCTTACTAAATGCGGTAAAACCTATACATGTATAAAAAGACCAAAAGTTCGGTTTTGATATTACATGTAATGTTCTTATTATCAAGTTAAATTCTATAAGAAATATTGAAATTAATCAGAAAAATAAGTGATCGCTATATAATACAGTGATCTCTACATTAATGTAATCACTTATTGAGGTTTTACGGTATATAGGAACATGTATATACATGTAGTTATATTAAATGGCATATTCTATATATATTCTAACGGTAGTGACTCAGCTTGGAATTTATCCTAAATTATTCAGAATTAACTGACAAGACAAGAAACGATTCAAGTTAAGATAAACAATTGGACTTGGATGCACAGTTCTATCCGATACTATATTCTGTACTATGGGGATTTGTTTTATCAACCAACAATATCACTCTAAAAATGTCTACTTTCTAGATTTTTATATCAATGTTAGACGAAGTCAAAATACTAAACATTCTAGTACGGTCTTGTGCTATTCATGAAATCTCGACAATGCCTGAATAAAGTGGAATTAATTTTTACGGCATATTCTACAGTCTACTTTAAGACTATTTTGTCTACATACATGCAATTACGTCCATTACGACAGCGTATAGATGTTGATTGTATCGGAAAAAATAATAATACATGTAATAAGCACAGCCAACAGTGCCGACACTCGTTTGTTTTCGGTTGCACAAACTCTCAGTTAAATCCGTTTACAATTTTTTTTGTTACATAAGTATTTGTTGTACATAAATGTCATTGATATTTTGGATAAATATTCTATACTGGACATGAATTTATCCACAACATGAACTATTTCAGCATTTACAGACTGATTCACCTTTTAATTAAGTATGGATCTCTTTGTATTCCTTATAGGATTGCGTAAAATTTGAATACATGCATTTTTGCCAAATAGAATACATGCATTTTTGCCAAATAGAATACATGCATTTTTGCAAAATAGAATACATATCTTTGACTCTTGAAATTTGAAAAATAAGGTTTTTGACTCTTGAGAATTGGAACCAAAGGGTCAAATTTACTATAACTTTAGTAGAGAATCATGTTGACTCTTTACATTTCTATCAGCTAAGGGTCATCTTGACCCCCAACTTTTGAAGTCTATGGAGCGCCCTGAGTATACATGTATAATATATATATTAGTCCAGTGGTCAGTGCGCTGAACCTGTAACTCGGCAATCCGGGTTAGAATCTCTGGTCACAGTAGGTCATACTTCCATGAAAATTTACTGATATAAATGTCGATTTCCTCCAAATGTGGAAAAGTTCCTTGTGAAAGGGTAATTAAAGATAGTACCGCTTGAATAAAGTCTTTAAAACTGGTTAGTTGAACTGGCCGCCGTATATAACTGAAATACTGCTGAAAGAGTGCGGTAAACACCCTAGTTTTTAATTAGGATTAACATTGGTAAACAAAACACAAGCACGTGCCGTATGACCTACAAAATTTTTGACCGAGTATTACAAACATGTATGTAAACATATATGAACGGCTGGGAATTATCGCGATTTTCATAAAAACGGGATATTGTTTCTAAACGTGAAACAATAGGACGTCAGTTTGTTATAGACCAGCTGTTACCATGAGATACAGTCACTCTGGTGACAAGTTGTCGATATTTCAGAATGTTGTACATAGTACATTCATATCAGATAGACGTTTACACAATACTATAGAAATACATGTACATACACACTATTTATACTATGTAGTCAAAGTCCCTTCTTACTGACTGTATTTGTCCAATTATCTAAGCAAACGTTTGGGAAATACAGAATTAAGCGAGAAACCTAAAAGCATATGTTGCTATTGGAGATCAAATTTGATCATGGGCCTCTGGATCAAATTATTATTCATTCGACCAATCCCGACAGACTACGTATAATATCGACTGTACCTGATAAGCCAATATCGGAACTACATTGTATTTGGAAGTTCCCTTACGCTACAGCTGACAAATAATGCGGCCTACATGAGAGAAACGCCTGTCAAATTTGTTGTTTTTTCTCTTTACAAACTTTTCTGTAAAATAAAAGTCGAAGACAGCTTTAAGGATAATTCTGCAACGAAAATGCTATCTTCAAAAGTCGGTTACATTTTGTCAAGCAGTGTCAAGTTAAACAAACCCAATGTCAAGCTATTAAAACAAGTATGCTGTAAGGCTAATGTATCAATTATATAATTATTGTATGATCATAATTAAATACATGTAAGTACATTAAAAGACAAGATTTTAGATTTGAGATCGGAAACTGATCCTGAAGTTTTATAACCTCGGGGCAAGGTACTTTCTTCCCGTTGTAAGAATTGGAAATTTTTGCACAAAAACATGTCAACAGCATGTGTTTACTTTTGTACTTTGAGAAACCAATTTGCTATTGACTGCAAAAAAGAGATTCGTTCAAGATTCCGTAAGCTAACAATATTTACCTGCTTGAAATGTTACAGTGACACAATTATGATATATTTGTACAACATATTTACTTATATTTGTTGTTATTACGAGGGATTCAGTGTGCAAATAACTATAGATTCTTGGAAGCGGTTTTGCGCTTAATTAAATATTAACTTTAAATTATACAGTGTGTGTTATTATTTGTCAGGAAATCAATTAATTCGGAAGGCGATCTATTTTGAGTGCGAGTATAACAATCAGCGAACATTGGTTCATTAAAATCTGAAAGAAAATTACAATTTTTAAATACCATGTATAGTCCATAACAGCGGTAAATATCTGGCAGCTGTTTGAAAATCTTTACAATAAACAAGCGCTAATTTGTAATAAATTACGGTCCTTTAATTACACTAGTCTAGTTTACTGAAATAGAGTAAGAGACCGCATGTCATAAAATAGCATAGCTTTAAAATAACTTGAAGAAAATGAATAAAATATACTGTATACAGTATTTATTTCTATGTTGACATTTTAACTCTTAAATCTCATTTTATTCAATCTTAACCAATAAGAAGTGATGGAAAATCAGTTTTATCGATTAAAAATAATTTATATTATAAAATGTGCACATTTCATATTTAAAGATTTTAAAACTGAACACTCGCTCGGCGGACATGAAATTAATGCGGACCTAAGTACTACATGGTGTCCCATAATATCTGTTACTGTTTGAATCACTTGTATTTCTTGTTTAAAGTTAATGCCATGGAAAATAATGTACAGACAACATTAACTACGCCACGCATAATTTGTTTTCAGAGAAATGCCTCTGTATATCATGATCCTTCAGATGTTGCATGACTGATATCGTGTACGGAGTTAATTTAAAGTCCAAGCGTAGAATTCTGTGTGCACTAGTATGACTTACAGTGTTAGTTATGTCACCGAGTAGCTTCCGTTCCGAGTTTCCGTTATAGCATGACGAGCAATGAACATCAGTAATATTTTCTGCGCTTCTCACTGTTTTGGGTCTGCCTGGATTAAAATGCCGGCTATCTTCTACCGATACTGTTTTTTTTTCAAACCGGTCGACAATGCGCTTTATTTGCATCTTCGATATTGCTTTTCTTTCTGGGTGGCGTTTTGCCATTTCCCAGATCACCTTTGTTGGAAAAGAGGTTAAATAATACAATTTAACAACTTCAGTATCAAAAGTAAATGGCGGTGACATCTTGAAAATCATCTGACGTCGATGACGTCACTTCCTCTCAAATGACGTCAACTACTTTCCCGTACTTAGTGGAACAGAAAACTTCACTCTTTCCTGGTTCATTTGATGTATGATTCAATTGTTTCTCACAAAATGCAATGAAATGACACTAATTTGAAATGGTAACAGATATTATGAGACGTTTTCTACGTCCGTCATACAATTATCAAACTGGTTTAAACCATGTTGCGGTGAAAGTCTATGTAAGTTCAGTTTCCATGAGTACTTTCAGTACTTTGATTAAAACCTAGAAATCCATTTTATTCTATTTCAGCCAAGAGCAAGTGTGTGAACTATATCAACAACTGCATCATTCCGGAAATCCGGAAATACTCGAAACATTTGAATCGGTAATCCTCGGAGTCCTTAAAGACTTGCGACAACAACAACTGGAAAATGATAGAATTGAAAAATCGTTCAGACGGTAATGTGGCAATACATAAGTTTATGATTTCCATTAATACCACGTCCCCTTATTTCATACTGCTGTCCCTTGACCTTTCTCGGCCTCGGTCAATCTCATTTTCGTATTAAATATATCCCGAACTTAAAAAAGCAATAAAAACGTTCCACCGACCTACTGACCTACTTAGCCTATATTCTTGTAGGATGTTAGTGGAAACATTAGGAAAGACAAAATGTGGCCTTAATTAATAGGTTGTTTTTATGCGGAGGTCATTTTGTTCTAAATAATCAACGAAGGTTTTTAAAAGAATGGCCTTTATTCATGTGGTGACCTTCATTCGCAGGTGACCTTTAACACACGTTTGACTGTATTTATGTCATGCCTAATTATGAAAAGAAAAACAATTCATTCATTTTTATGCAGATTTTTTTTCTCACTTGTATGAGTAGAAATTAACCCTTTGAAAAACACAAATATGGTAATAAGCAATGAAGTAAATTTGCTGAATATGTTAATAAGTTTATATAGCTATTAAAGAAAAGGTTTGTTTATAGCTCGCATACATACTCTACTTTATGTTGCAGTAGTATATTCCATTTTGTATTGGCAAACCTTTGAAAATAAGTACTGTCAAAGAGTCCTTTTTCACTTCCTGTTTTAATTCATTCAGAAGTTTATATCATTTATTACATTGGTATATCAATACATATCCAGGCATGCTCAAGAGTGGCACTGTATCTAAGGAGACATCTACCCACTGGCGGTTATTAAGTCATGCTTTACTGTATTAATTTGCATCATTAATTCTACCAGAACCATGTTTGAGACATGTAACAGTAAATACATGAATGGCATTTATACCGTATTGTATAGTTGAATTCTCTGACGTGGCGATATAAGGTAGAACATATGTGTAGATTTTCTTGAACATTTCAGAGAGAAAGAACAACATGAGAGGCACATGCGGCAGATGGAAGAGGAGCTGGAACTACAGGTGCAACGTGTAGAGGATCGGGTTAGACGTAGGGTATGTTAACTAGTTTTAAAGATTATGTAATTTTTAAACATTTATTACACTAACGAATGAAAGATAACCCAACTTCGTGCTACACGTGTACAGTGAAACATCATTATTACGAGTTTCGATATCACAAACATCCGAATACAAGTGTATTTATTAAGCGGGTGCTAAAAGTGGTAATGGAACCCGCGATTCGCGTGCATGAACAAAATAAGCTTCCACAGGATTTAAATTATGGTACCGGGGAGAGAAGATTGGCACTTTGCACGGCTTTTTACCGCTTTAAAATTGGTATTGAAATAAGGGAACTAGCTCAAGAACTATTACCTTGCACCAAGTTTGTTTACATGCGCCGCCATTCAACTCCATATCATTTCTTATGTCATAAGTCACATGGGATGGCCACACTGGTTAGGAAGATATCACTGAAATAGATTTACAAACTTATCAAATAAATATACTATTAACTGATTCACAGGAAGAAGAAAAGAAGGAGATTGAGAAGGCAGAAATGAGAGATAAAGTTCAAGAAGAAATAAATACATTACAGAATCATCTTAAACGTTTACAACAGGTAAGGTGTACTACAGAAAATATGGTTAATCATCGTCTGTACCCACTAAAAGGAAACCAAGGTCAGAGGTTATAAAATTAGAGATCGAAATCCAAACTCAAGTCTCATATTTTGTCTTTCAGCGTTTCAAAGTTATAGTTATGGTAAAACAATTAAGATATCGTATTTATTCAATTAGCAAAATTGTTCTGAATATGTATCTAAAATTGAGAAATGAGCTCGGAGACCGTTCTTAAGTTCAGGGCCAAGTGTCATATCTTTCAGTGTTAACCCTGGGCGCGGCACGTGATCTCTTAGGCGATTTCGATGAAGACATTAAGGTCTCAGGCTATCCTTCATCTATTGCTGATCATCAGTATACATGGACTGTAATCTATAGCCAGTACTCACTTACCATTCCACAAGGACCCGAAAACTTCTCCTTATATGGAAGGAACTCTTCATTTTTTAAGTACATGTATTACCTACCGCGACCAGTATTCGAACAAGTATCGCAGGGTTACAAGTCCAGTGAACTAACATATGGACCACGACCTCGGCTTGTCAATGGTCTGAGGTAAATGCCTGGGTCATTTTTGTTGTCATCTATTTACTTTTCAGATTTACTGTTTTACAAATGTGTTGAACACGTGACCCTATAACAGTTTGAACACGTTTCCTTCTCTTCAGGTTTTTACTGTATATCAGTTCCGTTTCAGGAAGGTACAGGGGACAGGAACAAAGAGATTGAGGATCAGTTATTGCACTTAAAGGGAACCGTTGAGGAAATGACCTTTGCGAATAGACAGTTGAAAAGTGAATTGACGGACACACAGACAAACTTAGCATTGATGAAATGTGATCTTGTAGCAACTAAACAACAATTGAACGAAAAGATTCATGATATTGACGTGTAAGTAAGACGGTGTAATAACTTATTAGAACTAGACAGTTGTCTATATTGTAATTGAGGTTTGTTTTAAATTAGAACTGATTCGCCTCCGTGATGGTCTGAGTGGTAACGTCGCTGACTTCAAATCACTGTAACCTCTCAATGATAGAGGGTCGTGGGTTCGAGCCGCTACCGACCATGTCTCTTTATATGAGAAAGTAGGTAGTTGTTTACGGAGAATGGAAGACTTGTACTCCAGGAACGATGGTTATGTGAACTGTCCGCCTCATATTGTTGAAATGTTGAAAAGGGGCATAAAACTCGAATAAACAAACAAACAAACAAACATCAAATTAAAACTGATCGTTATGACGGTTGTTTAATCAGCACTCGAAAAACCTTCCTTGGGTGAATGGCTAAATACCATGTCTGACCAGTAATCACTAGCCATTCAATGGAAATTAGAAATCCACCAGGACAATAGATAAATCACACATGACACTCGCCATTCCTCGTACATAAGTTCGAATCCCACTCGAGACCGGAAAAAATCATATGAGAGGAAGCTGTCCAGTATCCTTACGACAGATCGGTGGTTCTACCAAGGTTCTTCTAATATTCATAAAAGCTGAAAAAGTCTTTATATTAAACTGGTTGTTGGTGTGACTTTCAAACAATTAATTCAATGGACAGAGATGATACTACTAGTTAAGAATGAGAACATGTTGTACAGTAAAACATCACATAGCGACCACTTAAACATCAAACCCACCCCAATTAATGGGCTATCTTAATGTTAAGATGAGGTTGTATTGGCCATAAAGATTGTTTAATAGATGAAAATACTAGAACTATCCAAACAATTATGTGACCGTTGATTGTTTTCATTGTGAATGATTTCATTTAGTTGACCACATTTTATCAAAATCTCAGTTCCCGCCATACCACAAAATGTAGTAAATTGCTGATAAACCACTATCATTTGTACATAAACACGCATTTTTTTCTGATTTTAGCGAAAAGGAAGCAATTAGTGAGTACCACAGGGAACAAGAAAATTTAACACGACAACTTCATTTATTACAGTAAGTATTTCTTATTAACACTTGCACTATTTCAGGCTCAACGTGATTTTGAGTTGCTTGCGTTTTTTTCAAATAACGTTGTGAATTGCATTTATGTGACTTGTTACGCATATTTATTCACTTTCATGAATATACAACGATGGGAGAAGGTTACGTATCATTCTGGCTTCATTTCAAATTCGCAAATCAAGGAAAACGATAATACAAACACGTGACTTAACTTATATAATTAACATTTGATAGGGAAGTCACACCCATATTGTAATGATTTTACGCCTGTGTTTTTATTATACATAAATGTCCTCAACAAGCGTCTAGGTGAACAATTGCTAGTCACTGTGTCTCAATCATATACATAAACGACGCCAACAAGCGTCTACGTGAACAATTGCTAGTCACTCTGTCTCAATCATATACATAAACGACGCCAACAAGCGTCTACGTGAACAATTGCTAGTCACTGTGTCTCAATCATATACATAAACGACGCCAACAAGCGTCTACGTGAACAATTGCTAGTCACTGTGTCTCAATCATATACATAAACGACGCCAACAAGCGCCTACGTGAACAATTGCTAGTCACTGTGTCTCAATCATATACATAAACGACGCCAACAAGCGTCTACGTGAACAATTGCTAGTCACTGTGTCTCAATCATATACATAAACGACGCCAACAAGCGTCTACGTGAACAATTGCTAGTCACTGTGTCTCAATCATATACATAAACGACGCCAACAAGCGTCTACGTGAACAATTGCTAGTCACTGTGTCTCAATCATATACATAAACGACGCCAACAAGCGTCTACGTGAACAATTGCTAGTCACTGTGTCTCAATCATATACATAAACGACGCCAACAAGCGTCTACGTAAACAATTGCTAGTCACTGTGTCTCAATCATATACATAAACGACGCCAACAAGCGTCTACGTGAACAATTGCTAGTCACTGTGTCTCAATCATATACATAAACGACGCCAACAAGCGTCTACGTGAACAATTGCTAGTCACTGTGTCTCAATCATATACATAAACGACGCCAACAAGCGTCTACGTGAACCATTGCTAGTCACTGTGTCTCAATCATATACATAAACGACGCCAACAAGCGTCTACGTGAACCATTGCTAGTCACTGTGTCTCAATCATTTACATAAACGACGCCAACAAGCGTCTACGTGAACCATTGCTAGTCACTGTGTCTCAATCATATACATAAACGATGCCAACGAACAATTGCTGGTCAATGTGTTTCTATCATATACTAATACATTAGCAATGCCAACAGGCGTTGATGAAGATGTTGATAATTGTGTTTCTATTTCTATACTTTAGCGACGCCAACAAGCGTCTACATGATACAAATGATGACCTTAGAGAGGCTGTAGAAGTAGCACGTAGAGTATCTCCCATTAGACAGCAGTCAATTAGCGTAAGTCTGAAAACATAAATAAAAAAAATCTATTATTTTACATGTATATTATTCTCGCATTTTACAAAAAAAAAACGTAAAATATTGCTTCCGTTAGGTTCGATTTCAGGAATGATTGTCTGGTAATTTTGTCATGATTAGGACAGCTAAATCATTTGGTCTGGATATTCTCAAAGATGTTTTTATAAACTGAAGTAAATACTAGTATATGGTTAAATGAACAATACTTAATTGTGTAAATGTTTTTTTTTTCTTTAGTCCACAGCCAGTACAGTGCGCACCTTACCTGATTACCGACGTGGTTCACTAATGAGCGAATACTTCCAAAGTACCCCATTGTGAGTGGTTATGACTTCTTATTTTGGTTACTGCGGATAAAATAGACTATAAAATGTCAGCACTATGTAACTCGCTGTATTGCGCCTAAGACAACCTGGAACGTCATCACAACTGAGAACGGCACATGAAAAAACAAAACTCAACAAAAACAACACATGACAAAAGCAACATACAATACACAACAAAAACACACACCCCAAAATAACAACACACAAAAACAACAACAGAGAATGGCACATAACAAAGGACAGCACACAACGAACGCCTCACAACAATAAAGAACGACGTATAACAACAAAGCGTTAATCAGTGAATCATACTGAACGCAACCTAGGACCGCATTCTTGCCTTTACTGATCTCCAAAATTATTTAGCGTGAAATGGCACTCTTTGTGCATATTTTGTTTTCTAACCGTTCAAAGCGTTCCTTGTACTAGCATTTACGAGTACAATTAACGGAAAACACCTACTTCTTCGAAGGACATATCGACTAAGCACATTCACAAAAAGAGTAAATTCTGCAAATGTGAGAAAATATTCATATCATACGAGTGTAATTCATTTCACAATGTTTTAATGAAACAACCCTTTACATGTTTGTTATCATATACATATGATAATAAATAACAGCTCTTATTTGATCTTGTTTTAGGATACGTTCACGTATGGGGTCACAAACTTCATTACTAGAAGAGCCAGAGCCAGTACGTACAACTGTACACACAAGAAATCCACCAAATACTCTAGCATTAAAAAATTGCCATCAGGATACGTGTGAATCTGACGGTGGCTTCCTGGAAGATATCGGTAAGAAATATCAAAATCTTCACCCACATCTAAATCACTATTTTCTCCCTCTTGACTCTAAAAACTTCCAACACCATCATAATCAACATCTACATTACTATCATCTCCATAATCATAATTATCACCGTCATCATTATCACTGTCATCACCATCATCATTATTATCACCTTCTCCATTCCCAACCCCTTGCTACCTTCATCACCACTTCCCCATCCATCATCATCATTACGACCACTATCATCATCGTCGTCATCGCCATCACAATCTTTCTTCACTATCAATACTCGTACCAATATCACCACCACTTCCCGTATCATGATCATCATAACCACTTTCATCATCGTCATTGTCATCATTTCTAACTAGGATAGGAAACTGCTACTGCTATTGTTTGTTCTATTACAAGGAAGCGAACCGGAAATGGGCGAGACTACCTGGAATTAGCTGTCGCTTTTCTGATCTCCCAAGAAAAGCTATTCAAGGGCAGATAAAGCACGTTTCTGAAAAAGGCCTATAGACAATAGAACTTCGCTCATATGCAATATATTCTTGAAGATGATTGCGCATGTAGTAATCGAACATATTTGAATTTCGCTATTGTAAAAGTTTTTAAAGGTGATCATGCTGAAATCAATACAAACTACTGTTGACGTGTTAGAAGTTGTAGTAATTTATCATGTCACAGATTGAACAAAAAGCTATCAATGATCACAGCTTATCAGTATCTCGAAAGACCGCAAAACATACACAAGGATTTCAAAATACCATATTTGGCAGTACGTATATTATCCGAAAACGTATAGCCAAAACATTATATTGCGTACGTGTCATATAGAATACATCTAGTTTTGACATTGAATAGCTCATGTAAATACAATGTTGTATACACCAAGCTAATGTCACAAATTCCACTAGAAGGGTAGGTACATGACCAATCAAACCTGCGAGGGAAGGTGTTTGTGAAGGTGTCGGCCTAGCGACCTGGGATGACCCCTTAAGGAGAGAAGAATACTGGGCTTTAATGCACATTTATTATAGATGTAGCAATGTCGTTTGCCGACTAGTGGCATGTATTATGGAATGGCTAGATGAAAGTTTATAAATGATTTACTTTAAATCATTCTCTTCAATTTCAGACAGTGGACATTCTACTTTACGAGACGGTGGTGAGAATGAACTGGATAATGAAGCGTTTCTTAATGATGCTGAAACGATGCAAAGAATTATTGCTGGAAAGAAACAGTTACAAAGAAGGTCATTACGTGATACACCTTTAACAGAGGTAAGACAATAGTGAACTAATGGTGTAATGGTACGCATAGCCCACCCTTGCAGCTCATTAGGGAGAGAGTGACTTGGCCGGGGTTCGTGAGTTTGAATCTTTGGCGAGATAGATGTTCTCTGCTAAAATTGTTTGTCCTCCATCGACATGTTGAAATTTACTAGCATAGGATAAAGATAGTACTAACACGGAATCCAGGAACGTAGTTTAGGCTAACTGCCTACTGATACATAATTAAAATACTTGTGGTAACTGTTGGAATCCGAAAAAATCGTTACTTTCCTTAAGATGGAGAATACTGATCAATACGATCGAGCGGTTGTAGGCCAAACATCTGATGAGATTGTCATACAAAACAGAGCAAAAAAAGTGACACAAAATATCAGAACAATTAACATATTGATGTAAGCATTCGAGATGCAGTCGATGTAGAGAATGAATTATAACCCACAATCACCGTAGTCTGGTTCCCGGACGTGCTCTACAATTGCGTCAGGCAAAGCTCATTAATGGCGGCCTTCAGTGGTAATTAATGCACAGGCAACGAAATATTCTTATTTCGACTGATCATTCGTGATGTTATGCCCAATTTTATTTGTTTATGTACTAATATTGTAACGGTGGCGAAATATTTTAATGATCATTCTTATTTGTTGATAATATATTCTTTCGTGAAGTAGCTATAATTTCGGACGCGAGTCTTTATAGTTTCCAAAAAAATATTTTGTGATCATCTAAAAAATGGACATCTATGATATATATTATATAAATATGATTCATTATCAACCCTCACAAGCACTTGACCACTTGATATAAGAAAATACCCTAACCTTAGAATGTACAGAGGACGCCGCCATTATTGCGTTTTTCATATATAGTGTAAGGGGAAGGAACTCCAGACTACAATCACCGGCCCATCACATGCTGGAATGCAGTTCGCGATTCGAAACGGTATTTAAACACGAACTGATTCCCTCCATAGTCAGTGGTATGTTTCTAAATCATACACAACGTAACATTGGCTTTAATTAGTGAGTGATTAGCACAATATGTTTCATTTATAATGGACATAGGTGTGGTCGAGTGGTCATGGTCTCTGACTAGTGATTATTCATTGCTGTGAGTACGAATCTACCTAGGACCAGACACACACACAGATGTGAGAAAGCTGTCCAGCTGGGGTTACATGGGGTCAGCTGTTATACCCATGTATACACCTTCGGGTCTTCATCCAATTTGAAAGCTTGAAAATTTGTCAAAAGACCCTGGCGGTCGGTGCTGTAATAAACCCACGTAAAAAGAACGAACATTGGGTTGTTGTAGTTTTTTTTAGATGCGATGGGTTGCAAATTTGATAAATTAGACATTTTATTTGTATGAATTCTATTTCGGTCAAATTCGGTGCACACCTTACGCGGTAACAAAGTGAACATGAGTCATGTACGATCAATAAAGGTTTACGTGTATATAAAACACGACGTTGTGACAGCAGCTGTAGAAATTATACAAACCTCGTGATACATATGTTATGTTGATATACTTTCTGTAACATACGTTCGTCAGTTATACAGTTGTACGTATGCTCGAATATCCGAGTGTGCGACATATGGCGTATACATTATTCATTCCAAACAGATGATTCATAAATTGATACTACTACAAGATCATGCACGAGTTTTTTTTATAAAAAGAACGATTAATTTTTTTCTATTCATTACTAAACAAAAAAAAGAATTAAAGATGCTGGTGTCATTAAAATGTTTAAAGACAAAATGTCGAAAGATAAACGAAAAAATTTGGCGGAAGAACCACTGCCTCACAACGTACACACTGAAACATTCTTATGAACCTATGTTTTTTCATCTTTACTATGTATAACTTATAACTTGTCATCAGTCATTTAATTAAGTTATTTTCATACAAAATGACCAAAAATAAACGAAACACGAACTCACGAACGAACGGACGAATGATGGACTGACGAACGAATTGAATCGAACGAACGAATGGACGGACGGACTGGATTTTATACGAGGGCTGTCCTATATATATGGATTTTATATGAGGGCTGTCCTATATTTCAGGACGTAGATTCTCACGATGATTTAGAGACGGAATCTGAGTTACAATCAGATAATGTAGATAACAGGTTATATCGTAACGTCATTGAACAAAGACGGATTGGTTCCGGTAGTAGTCGGTCTTCTTCCTCTCGGAGTTCAAGGTCACGTGATGGGTCAAATGGTAGGGTCAGACGTCAGAGTACGTTAACACAGGATGTGAGTTTTTCCTCTTTTGAAATTCTGAATTTGATTTGAACCTAAAGCAAAGCCCATCGATTGGAAATATCATACGAATAAAAGGAAGATATACAATTTGAAACACCCAGTTTTTATGTTTGTTTTTAATCAAACCTTTAGGCTACATCATCAACCGGTTCTTAGTCAGTCCTTACTATTAGCTCGTATTAATCGGATAATAGGAGGTCAAGCTTCATGTACGAGCTTATGACATAATTAGTCCATGCGTTTTTGTCTTTAAAAAAGGTGTGTATAAAGTATCAGCTAGGACTGAGACACTAATTTTAAATTATTCTGGGAGTTTCCGGAACTGTCTAAGTTTCCGATACTTACCCTTGTTGGTTGAGACGTTTAAATAAGAATAATTCACATTTGACCAAGGCGCCATATGATATTGTAGTATACGATTTACCTTGCGATGTTTGGGACATCGTAGGCGGATGCCGGTTACGGCGTTTGTGGACATCTTGCTATTTTTGTACTGGCTCACAGAGGGAGGCCGGAAAAAAATCCGCACGGACGCCGCGCTGTATTCTACATTTTAACCGAATAATGAGTAAAATCTGATAAAAAGTGAAGCTTAAAGATCACTTCCGGACTCGAAAACTATTTTTAACATTTACAGAATACTGCCAGGATTAGTAAGGAACCAGAGAGGATGTTTAAAGTTGTCCTGGCAGGGGATGCAGCTGTCGGAAAATCTAGTCTAATTATGAGACTCTGTAAAGGAAAGTTCTTTGACAATCTCAGTTCTACCCTAGGTAAGTACATTGTACGTTGTCTGTGTAACTGATCGAACATAGCAAATCATAAATGGTGTAATTGGTAACACATAGATAGCATTTTTTCAAGGTGTGACGCCTCTCTCAACGAGTCTGCGATTTGTGCCAAGAATATTTGGACATAAATGACAGGAAGACATTGTAATGTATTCTTTGATTGTGTTTAGTTTTTACTGGTTGACATTGTTTGTTTTCTTTCAGGCGTGGATTTCCAAACAAAAATGATAGAATTAGACGGAAGGACCATTGCCTTACAATTATGGGATACGGCTGGCCAGGAACGGTAACTCTATATTTTTCAAGACATTCTGACTATTTTCTTATTTCTTACTGAATATTTATGTATTTTAAAAAGCGAGATTAGAATATAGTTAGATTAAGACTGAATTCAAATGCATACTGTAGCAACGTTAAATGTCGCATCAACGCTAAATGTCGCATTTGACGTTATATGTCGCAAGGCTGACGCTAAATGTCGCAACCAACGCTAAATGTCGCAAAACCTCCTGACGCTATATGTCGCATCTGTTACGCTAAATGTCGCAACAAAAAGCACTGACGTTATATGTCGCAACATCAACGCTAAATGTCGCACTCATTCTTCAAGCTCTATAATGCAGAGTTATCCTTCCCGCTACACCCCACAAACTCGTATATGTTTAATAAATAATGTTTCCTCCGTTCATGATAATGTTTAGTTAATCCCCTCGAAGAATTTTTTTGCATTTACTCGTTTGAATTGGGGATTTTACTCTTTATCTTGATATTTATATATATCGCCGTCGTTGGTGTGTACACTTGTGTGTGTTGATACAGAACGAGGCGTGACTGACTTTCACACTAACAATATGATGTTTTTATGTTTGTTTGTAACATCGGGGTTAACGACATTTTCAGCACTAGTCCAGTCATATCGTGGCGGGCAATTATCCTAAATAGCTTTCCTGGACTTCATTTAGGCCTTAACCAGCACTAACCACCTTCTATCCGTAAGCTTCTGCCAATCTATCCCACAAAATTTAGAAGTGGAGGACAATTTAACATGTGATATCTTCAGTCAAACGTGACGAGGCCTCGTCCGGGGCTCGAACTCACAACCTCGGTCATCAGACAAACGCTCTAACCACTGAGCTATCCGGGCGGGCACTAACGATATGAACTTTCAAACTAATGCCCCCATCAAATCAGAGCACGTCCCCACCACGATCATAAAGTTCCCATCACGTCCTGGAAATTTTGATGGACGTGGTGGGGACGGGGTCAAACTCGAAAATAATGATGCACCCAGGTTCTCACTACGTCCTTACCACGTCTTTGTCAGGTTTTCACTGTGTCTATTACGTTCACAGTAAGTTAATTACACGTGCAGCTTCCCGTTGTCACCAGGTCTATTGCGTTTATACTACGTCCCAATTACGTGGGCACTACGTCCATGCTGACTGAACTGCGCCCTCCCTAGGTCCCAGAAACGTCCTCATTGTATTCACTAGCTCCGTATGTATACTGTTCCATGTGTCCATTTATTTCAACTGGTCATGATGGCCGAACAGAAGTGTTCTTTCTGCTGATAGCCATGCACTAACACAACATAATCTAGGCTGCTTAATGTTCCTTTCTCTTCTATTTCGTATTTAAAATGGGAATTTGAGCATACGAAATGGCTTGCTGTCCTGGTACAATAACAAATTGAATTCATTTGGAAATGAAAGAATGGGGTATGATTCCAATATTTATACCAAATGCTCAGAACCTGACAGGAACGTACAGGTCACCTGTTACAAACGTACTAAAGACGTGACGGAGCAAAATTACAACCTAGTGCAGTCTTTTGTAACGTGATGTTGACGCACTATGGTCTTACATACACCCGGTTGAGACGTAGTGAGAACTTCATTGACGTAACAAAAGCGTGGTAACAACACAGTGACAATGCGGTGAAAATCGCTTGCTGTCTTTTTAAGTCGTCCGATCCACGCTTCTTCTGCGTCAATGAGGTTCCAACTAGGTTGTAGTCACGTCTGTTACGTTCTAACTGCGTAAACACTGCGTTCTGATTTGACCATGTCCCCGCCACGTTATTTTTGACACGTCAAAATTAATGTCCAACCACGTCCTTCGCGTCCACGGAGACCATACCACGCTTGGACCTGTTCCTACTGCGTCCTCATCACGTTATTCAGGTTCTTGCCACGTCCTGTATGTAAGGACGTTTACAGGACGTGGTGGACGTAGTGCAAACGCGGCTCTAGTGTGACGGAGGTATTACGACATGGACTCTCCCACTAATGATATGGATTCGCACACTAATGATGTGCACTCTCGCAGTATTGATATATATTCACACAATAACGATTTGAACTTTCCCACTAATGATATAGATTCGTGCACTAAGGATATGGACTGCCCCATTAATGATATTGATTTGCACACTAACGTGTCGGACTCTCCCACTTATCAAATGCATTCGCACACGAACTATACCGACTGCCCCATTAATGATAATGAGATTCGGACACTTACGACTTGGACGCTCCAACTAATGATATAGAAAATACACACTAACGACATAGAACTGCACACTATTAGTGACACTAACGATATGAACTCGCACACTAACGATATCGGCTATAGTAATAGTGATTCATTACAATTTCAGACTCGCATTAAACATTTGCGAGAAATAATTGCATTGTAATCTAAAACGGAAACCGAAACACTTTCATAAAGAAAAAGCATGTTGAACTACCGCCTGAGATTTGGTGTATAGTTGTTAAAGTTCGTTTTAAAACTAAATCACATGTCGCGATACCCTCTTCAAAGGGTGAATAGATTATTGAAAGATATTGTGAGCAAGACAACGCGACCGCGATTGTATCTCAACCCTGTCCGGTTCCGTGATTTATCTGTATCACCTGAAACTGTAAGAAAAAATACTAGAATAGTTGGGTCTGGCAGCGTGTTTGTGCAGGCAATCCGTGATGTGATGACACACTCCTTGTGGGTCAATGCATGTCTCTTTCTGTGGATGGTCTGATTTTGTGACCGGTATAGAATAGACGGCATATGGTATAGACGTCCATTGCATTAGCAATGAGAGGTTCAAGATATTAGGATCTTAACAGCCAAAATTCAAATGGTGGTCAAATCTGTTTTTTTTTTCTTCTTAAATTACTCATTTAAATAATTCATTTGACAATTTTAGAAAGAGGTTTACTATGTAATTTTATAAAAATAATGGTTTACATGACAGAAAAAAACTATAATTATCATTCTAAATGGCTAAACCCCGAATATCATAGATCAATAAATGATCATACTTTTATTATTCAAAAAACAATTGCCCACGAAATAATGCATTTGTAGTTGTATTTCACTTACATGTAATTGTATATGTATAAATAATTATATCTAAACCGTACATGCATCAGATATTAGTGCAGTGTATGACATGAAAGAATTTCTTTTGTTTTTTAATGCTTCGGAGACTTATTATTTACGGTCTATGTAGGCAAACAATAAAAAATAGCGCTATGATATATATTTAAGGGACATAACTTATATTCAAAATAATCCCCCATTTCTAACAAACATAATAAAACTTTACCAGGCTTACTGTTGCACAATACATCTTAAAGTAACCCTTGGGTAAACAAATGTTCCAATTTCTGGCATTATTTAGCCAACCTATAAAATTCTCTTTATTAAAATGAAACATTTTTTCATCCTAAGTATGTTCTAAGATATTCAAAAAATAATGTTTAAAGAAAACATAGAAAGAAACAAGAAATGTCTTTTAAAAGACAGTCACGAAGTTGTTTTAATGTTATTTACACTATTGAAACCAAAAGTATAATCTTTCTGAAATTCCTAAATTGCCGCTATGTACCATGTGAACACAACTTATCGCTAGCAGTCCAATAAGGTCGCGCCTTAGCATGTTAATGTTAGGTCAGCTAAATGAATTACGTATTTAGTCATATCTACTGTATATTCCAACAAATGTAAAAGGTTTGCCAAGAACGGTATATAACATTATTTCGACCGCATAAGAATACATTTTCTTCCAAAGTTTACAACCACAAGAAGACCATATTAAACAGTTGCAGACTCGACTATAAGTTGGCGTGGTCTTAATTATTCTACGCTTGTAGATTTCATCCAATGAAAGGAAGCGTTCCCTCCGAATCATCCAATAGAATGGGGAATTTCTTTTAAATAATTAATACGTCATGCCAAGAAATAAAGGTCAAAAGTGAGATTAGACACCTTCGCGAAACAGTTTGTCCCTTCTGAGGTTTGAACAAACAACCCTCAGAAAGCAATTCTGGCCTATTTAAATACTCTTTAATGTGGAGGAATGCGTTAGGATCCCAAATGCCGCACGTATCCACTTTTAAAAGTAGGTTAAGGAATAACTTAAAACGATTTCTTTATTTCAGTTTCATTTAACCTTTTACAGATGTACTTTGCTTTTAAATTTTGTAACATTCAGCGAAACAGTTTTGGTGATTTGTACTCTAGTATTTTTTGTTTGACAAATCATACGATATTGAACATATTTTGACCATTTTTTACCTTACATTAATGTAGACATATATCGTTACGTTTATGTAAATATAATTTCTGAGGTTTAGTTAAAATAAAATGACTCGTTCTTTACTTTTTGTTTATGGCTGACTTTCTCTGTCGTAGCCCTTTACCGTTTTACAAAAGTGCTTTTAAGACAAATGAAAATGTCCTGTAATGTGGTAATCATTCAAACTGAGTGAAAAGTTAGTCGATATATGTGTTAGACGTAAGTCCTTTCAGCTTGGAATAAGACTATACATATTAATTGCTTAACCAAGTTGTTTTACAGGTAAGAGTTCCAGCAATATGACCTTCTGTATATAGATCGATAGGATTTCCTTCAAACTTTGAACAACCGATGTTCGTTGATAAACTGGTAGGATTTAAACCCTGTACCTTCCTTTCTAAAAGTGAATAATCTACCACCGAGCAGTCACTCCTCGTTACTCTAACCCGACCGTCGCTCCCCGTTCTAACAATACACACATGAAAACACCGGCGACGGCGATATATATAAATATCAAGATAAAGAATAAAATCCCCAATTCAAACGAGCAAATGTAAAAAAATCTTCGAGGGGATTAACTAAACATTATCATGAACGGAGGAAACATTATTTATTAAACACATACGAGTGTGTAGGGGTGTAGCGGGAAGGATAACTCTGCATTATAGAGCTTGAAGAATGAGTGCGACATTTAGCGTTGATGTTGCGACATATAGCGTCAGTGCTTTTTGTTGCGACATTTAGCGTTACAGATGCGACATATAGCGTCAGGAGGTTTTGCGACATTTAGCGTTGGTTGCGACATTTAGCGTCAGCCTTGCGACATATAACGTCAAATGCGACATTTAGCGTCGATGCGACATTTAACGTTGCTACACATACTACAGACTGAGTGTACTCTTTATAATAAAAGATATGGAACGAAATAAATACTAAATATCCTAATAAGTTAGGATAAAAATAAAGATAAATCTGGAATTTAGTCCCTTTATAGTTATCCGAAGCTCTGCACGAGTCAAAATATATGGTTAAAGTTTAAATCAACGGAATGACTAATCTTGCTCTACACTTGTCATAGTACAAGTTTTATCCTGAAAAAACTATTTTGTACTTCTTAGATTTCGAAGTATTGCCAAGTCCTACTTCCGTCGAGCTGATGGTGTTTTGTTGCTATATGACTGCACGTACGAACGTTCCTTCATGAATGTAAGAGAATGGATGGATTCCATAGAGGTTTGTGCTTAGTTACAATCAACTCCTTTAATACGAGTAGTATACATGTATAGTCAATTGTCAGTTTGAAATCAAGTGTCAAATCAAATACATTGTTGATATAATCAAAATCATTTGTTAGTACATGTGTATATAGTCAATTGTTAGTATAAAACTTGTTAATATATATTCAATTGTTAGTATAAAATCAATTGGTAATATATAGTCAATTGTTAGTATAAAATCAGTTGTTAGTATATAGTCAATTGTTAGTATAAAACTTGTTAATATATATTCAATTGTTAGTATAAAGTCAATTGGTAATATATAGTCAATTGTTAATATATAGTCTATTAATATATAGTCAGTTAATGTTAGTATAAAATCAGTTGTTAGTATATAGTCAATTGTTAGTATATAAATAACACATAGCTTTGTGGGTATCAGTAAAAATGTCAACCTGAGGAAAGTACTGTTACCCAAGGCCGACATTTTTACTGTTACCTACAACGTAAGCTATGTGTTATTTATTTTATTACCCCAAACTTTTTTTCAAGAAAATACTTTAAAAATTTACTATCACCTATGTGACAGTAAAAAATTACTGTCAAAATTTACTGTTACCCTGAGACAGTAAAAAAATACTGTTAGAAATTTACCATTACCTTGTGACAGTAAAAAAATACTGTTAAAAATTTACTGTCACCCAGTGACATTAAAAAAATGTTCAATCACGTGGTACCATGAATGTAACAGTAAAAATGTTACCTGTTTGATTATGGGAAATTAACACTACGAAAAAAGTGAGGGGTAATAATATACAATCTATTGTTAATATATATTCAATTGTTAGTATCAAATCAATTGTTAATATATAGTCGATTGATAGTATAAAATCAATTGTTAGTATATAGTCAATTGTTAGTATAAAATCAATTGTCTGTATTAATTAAATCAATTGCATCTTAAAAAGTAAAAATAGAAATACTACTCTCGGTTTGAAAAAATATACTTAAACAAGCATTCATATTGAGAAAAGAAATTCATCTTTGGTTCTTTAAAACTATAAGTCGGTATGGTTACAATAGGGTGTTCATTCTATAGGTAGTATAAATAAGATTTCAAAACTTCAAAAGCGGGCCGCACGCATCATCTTACAAAGGCCATATAACACCAACTCCTTAGAATTATTCAAAGAATTGCAATGGGTGACATTTGAAAATAGAGTCACATATCACGCTGCAAGGATGGTGTTTAAAAGTAAAAATAAATTGTTTCCAGACTATATGTCAAATCTTTTAACCTTTTCAAGCAATGAACACTATGACCTTAGATCTACGGCACGTAATGATCTAGTATTGCCAGGAAACAGAACTAAATACATTAAAGATTCTTTTTCATATCATGCTAGCCTCGTTTGGAATACACTGCCATTTAATCTAAGACAACTCAATTCATTATATTCTTTTAAGTACAACTTACGTAAGTTTATTCTTAACATGCAATTTCCATAACCTAATTATTCATGTCTATGTCTGGGTATAAAGACTTATTTTTTCAGTCTTTTAATGTTTTTAGATTGTTTGCTCACAAGTGTTACATATTCTAAAAAAAAACAAAAAAAAAACAACCAACATTTTATGTAATTATTGATACATGTTCTCAATCAAGGAGTGTTTGTCGGGTATGTCTGCAATTTCTTTAGTAAATCATTTGTGTCAATGCTATCATCATCATTATGTTGTGTGTAAGTTGCTTAGTTATAATTGTGAATGCATGGAGTAATTTGTTTATTTCCTTTTGTCTTTCGTACGCTCGTTCGATCGTTCGTCCGTCCGCCATTCATTCACACAACAGTTAATTTCATTAACTTATATCCTTTCATTTACTTATGTATTTATTGTTACTCATTCATTCATTTTAATATGTATTAGTTAATATGTTATTTTGCTTGTTTCCAGAAGGCCGCATTGAAAATAAGTCAAATGTTTTGTATATTTTACTTAATGTGTACACCTTCTATAAATAAAGATATTATTATTATTATTATATAAATAGCATTAGCGATGTACCAAACGTCCAAATTAAAAACGAGTCGGCTTATATATATATATCATATGATTGAAATGAGTGATTTTTAATCGCTTGAAAAGTTGTCGAGTTGATTTATCATTTTTAAAGTCTTCACAGGATGGGTCGATCAAGAAATTACCCATAATGCTGTGTGGTAACAAGACAGACATGCGTGATGAGGCTGAACAAAATGGAAGAAAGATTGTATCTTACGATGATGGACAAAGACTTGCCAGGGTAAAATGACTTGTTTCCATATTTCCTTACGATCACGTAGCGCATGAACATCGAAAATAACAATGTTTACTTGTAAAATGATGTATGTTGCAGTGCAGCAAAGATCTCTGCTTAAGCTAACAGGAAATATATTTTTTCCGCTCAAAATCAAAGTCGTTGTATTTACCGTAAATTGAATATAGTTAAGTTAGTTCAACTATTGCATGCCGTGTTATGGCACGATGGTTTTATTTTATTTAAAAAGTTCACCAATCATATCCATGGAATAGTCCAGCAAGTCTCTGAGAAAAGTACTAGAATTGATTTATTGTGAGGCTATCTTTGTTACGGTGTTTTTTTAAAACTCTTATAAATACTCTTCCTCGGTAATAAAACATTATTTTATCGTATAACGTAATTTCCAATCAAACCTGAATTATTAACCACTTTTTATCTCATGGTATTTTATAGATTACACGTACCTCTAAATAACGGCCAAATGCGCATTAAGTCCTTTTTTTCCTTCCCACAAGTCGGTGGCCTGTGTTCACATGTTATACTCTTAAAGTCCCTTTGTCATTCGGACAAGTTGATGTCATTGGTATGGGTGATCTGTGGTCTAGTGGTAACGCGCTGGACTACTGAACGAAAGGTTGTGGGTTCAAATCTCGGCTCCGCCTTTCAATATTTCACGGACGCTTTTGCAGTGCCTCCATCCAACTACCGAGCCAAGAACTGTTTTAAGTAAATCACAGGAAGCGGGCGTGGCGTGTATCGGGACTTTACACCGGGCGCGATGAAGAACCAGGAAAAACTATACGAAAAGAATAGAGATATAAATACCCGGGTCTCCTGTATCTTTTCTCCCCCACCTCTCTGTCTCTCTCTCTGTCTCTCTCTCTGTCTCTCTCTCTCTCTCCCTCTCTCTCTCTGAAGCGGCTCCGAAATAACTAAGTTTTCGAATGGGCCGTTAAACAACCGATTAAACAACAGCTAAAAAGATTAAACAGGTTTGGCTGCATACACTAACCAGAAATAATACACCCGTACATCATCATTTGTGTGTAATAGAAGTCCTATCATAATTTTTCAGGAATACGGAGCTTTATTTATAGAAACTAGCGCACGTGAAGGGACACATATCACAGAGTCGGTGTCAGAGCTTGCTAGGTATGTCTTAAAGTTTTTTCACAATATATCGATAAAAACTCATATACAAGAACGGTAACCCTTCTGAAACATTTCGTTTTTTAAATATTGTTTTCTCCCTTGAATTGAATGTTTTAGGACGTATTTTAGGACAGGGCTCAAGCAGCCATTAAGCTATGGTATCAATTTCTTTTCTAGTGATACCTCATAATAAAAACTAACAAAACAGCAGACTGATTCAATGTCTAATTCAATTTATTCATATGCACACCTATTGCAATACCTTCAGAATAATGAATGGACCCGCCTCCGTGACCGAGTGATTAAGGTAGCTGATTCCAATTCACTGTAACCTCTCACTGATAGAGGGTGTCGTAGATTCGAGTCCAGCTACCAACCTTGCCTCTTTATGTGAGAAAACTAGTACTGGTTCTTCCCAGGAACGATGGTTAGATGAACTGTCCGCCTCATATGACACTGACTGTTGAAAAGGGGCGTAAACCCCAAACAAACAAACTTCAAACATCAGTATAATGGTAGCTGTTGATTTTCAGGTTAATGCGTGCTAACGAAGATTTGGAAATGAAGACTTCAGGTTTACAACTCCATGATCACGTGGAGAAATCATCGGGCTGTTGTGGAAAATAGATTCCATGTATTTATCAGATCTGAGGAGACATTGTGAACTATGTGCATTTACACTGAGTAATTATAAGCATAGGATATGTTTATGTTATTTATGACTACGAAACAGTGGCCCTTTTAACCCTAAAATACTGTTATTGAAAAACTGCAAACAGTTTCGACGGGAGGGATAAATTATGATAGTGCCTTTTTCTGTCCAGAACCGAAACTAGACTGGAACAAAACTGACAAATATGATATTACGTGTATATGGATGTGCAGATTCTATTTCCAGATTTATACGTGCTTGATATTGTGTAGACGTGTTCGTCAGTTCATTTACTTGTATCAAAACTTCTTGTGCCTTCGTTTGGAAACAAGGATTGTGGTATTGGAGATTATAGAAAGGACACAAAACATACGTCCTAAATTATACAATCCCATATAAGATCATAATTATATACTCAATATCATGGTCATCTCATTTAGTTAGTTTCTGATTGATTTTCAATACTTTTTTACTTTTAATGAGACCATCTATATATAAAGACCAGTATTTGGTACCAAGATTGATTTTAATATCTATGTCTCTAATTGAGGGTCTACTTTGTTTGCTGAACAATTAAAGAAAAAAGTCAAATACTACCATGTATCCTTATTGTGATTTCTGTCTTACATGGCGTAGCTCTGATCTTTGGTTTGACGAAGGTTGCGGACCATAAACGTCTTTAAGTTTCGTTTAACACTCTTAAAGATGTAATTAATGAATTATATTAGAAATATACTTCCTGAAGTGTGTGGTACATGGGTATGCACTTAGTATAACTTACAAATATGAATTGATTCGCTGTGTCATTTCATGCTAAGCAGAAATTTGTGATTTTCTAGACTATATTAAAATCCAGCTCGGTCCGGACTGAGGATGAGTTATTTACCTGTTTCGGTCCGTTATAATCGGTTCAATTTCGGCAGGAGATAATTTGTTAATGATAAATTGATGTTAAGTTTAATATTATGTTGTTATTTATGTGCTGTAGATATGTTGTTAGAATGTGTCGTTATATAGCTTTTTACACTGCATTAATACACATGACCAATATTTTGATATTTCTAGTCGTGCTATGTGTACAGATATGACTTAGCACAGTCTTCCATGAAACACATTGTTTTGTTGAATTGTAAAAAGAGTCAAGCCTGAATTAACGGCCATCTGTGAATTAAGGTCACCGTGTGACCAGGGCAAAGTCAATAATCCATTAGACAAAATAAACCTTTGAAGAAAGATCAGGGTTCAAGTTTATAAACCTTGATATCAGCTTCCAAGCTCAAATCTCATTTTTCATCTTTCAACAGAATGATAAGTATAAATTTACTTCATGTGGGAAAATCGATATTATGGGGTAGGTTATAATCTGCAGTGGATCTTATTCAGCAGTAGGTTATTATCTGCAGTTGGTCATGATCTGCAGTAGGTCTTTTTCTCTGCAGTAAGCAGTTATCTGCAATAGAACATAATCTGCAGTAAGTCGTAATCTGCTGTAGGCCATTTTATGCGTTATCTACGGATGACCGTTAGTCCAGGATTGTTAAAACTTATTTGTTGTTATTGATTATTGGTATTTTATGTTGTTTTAAATATATATGTTACATCATTTTCATTATTATTAAATAATAGATTTACATAAAATATCAGGCCAATGGGTTTCTTTCATTTTCATTTAATGGACCTATACATTTGGTTTGAATGAATATCTGTCGTATTGATTATGTTGTTAAAAATCAAATCAAATGTCATATATGACAGATAATACAATTAAATGCGAATTGACCATTATCTGTTCCATAAAGATCAGGAGTTATATTATCATACATTTGTGTACATGTAATAATGTTACATGTGCCCTGAATCCCAGTCCATGATAGCCGAGTCCTTTGACAAAGTTTATGCACCCAATGTTACTCCACCCAGTTGTGTTTGACGTTCTTGTTTGCATGGATGTAAAGAGGATTCTATTTTATTGTTGTATTATATTGTTAATTTATTAAATTTTAAGTTTACATGTGATTGAGACAGAGTATATACATATATTTATGGTTTCCATTAATGCATTTTTTTAGTTTTTCGTTGTTCCGACCAGGAGGTTATTAAACATGAAATCGGCCTCCATAATTACATTTTATATTTTAACTTTTAATGTTTCTGCATTAATTAGTCGTAGCCAATCAAGTTGGATATCAATCGTATAGTATTCTCTTAGCATTTTATTCCGTGGTTATAGTTTCAACCAAGACCCTATGAATGAGCTTGAGGTTTGAGACTAACCTTGTACCCTGGTTACGAGCATGTTTAAGCTCCCAATTAGAATTGTTTTTGTTTTTATTATTTATTTATTTATTTTCGAATATTATTGTCTTTAATTTTCCTAACAGTCGACAACTTACCTGTGACTGTATGGATACGATGTTAATTAATGCATTTTATGACATTTATTTCTTAACACACTTGCTTAGGAAAGGTTGCAAATAAAACTTTGTTGATAAGTTGACATGTGATAGTATTCTTTCTTATTCATTCCTTTCTAATCCGAACAGTGTACAGTATCTTATAAGTACTACCAAACCGTGTTAGTGGCCATCTCTGAATAAAGGCCACCCTGTGAATAAAGGACATCATGTGAATAAAATCAATTGTTTTAAAAAACTGCATTGATTTTAGAACAAAAAGATATCCGAATAAAGGCCACCTGTCAATAAAAGGTCAAAATTTATCCTTCCCAAGGATGGCCTTTGTTCACAGGTTCGATTGTAAATAGGAGACATAATTCCGTCCAAAATGGAAGACATTAAAACGTCTTAGGGTGTTTAGAATATATAGAATTAATGGAAAGTGATTAATTGAAAGTAATGATGCTGTATAACATATTACTTTATGGATATAGCCCTGGATTCACACGACTGCAAGCAGTACAGTTTAACCTCGATGTTCAAAAGCATTAATGATCCTAGAAATCAATCTGAAAATTAAAATATTCTCACTATTATATTGCGTCCAACTATAGGCGAAATATTGATAGCAGTTTCAGGAAGTGTTCTTTATAATGAGAGGGGGTGGGTTATACTGCAGTAGTCACTAAATAAGGGGTTTACTGTATCCAAAATTTGAAATATTGTTTGTGTAATACTGTATTTTCATTTATTTTTGTTGGGCTCAATTTTCGTGGTTTTTACTAAAATGGCTATTTCGTGGGGACAAACATTCGTGGATCAGTCAATCCACGAAATTAAATCCCCAACGAAAATTAATGATTCCACAGTAAGTTCCCATGTTGCTAGTAGTTATCTACATTATGGTCTGACTGAATTACATTGTCCTCATTGCTTTACATGCTCTGTGTAGGTTTTTACAACTTTGTGTTACAAAAAGCAACGACCCGCCTCCGTGATCGAGTGGTTCATGTCGATGAACTTCAAATCACTGTAACCTCTTACTGATAGAGGTTTCTGGGTTCGAGCCCAGCTACCGACCATGTCTACTCTTTATGTGAGGAAGTAGGCAGTTGCTTACGGAGGATGGGAATATAGTAATGGTTCTTCCCAGGAACGATGGTTTAAGTGAACTGTCCGCCTTAATTATGTGACTCTGACTGTTGAAAAGAGGCGTAAAACTCAATCAAACAAACAAAAAGCGACACTTATTTAGAACAGTAACAGTTGTGTATATATTTATAATTTATTCTGGAAATTCATATACAGTAAAAACAAATATCTGCTTTATGTTGAAACTATAAAAACAACTCATTGCTAGGATATATAATCCAGAGTCTGTGTAATAGTATGGTAAGACACTGGTACAAAAAATGTTACATACAAAATAACAATTTGATTGTGTCTCACTAGACACACATATATTGCTATTAAAAGAGCGATAGTAAAAAGATAATGGTACATATATAAGACAAAAATCACGTGATAGGATGATACTAAAATAGTGACTCAGTTTGAAGGGCATCCGTTATATAGGACAGACACTCGAACTGGTACTCTGTTTTCGCCACTTTATGGCCTTTATTAACTGTACATGTATTTCAAACGTGAATTAATTGGATTTTAATGATACCACGTCTTATGACTTAATTCCATTTTATAAGCGCTTCAGAATTATGAGGAAAAAAACATCGAAAAAAAACCATAGAAATGACAAAGACTGAGGAGTAATCGACTACTTAAAAAACACGCAATGACAAACAATGAAGCATCAGAGCTTTGGGTAACTAAAACGGAAACGCTCATATCCGGCCCTTTTTCATCCCCTATTTTTATCATTCGGAAATCCTTCTCATTCAGACTTCTCCTGTGATCCATACTTGTCCAGATACCAGAGGTATCTCTTAAACGCAATAAGAAATAAACTAAACAGAATAATTAAGAACCACCCAGTATTGCCTAGGTGGGTGGGGTAATAGGGAATATTTTAAAAATACATATATACATGTACATTATTACGTATTTTATCTTACACTGTAGAAATTGCCAGTATCTTGTACTTGAACACAACTGAAGATATTTTGCATTTACAGAACTAGATATTATGATTTTATAATACAACAAACAAAAATATACTCATGCACATACATATAGAACAATTTTCATAGTACGAGCCAACTTTCATCTCTCTACTTTATATAAGTTGGGCTATACAAGAACCATTTATCCATCAAGCCACACAGAGAAATAAGCCTGTACATTATATATAGCACTACAATATATAACACATACACACACATACACACATATACACATATAGATATATAGTTTTATCTACAATTCAGATCAAACCAGCTCGGGTAACTAATGTCTACATATCTTTCTTATTTACATTATATGTACAAGTGATGACCTATATCTTTTCTTTAGACTACATAGAAATGCCAACAAAAAATAAAACATGATTTTTGCATAAAAATAACAATAAAGTGCGAGGTCATTATTAATCTACGTAATACAAAACTTTATCACAAAAATAAAATAAAAAATTTGAAACTAGATAAATTAATTTTGATCTGTCTGTATTTAGATGCCTATTTAGTTATCATCAAAAGCTTATTGAAAAAAAAACATAAGCTAGTAAAGTTATATGATTTTCTGAGGTTGGCGCTTATGATTATTATGGTCACGCTAAATTCTAAGAAATGTTTACATTAATTTGAATGAATCCAGAGATATACTAGCGCCTTCCTTCATGATTTCAACACTTTCCGAAATACTATTATTGATCTATGATTATTTTCTTCTTTTTTCTATTAATGAAATCCTTGTATTATTTCTCACGTGTTTGTCATTGTTATTTTCATGTTTGTAACAAGATACTTTGTGTATACGTTACTTAATAAAATTATGTTCTATGTAATTTTGAACCTTAGTTTTGAAACAATAACCCGGCTACATTCTGTATGTATGTGAGAAAATGTTATATCGTATTGATCTTACGATATTATTCATCGTTCTTTTTTAAAGTAAAATGTTAATAACTGAGTTATATACTTGTATCCAATAGATGCGAAATTCAACTTAACGGCATCACGTGATATGGGAATTTATAACGGAGTTTATACGGATTCTTTGTGTCATTCTGGAAAAGGTACGACAAGACATCAATATATTTAAGTAGTTGCTTCTGTCTATAATATTATAAAATCCTTCACTGAATATAATTTGGTATTATGACTATGGTTCAAATATTTTATAAAATGTTAAAGACTTTCTCATGATTGCATGAAGATAATATATCGAAACTGTCAAATATATAAACACATATGCACATTTTTACTTGACAATTTATAAGTACATATACGTACAATTTTCAGACAATTTCATTAAATGTTTATTCTTTATCATTGATGTATTTGTCAGTAAACACTACATGTCGAGACTCGTGACACAAGCACTGAATACCGATCAAGTAATTCCAGACTTCTACCATGCATATTAAACATATTATCCGAAAGTCACTTCCTGTGTGTGTAGTGTTTTACGCTTAGGGATTGTCCTCCCAAATGTTTGCACGATGCCACACGCTGTCAATATAGCCGTTCATTCTAAATACATGAATGTACTCATGACAAAACTAATACATGGCGTGGCTTATCACGGCCTCACTACTCCAGGTCATTTTCATTGCAGGTATAGTTGGCTTCCTATGTTTGTGGATAACTGCTTGTATTGACAATTTTAATTTACGCAATACACCAGAAGAACTTGGCAAACTCCATGAATACGTGACCTTGTCTTTTTATTGTTTGTTCATTCAAGACTTCGTATACCCAGAACTCAGACTTCTGGCGTTAAATTTCAACTCTGAACTACTCCCCTTGTATAGATTTTATTGAAGTCAACAAATCTGAGAAGTTTACACACATTCACGAGCACATGAAATACTGTATAACTTTAGGTAAAAGTTGTTTACACCGAACACCATGTTCACACATCTTGTCTACATCATAACCTAACAACATATTCTCCTCTCCAAGTAGATTTCATCCAGCATAATTCAGTTAGCTGTATTTAATTGTTTGAACACGAGAATCAGTTTTACAATGATTCAAACAAATTTCTAAATATGTATATAACCACACAGATCCTTTGGTCAATCGAATTGTTAAAGAACTGTTATCGCCTTCAAATCCACTCGTATATATACGTAGAAGTATTTGCAATTGCTTTTTACTTAAAAGTCAATATTATCACGTGACGTTTTGAATTTGATCTGATTCTGAAAAGTTCCTTATGATCATGTGATTCAGTATATGGATTTTTGCGCATCAAATACAGTGTTTATTGAAGGCAAAGGACCAGGATCACTGAAGCCGGGATGGATATCGTGGTCTACGTTGATCATTCCAGTCATACATGTTGCAATGTTGAGAATATCGTCAGAACTCATGTTATCTGAAAATAATTAAGAGAAAACGGTATATACAAACACAGACAAAAACACGATATTCATCCCACATTCAAACAATTCGTGATCAGGGAAAAATCGCCGTCGAAAAGCTGTCCATGACATCTGGTATAGTGAACCAGCCGCCGTACATAACTGACAAATCGTTTTAAAACTGCGTTTAACCCACCTAAACAACACAGTCTTTATTTACATGTTCGGCAGTGAGTTGATTATTCTCTGCAATCTCTGACATACAACATACGCTCATTTCTATATTTGACCGTTTTTATTTTACCATGTAATATCAATGAATAATGGCCTTTTCCATGGCGTTTGCTGCGCTATATAATCATATACTCCATATCTAAGTATCTAAGGCTAAAGCTTTAAAAACCAATGAATATGCATGGAGAACAATTAAATATATGAATATGTAGAAGTACTAATCATGAATATGCATTAGCGAAGTAATAACTAGACTTACCATGATGTCTAGGGCTGTGACAACTGGCAGGACTAGCATTGCTGAAAAAGTTCGATGTTTCTTTTGGACGATGTGGTTTGTCAAGAATATTTAATGTATCATTTGGATAATCGCTGGCAAAGGGTGCTAATTGGGGCCGTGGTTGTATGACAGGGACATACTCTGCGATGGGTTTCTGGGGGTGGCTAAATGAACTTCCGGCAAATCCAAAATCTGAAGGTAGAAAATCATCCAAAATTCAGAAAAAGGTACACACAACTATAAACATGCACCAAAGACAATTTAAAACTATTTACAATTGTTTCAAAGGATGAATTCAGATATTGCACAAACACTAAAATCAATTATTTTCCAAAATGTAAATTAAGAGCTCAGAATGATATATTGAACAACACTTGTTTTATTGTAGCCATCATTTCTGCAAATAGATGCAAGATCTTTAAACGAAGCGATATTTAGTACAAAAGACCAGTCACGACGACCTTTAAAGTACAAAAATATACTTCTAATCGTTATAGTTCAAGATCGGTTACTTACCTTGGGGTTGGAACGATGGTTGGCTGTTTGAATATCCAGTATTAGATGCTGTTGGCACGATGTTAAAGGCTGACCCAGTCTGGTTAAGATTATTGGAATGAAAACTGGGCTGTGAAACCGGCTGTGGTGGGGCGGTGAATGAGGAGAACCCATTATAAAATAAATCCGCACTATCCGTGTACGGGTTGTAAGGGTCAAAGTCATTTTTGATTGGATAAAGCCCAGAACTGTAGAATGGATTCCTAAAAGCACTATTTGCTCCTCCCCCTCCCCATGAATTGTTGATATGTGTAGATCCAGTGTTAGGGAAATCTTGAGCTAAAATAATAAAAAAAATACTGCGACTAAGAATGATTAATACATTTACTAGTAACCGTTTTGAAAATAAGAAGTTACAAGGCAGGTTTACGTAAATTGTATATGCGTCAACAGCAGAAACCAATATAAGACGACATTGCACTTTGTAATTGTTATGATCATGGAGAGCCCAGTGTTAAAACCAAAATTAATTTCATCAAAATATAAACATAATTACACTGTGTTAGCAATTCGTGTACAGTCAAACCTGTGAACAATGGCCACCCTTGGGAAAGATACAATGTGGCATTTATTGACAGGTGACCTTTATTCGAAGGTCATTTTGTTCCAAATAATCAATGACGGGTATTTAAGAATGGTCTTTATTCACAAGGTGGCCTTTTATTCTGAGGTGACCGCAATCACAGGCTTGAATGAAAATGTATATGTAAAAATGAAGACAACATTGAGACTCGCAACTCAGACGTTTAATCACTTAGCAAATATTGTGATAAAGCCAATGGTATTTCTTTAATAATCTGAGATTTGATTATTGAAGAAAGTTCTTAGAGCATTGATATTTTGGGTTAAATGTTTACAATGCAAGAGCACTGATGAATCGATTACAATAATGTACTTACTCATATACGGGAATGATGATGAAGATATTAATGACGATTGTTGTGATGCAGCTGGGTTGAATAACGGCACAGGGTTTATCACTGAGCCTCGAGTAGGATTGGGCAAGATTGGTGACATGGGCGGAGTCATCATGTGGCTGTTTACTGGCTGTAATGTAAAACATGTTCTGATTGGATAATCGTAATTGTGGTAATGCTTTTAACAGAAGGAATTGCTTACAATCAACTTTTACTCTTCATGAAACTTAATTTAGTAATCACTGTTAATAAGTGTCATAAACACATTTAAAATGGACATGTAATATTGTTATATAAAATACAGTCAACACGCATGCGCATGCAGTTCAACATATTGAGAAACACAATGTTCTCGTGTACATACCTGTGAACCTACCATTGCAGAAAGCGGTATTAAATGATTATTGAAGCCCTCCCTCTCACCAAGACCAGGAAATTGCTGGAATGATCCATTATTCATTTGGTGATTCATATAACTTTCCTTTTTCACGTCAGCGCCGGTTGGCTTGGTGATGCGATTGGCTACAAAGCATGTACTGGGTGTTGAATTCAATGGCTGTCTTACTCCACCCTCGTCTGTGAAGAAAATCAGAATTTTGAAGTACATGTCTATGAATTGGCAGCGATACTGTTAATACGTTGATTAATTCTATCAAGTGTAGTGCCAGTTTGCTTTATATACGTCATCGGCCAGGGATGTTAAGACAAATGTGCATGAAGTTCGCAATTTGCTCCATCAGGTCATCAAACTGAACACAAACCACGTCAGGGTTTTTAAGCGTCAATTTCTTAATTGTTCACTAAGTATTTTACTTAAAGAGCTTGAACTATGGGTTCCTAGATTACCGACATTCGATATAAACTTTCTAATAGTGTTACCGTACCTGCTTTTGTATGTTTCTCTAATAATGTCTGTATTTCCGTTTCCTTCTCATTGTGTAGTTGGCATTCTACAGCTAACAAAATGTATTCATCCAACAACATTCTAATCAGATGAAAGGATGCTGGAAAGAAGAAAAGACAAATAATAAAATGCGAGAAAAAAACATCACAAAAAAGTTCCATTTAGAAAACAAAGACGTTCAGGGAAATGAAAGGTTATAAAAACAGCAAAAGAATTGAATACGGAAGAGCAAAATAGTGATAACTCGATTGATTACTTTGTTGACTTCAAGGAACATTTAAACAATACGTGTAACATAAGAAAATGATATATATTTTAATTATATCAATCAAATATAACACTCTTATAGATGTTTATATCAAATGTGGCACACTTCCAGATATCTTTAGTTTATTGACTAAACTCTTAATTTTTAGGCATCCTTTCTGAAGGAAGTGAAACAGACAGATCTCTGTGTGATATTATTGGTTTAATTGCACATTCATGAAATACTTACCAAAGCATTGAGCATTGTTCAGAGTCAAATTATGCATAACTCGAGCACCAAAGAAGGACCACTTCAGTAAGAAGTCCTGGGCCCTCTTCTTAAACGTTCTTCCATTTTGTTTACTGGGCTGAAATTGAAATAATATTCCTTTACATATAAACCAGCATTTGTCATTTATATATATACATTTATTGTGTTTGTTTGCATGATTTACTTTCCCATTGAAACGAATAAAATATCGATCTGAGTTCTATTCGATTAGTAGTATATTGTTCAAAACATGTTGTTGGTTGCAATGGTAACTCATCTGTATTCCAATGCAGTTCGAATGAAGAACAAATTATAGACAGGGTTGCAGTCTTTAATACATTGTATGTCATTTCTGTGTGCAATGTATATAGATACGAATAGCATTAATAGAGAAAACAAACACATATAAAACATCCCGCCTTCACCAAAAAACCTCCCCCACCAACCCAAAACTCCCGGCACATAGAATCATGAAAACACTGAAGAAAATAACACAATCCCGAAGTGGAACGTTCTGTACCATAGCTATAGGACATGGAATAGTTTTATGGACCCAACGTCAAACAAGTAAAGCTTAATTTTCAAAATGCATTACCTTTATGATCTTCTGTTCAACTACTTGATCCAGCCATTCAGTAAAGGCCTCCACAGTCGCTTGTTTACGTAACAATTCTTTGAATTCTCTCAGTACTGAAATACAGATACAAAAGAATTTGTCGAAAATGACCACAAGGCTCTTTTTGATTGTATTAGGAAACTAATTAAATTTTTAAAACTTCAAAATCATAGAGAACTCAGGAATGCTTTAAATAAGTTGTGTACATGTATATCATTAATACTATCTGTAACCAACAAAGAATTCTTAATATTCGTATTCCAAATTTTGAACAACGTCGTGTGGAACTTCTGAACAACTTAACGAGAACGAACATATGACGAACATTTAAGCAATGTGCTTACATTCAGACAAATTTCGAGTCAAACTGAATAAATAATCTATTTGACTAATGATGTTAAATCCATTCTTCTACTTACATTCAGCATTTAATTCTATATCTTGATCACCGTCATTATTGGCATTCAGCGCATGCGTACCAATAGAGGAAAGGTCTAGATCAATCCTGTCAACATCCGATATCATTTGATTCACTAACTGGGCATCATATAACACTGGTCTTGAAGTCTGAAATTAAAAAAGATGACCTTACTAAAGTGAAAAAAGGTTGCATCATATAATACTGGTCTTGAAGTCTGAAATTAAAAAAGGTGATCTTACTATAGTGAAAAAGGTCCATGGTTTCGTCTAACCCGACATTACTTAGCCCTTCTTTACCTGTATGTTCGAATCCCTTCCAGGACAAGACATATTTTACATTCGAGGAAGCTGTCCAGCTAGCTTAAGGAAGGTCGGTGGTTCAACCAGAACTAGGTATACGCCAAGGGACTTCTTCTACCGTTAAAGTTGATGAAGATGAAGACGCCAAGACGGACAAGGCAGTCACCTTATGTCCCGGCACTAGTTGATGCCGGAGACATAAAAATAAAACCAAAATGAATATGCCAATACATAATGAATGACAACCTTTGTTAATAGCTAGATCACAATTATTACCTGTGCTAAATGTAGGAAAGATGTCTGTCGTTTGAGAGACGAAGAAAACCTTCGAGCTACAGGTAACTTTTGTTCCGACAATTTTTCTGGTAGATTATCTAATGCAGAGGACATCCAGTTCTCCCAGTGGCGAGCAAAGTTTCGTATATCACAGAGTAACCTGAAAGAATATAGTATAAGATCAAAACAAAGCTTAGACAATCCTTAAACAATGTCTAGTTAACTTTTAACTTAGATTAGGTAGAAGAACATTTTTTATTAACATTATCATGCTTGTTCCGAAATCGAAAAGTTGGAGAAGAAAAAAAAATGTTTTTGACAAATTCACTAAAACATATTTGAGTAGGGGTGTTTTGGATGAGACAGTCGCGTAACTGACAACCCAATATTTCTAGGGACTAGGACTCAATTTACATATGAGATGGAAGCATTAACCACTAATGAAAGTTAACATTTGAAGTTACCATGTGAATACAAATGTAGTTTTTTATCCGATGGTCAGTTCTTACAATGCTGTTTTGTCATTATCATAAGGTACAACTTTGTAATCAGTTATTGATTTAGTGTTTCGTAAGATGAAATATTCTTTTACGAGGTTAAAACTTACGTTTCTGGCATTTCCTGCATCGTTGAAGGTATTAAAACCTCTGTTAAAACCTGGAAACATATAAAATATATATATATAAGAGTTAGATCGGAGTAAATCAGTAATAATATCAGCTATGGTGGTGACCTGGGTGATTATGGTACACTGACAGAGATAAGGACAATTATGATTATGCAATATATGCATTCTGCATCATTAGCGTCTTGTTTCACTTTACATGTAAATAGAAGTATGCAAGGAGAAGTTTTTGTTGTCAATGATGAGAGAGATTATGACGGCAATGTTTCAACGATAATGAAAAAGTAATAATGATGATAAAGGTAGATACT
Source organism: Lutraria lutraria (assembly GCA_964023205.1). NCBI lineage: Eukaryota > Metazoa > Mollusca > Bivalvia > Venerida > Mactridae > Lutraria > Lutraria lutraria. The sequence continues at coordinate 15,120,341 of OZ026846.1, forward strand.
GAATTCTAGAAGAAACGATCTACCTTCATTAAAATAACTTCCATTAAATCTGCAAGACTCGAACCCGGAACGCCAGGTTACAAGTCCAGTGGAATAACCATTGGACAATGGGCACAGTCTGTTGATAATTAGGAGGAAGAGTGGGGGTGAAAATACTGAAGGTTGATGTGATGTTATAGACAAAATAAATAATGACAAAAACTCACCTTGTACAATATGGAGTCACAGACACAGATTAAGTCAATGATGATATCATGTTCTACCAGAGGCAACAAGTGTTCTGGAAGACCCTGCCAAAAATGAAGCAGAAAATTCTGAACCTGGAATAAAGAAAAGCACATAATTTTATCCAACTTTTAAAGAAAACTGATTATTTCGTGCGTTCTTTGGGTGGCAAAATTTGTCTGCGAAACGTATTTTCTGTTGTATATTGTGTACTTTGTTAGCTTTAGACGTTAAATATTTTCAGCGATGATTTGTTACCCGTATTTCCCACAATATGTTGATTTATACAGGAATGTCATTTTTACATTACCAAAAATAGTACAAATATCATTTACTCGTGTCGAGTTCAGTTTGGTTAATCTCGTTCTATAACGGATCATCTGGCGAGATTTGTTTTAATAGAGAGTCTTTTGTTTTACATATTTACATACAGATGAGGTTGCTATGTTTCCAAAAAAGTACACATTTTCTCATCAAGTGATAACTTTTGACTCTTAAAACAGTAAGTACCAATTTGTTATTGATTATTAAGTGCGGTTAAATAAATATAATTAGCAACCTGTGTTTGAAGAGTGACAAGTTTAGCACGATGTAAGAAATATGGAGGAACATTTTCTTCATTAGACAAGATCAAATAATTTATTTCGTTAAATATCTCAACACACCGAGATAAGACATGGAGTCTTCATAAATTCTGCTTCAAAAATTCTTAAGACAGAGCTAAGCCAATATTTTCTTTACAAATTGCATTAATCATTGACTCAAGTGTACACTTGTTCGCTGTACAAATGGTAAACTATTAAGTGTTCAGCGTAAAATAATTAATTTACAAACCCCTTCCATCCCTAGCTTACCCCATACTAAGTCACAAATCCCTTTTCGATAAATTTTCTATTTTCTTTGTAGTAAATCTTGAACAATATAAATCAAAATTGAACAGTGGCCAGTAAAAAGCTCCTTATCTATAAAGACATTGTTAAGATTGAAGAAAAAATATAACCAGGATATAAGGCGACAAGCTGATTTGCCTCTTTTCTAATTTCATTTGGTAAATGTGTGTTTGTTAAACAAGGAAAACTGAACGTTTAATTGACAGAAGTGTTAAAATAGCCCAGCGCCTTTTTTTAAACCAACCATATACGCACAGCAAGCGTGTTCTCTACAATGCATATTGTCTAGAGCACATTATGACTCTATATTTGAATACCATGATTTTTCCGAGTTATGGCTATGCATTTGGAAAAAAAGACTTAAAAAATATGGAAGTCATTGAACTATTCAAGGTCCTGACAATGTGATCTCAATTACGCGAATTTTAACACGAATACAATCACAGCATGCGCAAAGGTGGATGTTTTGACGTTCTTACGAATACCCAATACACCGTAGACAAGTAACAGAACCAATTAATAATATAATACACCCTCATTAAATAAAAATCAAGCGTATATTTCGTTTTTAGTTACATATAAATCATGTTTAGACGATTTAAAACGAATCCGCGAATATCAACTGTATCCGTTGCGTAGAAATTAACCATTTTGCAGAAATTACAAATATGCACAAAGTGAGTAAAATTACCAAACCAATCTATGTGATTTAGAGTTAATATATCCGGTGTAAAGACACGAAGTCTGGTTTTTACCATACACTTAACAATAGATACACACTGACACATACATGGAGAATTTTATCTATCTGTCTGATAGAATTTACAAGTTTTAATTGTGTCTAAATTAAAAAAAGAAAGTTAAAATACGCCATGTCATGGACAGAAAAAAAACATTTTATTACATGTTTACCATTAATTAATCAAGCGAGGTTTTGTTAATAACATCTAACGTACCACGTAATTTCCTGTTTTCAAATTTTGACTTTAATAAGCTTGCCTTGTCAGACATTTTTTACTTAAATTTATGTAATTTAGAATTAATATATGCCCAATGAAACTAACTGAAATACCATGTACTTAATTTGAGTCATTGTATAGAAATTAAATATAAAAAAGTAATTCTGTAATTGGTTAATTTTGTTATATTGATAATCTCACGCTAACATGTCTGTTTTATTAATTTTGATTTCATACCACACGTTTCGGCTGTATTAGCCTTCATCAGTGATAATGAAAAAAAAAACATTTGTAAATTGTGTTGCTTACCTCTTCAAAATTGGCATTGATAGCTGTGTCCAGTATACACTGACAATGTGTTTTATACATCATTATAAAAGTCTCAACCTGAAAGTAGAGTGATAATTTAAAAAAAATATCTTAAAGACTCATCCAGAAATGTTTATTTGAAAAAAATATTTGACAAAACTCAACACATGAACAAGCAGGTCTAATTGAAAAACTCCTTTGCAGTTCTGACGAGTAGCGACATGAAATATGCCATGGCATCTCGGTAATACGTTGAATATGTAAAACAATCGGATAAAGAAATGACAAGGTTAATGTTCTACCATTTGGCATACATGCTGAATTAAAAACACAACAGGCAGATGATACATGGTGAGCCAAACTAATAAAACGAAACAAAATACACCTTCAAATGAAGGATAAATTACATGCTGGTATACTGTTTCGTAAACAGTAAAACCATATTTAGAACCAAGTCTCGTCTTGATATTTAGGTTGTCTCTGTTCTGCTCTGTTCTGTTCATTATCAAGTTGAAATATAATTATAAGAAATGTTCAAAAAACCGGTTCAAAAATAATAAATCGTTATACGTAACGGAATAGTTTGATACTGAAATGGTGATGGACTAGGCTACATTGAATAAAATTAACACTCATTAATATCATAGTTCATGTTTCATACCAAACAAGCCAAAAACAGAAGCCGAAATATTACATGGCCGAACAAGAAGCCTGTTTGGCCCTGTTGTTCTAGTCATATTTGTGATTTGTATTGTATCGATAATAATGTAGTACCAGACAAAAAGTGAAACTTTCAGGTAAAACTACCTTTGTTATCCATAATTAATGCGGGTTGGATTATGATAATAATCTGTCCCAGAGAATGTTGTACATAATCATCTTAAGTCTAAAATCGATGCAGTAATCAAGATAGGGCAGCTGTCTTAAAGGCAGAAAAATCAGATGATGAAATAGGATTTGAAGACCCCCAAACGATAACGAAAAATGCCTTAGATAAGGCAAGGGAGTGATTAGGATGCGGTACTCACGTAAATAATGGCAAGGCTGAGCATGTCAAAACTTGGCTATCCGTATTGTATTCAACCGAGCAAACATACCACATAATGAAATCGTAATACATCATGTTTACGATTTTTGGCCAGATAAGAAAAACAATGTGTAAAAACGGAACAGGCATTGTTAAACGACATAAATTGGTGCATAAATTTCGGGGTATGAATCAGTGTTTAGGCATACATCAAAGTTAGATTAAAAACGGCCGACATGAACGGCAACGATGATGGTTCTTATTGAATGTAAATATTTGTCTTGTTTGTGGGAGATTAAATAAGTTGACTTCCGAAAGATAATTAATCTTCGTGTAAACAAACAAGGAGTAAATGATCATGATGAAATGGGTTGAGCACTTGAAGACATTACAGGATTAATTTAAAGTGTATTATATACATAAAATGTAGTATATTTTAGGATAACAATAAACTTTAACCTCTTGTTATGCGTGCAGTTTGTGTAAATATGTATGTTTTATATACAATAGAAAGAGATTTGTCCATGGTTGTTGAGAAAGGCGTTCCCAAATTTACCTTAAAATAGGGCAATTAAAAAAACACTCTTGAAGGAAACCAGAATAAACCCAGTCTTTCACAAGAACATCTTCGAACAACAAATCGCTTATAGAACAATCACGTTTTTCCACTTAGTGGCTTCAGACAATAGAACAGCACTTACTGTACACAACACAACACATGTGCATGTATATTTGTTTTCATTTGTTTGTCATTGTTTTTGTTTTGCTTGGGAATGGGGTTATAGAAACTACTAGTACCAAGTACAATTCCACCCTGTCCCGTACAATGTGTACTTTAACCATATTCAATGACAGGATGAACAAGCACTATGTCAGGTGATTCCATGTTTTTCCTGTACAATATATTTGGTGCGACAATGAGCTACATTTAAAAACTATACGGTAAAAAGCAACATTTGTTCGTAATAACTTTAAATGAATAAAAGTTCAGGTCATTTGAAAAGTATGTATTGTAAAAGCTTGTGCAAAGGTTTGGAAGCCTCTTAATACGTGAAATAGTTGTGTTCATGTTCAGGTTTAACGTCGCGCCAACAGCTAGGTTCACATGGAGACTTTCCAGCTTCCAAGGCGGAGCAAGGGTCCCCCAGTGTACACCTTGGTACACTCGCAGAACTTCATCAAGTTAGCTGGACAGCTACCTCACATGTAAAAAGTGTCCCGGACGAAACTCTGACACATAGCGGTCGGGGGCTAGTGATTACCATTGGCAATAACACCTCAACATCGAAAGCTTCTAAATAAATATTTTCGAACACAGTTTGTCCAGTGCTGTTGGAGTAGAGCATGGTGTTCTGGCACACGATTTGGAATTTAGATTATTGTATTAAGACTTCACAGTGTATTTATAGAAAAAGGGCGTGATTGATTTTTTATATAATGACGTGCGAGCCGTGCGCAACTATTCCGATCTTTATAGACACCTTATTTTCTCTAAACTGTGCGTGATTCTTACCTGAAGCAATAATGAAAATATTTTGACATCGAAAGTAAATTAGTAGTTGATACAGTTCCCGAAACGACTTATCTTAATAACCGCGCTAAAGCAAACATTGAATGTTTGCTTAACAGACTGGAATGATTGGAACCGATTTCATTACACAGAAAAAACTGGATTTAGTATCGCATTAATAACGTCAATAGGACAAGGTGTTTATCAAGCCTTTCATTGATTGGTGAAAAGAAACTCTATGTCACGTAAAGGAATAACTCGATAAGAAATATATTGCTATTGACAAGCGGGACGATCTATGTTCAAACGTTAGATAAATTAAGCATAGGCCAAGCGGTCTTTGGGCTTAAATATCGTATTGTTAATGTCTGTGTGTGGCATGATGTGGGATTGCTGGCTCCCGGCGAAGCAAATTGTGACATTGATATTGTTGAGAAACTACACAATGTAACTGTTTGACTGACTTATGGGAGCTAAGAAGACTTGGACTTAGAAAGATCCGTTTCTTCCTCTACTGTTTTGTTTGGCGAGGTTATATATATTATTAGTACTTTAGTTAAATGTCAATACCTTGTCATCATAAACTGTGAGCTTGATTAAATGACTTACCTTATCTTTCTGTATTGGTTGCGGCAAGATCAGGTACTGAGCACTCGGAAATTCTGGCAACAGGGTCCCAGTTTTAGAACTCAAAGAATATTTCCTAGTAAAACCACCCTGAAAAGAAACAATCATGTGATGTAGTCATTTTTACTAATTATTCATGTATCCCCAACATTTTTAAACATATAAGGATTGTCGAGGAAATTTGATATATCAAGACCGCGTGTTACCTGAGCGGAATTTGGCCTATTAACCATTTAATGTAAAAGATGCATCAAGAATTTTAGATAATGTGCTTGTGTGCCTTCAGTTATGGTGGTGGTTGCAAACGAATCAATAAGACGTATCTACAGATCTCTCGACTGCAGCATAAACTTCTTGCAAGTTTTCATCAACCACTGTATCAACTAAACTTCGTAATTAAGAATCTTAGAGAGGCTATTTTCTTCAGCCTGTTTGCATCGTTTATGTGTCTTCCTAATACCATGACAACAAACCGCATCAAAGTATTATAAACAAACCACACACACTTTCCCATACGAAATTTATTGACAAATGATAGCGAAGGACAAGGGGGAATTATAATACCTACTTCATTTACAAAGACGTTCGTTTTCATTCGACAAAGAATGGGAGGAAGATAAGAAACCCATACTATAGCCTAAACAGATGTAAATTATCCACACAGCCGATAAGGGCATTATAACTGAGACACGAATCTTGTCTCTTGTGATGCAAATTTATCATCACTATCGTCCATTGGCGGTTTCCTTATGCCAGTAGTATAATATCCTACTTTTTAAAGAGACGGGTGCCTAGTTAGCTTTGGTCCATAATAGACTAATATGACAAGATCAGGAAAATGTTATATAAAATATGTTTCAGTTTGTTTGATGTTTTCTTATTAACATCATTAATGACGTAATTTCCTTTAGAATAATTGCTTGGTGTACGCGTATGACTTGGTTTTAACCGCATCCCATACAAAAAAGGCACAACGCCAAATTACCTTTGCTTTATCCGTTTGCTATAATCTTTATTCGATTTTTATACAGCACGGGAGCTCAATGTTTTCCTGTTTGAACATTACTGTATTACTCATGTTTGAAGGACTCTAACTTACACGTTATAATGACTTCATCAGTATCGCCTGTTTACAACAACTGGTTCGGGTTTAGAAATGTTTTATTTTCGGGGTTAAAAAATGTTACGCCGGCCGGCAGCAAACCTAAACAATGTTTTAGGATTTCGTAACCGGTATTACCACAGTTCTTCTCAAGAAACTGCCAACTTCAATACACGATTTTCTCGAATAAGCGAATAAAGAGGGCGAATGGCCACCAGTTTACATTGAGCTAAGCGGGCTTGCATAGTTGTGCCATTTGATACATAGAACATACATGTTGGTATTTATATTTACTAACAATATTCATATAGGCTTTAACATTTCAAACAACATTCGATATGCTTATGTAAAATGTTAGTCAAAATTGTCAAACATACAGAAATCAGACATGTTTAGATTGAAGATTCAATTCAATTCAATGGTGTTTTCTGACACAACCAAAACTAACGGTCACGATGCGTGCGTATAAACAAAGTCAAAGCAACATGTAAAAAATAATGTATTTATAAGAATGTTGAGATGGTGATATGAGTTGGCTTAAATTGATATGATGGAACAAAAAATTAAAGCATGTGAGACTAACCTGACTTACGTTGTATTGTATAGAGTATGTAAACGTGCACGTAAATAAAAGGAAATGTATAAGAAAACATCAGTATCAAAGTCTATTAGTTAGTCCAATTTCCTGAGTGGATCAGGGCTGACAGTTTCAGAAAGTGCGTTCATGTTCTCGACGTATCAAAGTATCTAATACAGATTGGCTAAAGATCGATGCTGTCAATACGAATATGGTTTATTAGATGAAAGAATTCTAGAGTCTTTAATACAACTCTATATCTTTTAATTCTCTAGTGAACGTGACGGATTGTTAAAGCCCAAACTATTTCATTTGAGTACAAATTTCAACCCCTCTCTTTTTAACAAATTGCTAGATTTTTTTAGGATCTCCGTTAATGAGTCCATTTGTCCACAATGCAAGCGAATCTGGACCTCTGGGTCACATTAAAACTAAAGTTCTGTACATTGTTTACCTTCATCCCGACGATTTAACAAAAACCTATTAACCAAACTGCAAAGATGCCCTGACCGTGGGCTTATCTGATTCTTCGTGTAAGCATGACACACCAAAATTTATTCAAGATTAAAGTGTTTAAATATTTAAGAGCCGTACTCACCTTTCAACTTTTCACAAGTCAAAAGTGGATAATTAAATTTAGAATGAAGACATTTGGTACTGGCGTTTAGTCCAGCTTTCCTTTGATGAGAAATTAATTTACTTATTTTAATTGGCTGATGGAGTTTGTTCGAGTTTACTTTTGATACATACATTTATTTTGCATTTGTTTAAATGTAAAACAGATAGACGGTTAAATGTAACAAATGCTGCTGTATAAACAGGGCTGCTAATCTCTCATCGTTTTACATCTTTAGTTTCCCTTTCATCTGTGTATACATGATAATATTATCTGAATGATCCTAGAGAGACTGTTTAGAAACCGAACCGTTACCGTGGTCACGTAAATGACAGAATGGCATCCGGGCATTTTTTATCTTCAGAAATGAAGCAAGCGGATACAGCTACAGATTGGGTACAAGAATAAAACGTAAAATTGTAATTACGACATTAAATTGATTCTCTTAGGACATATATTATCATTCTATGGTAAAGGTCCTAAGTTGACAATGTCAACAGAGTTTGACATTTTATTTCTTTTTAAAGATTCGTTAAAACTCTCTGTTCTATGACTTTAAGGCTGATGAGAAGTTTGTTACAGAACCAGTTAAAAGTTATGTCCATGTTTTACAGGATATGGTCTTTTATTCAGAATCCACCAGCCTCGAATGCGCTTCAACCCACTATAAGATTCAGATTTCCATGATGGTTAGCATATGCTAATAAATATCTTAATGTTCTATATACTAGTTGTTAGTTCGTCTAATAATTATCAAGCATATTTCGAAAGATCAGTGAAATAAAGCAATACTTACTTCGTTTTTCAATTTACAACCCGAAAATCTGAAATGAAAATAAACACCATTTTTATTTATTCTCCATAAAATATCAAGGACAAAAATGTGTAATTAGTCGGATGATGTTGCTAATTGGCACAGTATCACCTTTGTCTGCATAAATGATTAAAGAAGACTAAACACGTCTCATAGATTTTTTAGACTTTTGTTACCTCTTGCGAATGATCAGATATATGAGCGAAGATATAAGCGTACAATCCATGATGGTGGCCGAGGAACAATACAATAAAAAATGGAACCTGACAAATAATTTTGATTTTGGACTGACAAGAATTCACGCGACAACAATGCTCGCCCCGTGAAATGAGCTGCATTTCGCGCGACAAACACGCCTGTTGTTGCTGTTCCTGCAGACGAACACTTCTGGTAAAATGCTGTTGAACAAAAAGTAGGGTGAATTGACCATTTGTTTTATTTACACTTTCATACAAATTCAACGAACAGTCATCGCAGAAAAATACACCTTGATGAATGTTTTCAACTTTCAGAATAAGCTAGCTCACCGGGACTTTTATTTTATATTTTAGATTATATCAACTTCATTAACAAATCAATTAATCCACATTTTTGTCTACATTTTTGTAAATTATTTGTGGACTATACCAATAAATGAGATCTATATAAATCATGGTTCTGTTCTTGAATCTACCACGGAACTAGAACGCTATGAAATGTTGTATACTTTGAACAAAGAATCGAATACACAGAAAATCACACTTAAAGTTAAGACAGCTATTAAAAGTACAAACAAGTGTCACGACTTCATTTGTAAGTATGGTCGTAAAATGCATTAATATTTAGCACATGAAATAGTTTATAAACATATACTAAAAATGAATATGGATCTACATTTACAAATATCAAGAAAAAATTCAAACAAGTAATACTTATTAAAAATTTACTAAAACTTTTAATGCGATGTTTTTACTACGGGTGAATGAGAACGGAAAAAGAACTTAAATTCTATGTTATATAAAATGATCTGTATAAAATAGTTTTTGCTATTTTCAATATTTAAATTGTTTCGTTCTGTAGGTAAGATTCGCTGATTTATAATTAAGAATGTAAATGCCACTGCGACCGTTGTACGAATATTATAATTTAATTTCTATTATTTTTAAACAGCATTTGCGACAACAGTGTTTACATTTGGAAATATTCGATGGGTAAATGCTTATATTACATTTTATGGTGATCAATATTCAATCATTTCTGTTTCATTTTAATAATCTGAGCGTCAGGTGCGTAATCAAGAACAAGTACAAAATATGCTTCCATAAATTAGCAAAGTAGATCGTTTCCCAATAATAATTAATACGCAAACTTTCTTAAAATACGCTTGATCTGTCACTGATTCTGAAATGGTACAGTAACGTAAGTATCAAATTAAATCAATAATATATTAATATTATTAAGATGGTGATATAAAGATAACGATTATTTCGTTGTCAAGTCAAAGGGATGAAATGAATATTAAAGTTTTTGAAGACAATCGGACAACGTTCATGGTGAGAACGGCTTCATTAAAACTACATTAGAATTCTACCATTCCTAGATACAAATATACGCAGCATGTATTCTTATGTGGACTGGTTGCTAAACAACGATGACTTCCCTAATTGTGTAACAACACATCGTGGTGTCCCTAGACACCCAAACATGGCCCCGTAATACGCACCATTTAGGGCTTGAATTATAGTCAATGGAATAATTCAATTGTTACGATATTATAACAACGTCAACATGGAAGGTTTGTTTAAATGTTATTTTATATTACTCTATCGCTACTGTGTAAACAAATACTCTAAAATAGGATTGTTCATATAATTATAATATAATCCTATTTTAATTTTGCTGAGTTTCGTTATTTTACTGTACTGTCAAAACTTGAAACAAAATGTGCCCCGTGAGCATCGTTTATAATGGTCCAATTTGTTCTGTAATACCGTCTTTTGAACCCGAATTAATGCAGTTATCATGTTTAAAATAAATAGGTTTTTATAATAAACATGGAAAATTATGCAAATTTTGGTACTTTTTGATATTATTTTGATTGAAAAATAGTGTTAACGTGTAAACGACCCCTATCTTGTAGACAAAATGAATTACATATATGCGCTCTTTTTATTTAGCGTGACATTATAAAATCATATATAATTTATTTATGAGTTTTAGAAAATGATATTACACATGTAGAAATAATGTCATTGAAATACTAATTTGTTTCGTCACATCGCTTTAGTGGAGTACATGTTTTGAAATAGTATACAATCATGTATAGTACAATTAGAAAGTACGACATAGTTTGATTGGCTGAACATATTCAGGTATGTTTGTCCCCGTAAATACTTCATTGTTATCTTATTTTTATTGAATTATACTCGATTTGTAAATCAGAAAACTGATTCAACATTCTAGACACATATTAGTTTTATTTAATTAGGACGCTCGTGTTTTTGTCTACTAAACATGGCAATCAAGCGTTGAGCAAAAAAAAGCACAGCACAAAACAAAGCGAATTTCAACTTAACCAATCGTAGTAATTTTAACTTCTCGAATCATCGTTCTTAATGTCTGATTACAGTAGTAAAACTTTCCCATATGGGTTGACAATTGTTCTAATAATTCGGATTTAATTTATCAAAAGTTAGTCCCACAATTGACCACCGTTGGAGACAGTCAGCTTCTGTCTATATGCCGGAGTGTTTGATAATCTGCGGTCCTCTAAGCCGGTTATTCTTGTACAAACAAGCTTATCTAACGTAATTACTCCTCCAGACCATACCACTAAGTGGTTAATCTGCACAAAATTGATACAGAGAACGAACCAAGCATAGATTGTTGTTATTACTTGAAGTAACTGGGTACATTTAGACAAATGCTGCTTTCAGATCGACCCTTTGTAGCTAAATACGTCGAATTCGTTTCATCTAAGATTGGCTTTCTATTCGGTGAAGTCCGTTTTAATATGAATAATTGATTCAGAAATACTATTAATGACTCAGGTTTTAATAGATATAATGAAATTAATTGAGTAATACAGCCATTGTACATCTCTATAAAATAATTACTAAAGGTCATGTATCCATAGTTGGTCATAGCCATAAAAGTATAATCTATCAGTACATGTTCAATATTAAATCATAAATACATGCGTACTATTTAGTTCCATGCTCTAGTGAATGTATGTTGGATATAATATAGAAAGTATAGATCAACCCGTTTTGGTTGTGGAATAAATTAATTTCATTTCATATAAAAACTAAAGAAATGCGAATGTAATATTTAGATACAAATAAATTTGTTTTTGTTGGACAAAATACAAAAATTATGTAAATGATCACTTGATGAACGTATATTGAGTATTGTGTAAAGAATAAAACATTTTTAAATAAAAGTATAATATGAGTACATGAACGCCCAAGAGCAGATATTGCAAGAAATCCCACACCGGATATAGAATATGAGAACAATGACTAGATTGCATACCTTGTCAGACCCTTTCCTGTGTAGACTGAGTGATAGTATTGACTCGTTTCTCGTATACCAATACCATAATAATGATACCTGAATAAAATGATACAGCAAAATGAAATCAATGTACTGAAAGTAAAATCAGAAATGGAACTAACAAAATTTACTAACCGTTTGCTTTAGAAAAAAAGATATAAAAATGAAAAATAAAATCAGAAAGGGATCTTGAAAAATTGTCTAACCGTTTGTTCAATAAAAAAAATCAGAGGAACTAATAACAATTTCTAACTGTTGTTTTTCACAAAATTATTAATCATTTGACAATTAGTCAGCCATATTTAATGTTAATATGTCTAAGAACTGAGCCACTATCGCGTGCTCTTTAAAAAAATGATTTTCGTCATAATTAACTCCTTTATTCTAACTAAGATGATTTAGTTGTTATCATGTCCGAGTGTCTGAACGAGTGCCTGTCCGATTTTTTCGACAACAAAATTTTCTTGTTTGAACTTAATGTATAATTCACACAAAACACATCAATCTTTTTTCACTCAATATGGCAAATACTTATATTTATATAAATATCAATTTCATCCCAGAAAAACTTACTTTGAGTGTCCCCTGGTCCCTAAACGACGTGTGGTCAAGTGGGGGAATTTCTGGCGAATGGTCTGCAAAATAAATTTATAAATAACAAATAACTATTTTTTATTTCCAACCATAAAACATTTTTAAACGTGTTTTAAAAATTAATTACAAAAATAAGGGTGTGTAAGAATTGAATCTATAAAAACTGTAAAATATTTGTATTTCAAAACTCGAATAAAGCCAAATATAAAATCCTGAAATGCAATTAACATAAAATTTCTCCTAAAATAAAAAAGGTAGGTCGGCAAAGCTTTTTTAAAATATTTTTTAAGCTCAGATATAAAAAATGAAAAAAAAAGAACCGACAATAAAAGAATTAATGAGATCGATAAAAAGTCTAGGCTCGCAGAATATTTTGGGTCGATCGGTTTGGAGAAACCAGAATCTTTTTCACCTAATTCATATAGAAAATAATGCAAAAGATACCTTTCATGGCTCGCCACATTCACAAACAGTCGAGTTTAATTTCATATAGGATGTGATTAATTTTGAAATAGTGGGAAATGCTTTTAAAAACAGTACATGTTACTTTTATAAGGATTCAGAAGAAAATAATAGGGAACCCACCTTTCCAAATGTAGCAGCACATGCTGGTTCCAATCCCTCTTTGCGGCAGAAATCAAGATAGTGTGCATACAGGATACATCTTGGTAAACATACACCCTCACATATACAATAATTAGCTTCTAGCCTGAAAATACATATTTTTAATTGTATAAGTATAATTTACTTGTACATTTTAAGTATATCTGTTACCACGTGACTGGTAGCAATTATCCTGTAATACATACATCGCAGGCATTTTTTGGCAACTGAACGGTATTTCGGCTTTCAATAAACGTCACCCGCTCGGTGCGCCTAAATTTTGCTGCACACCGAGGTACAACATTTTTCTACATCCGCGATGTAACTGTTAAACTAGTTCCTGTTCCATGTTGCAGTGCGAGTCTATGTAAGTTCAGTTTCCATGAGTACTTTTAATGTTCAGATGTGTACACTACATGTATCACAGCTGCTATTTTTGTCAGATGATAATGACTTGTAATTAATACAAAAAGTATTCCCATAAATCTCTTGCTTGAGGAAAGTATGTATGTAAAATCAAGGAATAAAAAAAGACTAGTAGGGGTTGATGATGACTACCTTAAAATCATCAATTGTGTAAGAAATTTGGCAAATTGAAAGTTGAAACTAAATTGCTTCGAATAGTAGGATAAATGAACTAAAACGGGTAGAACTAAAGGAGAGGTCTATTATTTTACTAATTTATTGTTATAACTGTCTTATTGTAGTAATTGTTTATTATTCCTCTAATAAATTATCCACATGTGTGTCTAGTCCTTCAGATTATACGTACATATTGACATTTTTATATTGATGATGTAATTTCCTTTTAAATGATTGATTTCGGTCATTGATTTGAAAATAGTAATACTCATCCCATGTAGCAACGTATAAAAGTATTTAATACAGAACGTCTAATACTAAAATCAGAAGTGGTAGCACACTGCTGGAAACTTCAAGGAACCGGACACCCTAATCCTAGGGGCCGTTTCGAGGACATCTTAACTAAGATGACCCTTTTTAAACTTACAAATCTTGCCAATGATAAACATTTCAGTCATATATATCTGTATACAATGTATAACAAAGTTAAACTATGCTAAACACATGACATGGTATTGTGAACACAGTTTGAATCTATGATATATAATTATATTCCAAACAAAGTGTGATATCTTATTCATATTGCTAGTATTTAATTATCAAAATCGCTCGAAAGATGGGCTAAAATGTGTCGTTTAAACTGCCTTTGGTCCCGTCCCTTCCTATGCTTTGCCCTTTTTGTTGTGAGTATGGTACGATCTTAAATATTAAACACACCTATAAAGGGATGGGCGTAGGGATGAATTTTTTTACATTTCTTATCTGTGTTAATATTATATTAGTTCAGCAATTATTAATGTGTGTACCTACATCTTGTTGGCATACACTTCGCGACCAATTTGTCACATAAAGACTTGTACGTTGCTATTCTTGTATTATATACATACACACATTTAACAAGACTTTAGACGTGTCTGTTATTCATTTTTTTTTTAAAGTTCCATGATCGGCGTATAAATTTGATAGTGTTAAAATGAAATATTATATTCTAAACTTTTAAATTAAATCAGACAATTCATTTTAGTTTGTTAATAATCCAAAATCTTATTTACTCTGTGAATTAGTTAATTTAGTCATTTAGTAAATATGTAATCCACACAAAAATTGTCTTTTTATTATTGTTACTATTATGATCATTATACACAAGGGATCAGTTTTGCAAACAATTTACCTGCAAATATTGCTGATAAAAGAATATTTCTTCAAATTATTAATCTTAAATTCAGATAATCTGGAACAATACATCGTTAAGCAAACATCGTATTTTTTTTCAAGTTAAAAATCGGGTCCACGTATAAGATTTGGTCAAATAATGGTATTACAGAGGCTACCCAGTAAGTAAAACTCAAAATTAATAAATTAACACATGACTTGCAACTTTTTTGTGTACCATTTTGTGAAAAAAATCATCATACATGTATTACAAATGAATAAGAGGTTAGTCTTAAATTATTAGAGACTCATTAACTTTAAAAAGGAGATGGATTTCTTAACAGAGAAAATCGTACATCAAATACGTAAGTTTGAAATATGTGACGTATCCTTATTTAACTTCAAATACTGGTGAAAAAAGATTAAAGTTTAAAAAAAAAGATACGTGTAAAATATTATAAAACAGCGGATTTTAATCCTATCAGATAGTATTGTCAAAACTTGATCACAAATGTCTACATGGATAAACTTGTGTCTGCATAATCAGAACGGATACCCTGCATGGTCCCGGGGACCCTGCCGAGTTGATTGACTCAGCAAGTTTGAACATCTTCAAACTTTGTCACGGGTACAACTGTTTTGTAGGTGATACTTCGTATCTTCGAGACCATACTCCTGTGCGTGACTTATATAGTACAACCCGTGACACTCAGATACCACATTCATATTTCATCTTGAATGATCGCTTATTTCTGAGACAGTTTATTTATTCACTTAGGGACAAAAGTCTTGCACGGTCTACAAAAAAAATGCAGTATCTTTCTTGTATATAATCGTACATTAATAAAAATGGTACCATTGGATAGAAGAGGCTATGAGTCATTCATTGGTGCCAGTTTCAATGAAAGGCGATATAGTTTTACTGTTTTTTTAATATAATCACGGATATCCCAATCGGACAAAACTTTTGTCCCTTAAGTATATTTTTCTTCTGTATTTCAACTTGCGAACAATGAAGCTACATTAATGATTAAGACCATTTTCTTGGGTTTCAGTGGTGGTTTTAATATTTAGGTTTTAATGAACGTGTTAACGCATGCGCATGATTTTGTCTTTTTCGTGCCTTAGTCTATCTCAATACAGTACAACCTCTCCAGAGCGGCCCTCTCTTGAGCAACAACGTCCCTTCAACAACAGTATGATTTTTCCCACTGCATGATTTAAATATCAATTTAACTTCTCTAAAGCAACATGCTCTCAACAATAACATAATTTGGCCACTCCCAAAGGGTGTTGCTCTGAAGTGGTCCACCTGCTTACTGCATTTTTTTTATTTATTATTGACTTGTAAAAACAAATTGTATGTGGTGTATAAATTTTAGGTTGAATATATCTTGACAAGTCTGCTGAATTTGATTTTTTCACTGGAGTCTTTTGGTGACTTTCAGATATTAACAGTGGATAAAGATCCCAGATATACATTTTGGAAGACCCTCCAGCCTTACCTATTAAACACACCTCGAACTGAATATAAAATGATACATCTTACTGTTTGTTTGTTTTCTTCTGAAAGGTTGAAATTATACAATGATTTAATTTAGTCCAACTTTGTGATAAATAGACCGGATAGCTGATTTTTAGACAGCGGTATAAGCGAAATTATTGAGGAACAATAAGGGTTGAATATTTCCAAATTGTATACAAAAAAACATAGTAATAAACTTCTAACGTCGCATATTTGTGTTTTACATTTAGAAATTGTTACGCAATGTTTTATGCTGAATGGTGACATCCGGCGAATAACATCGTATATGTTTTTATATCACTCCGCAACGAATGTCTTAGAATTCATTGTTATTATAATTATATATTGCAACGTCGTATTTATGAATGAGAAACAGCGAACGATTTTCTTATTCTTCGGGGAGGACAACTTAGAAATCTCGACCGCGAATTTCCATATATGGCTTTGTATTTATTTGATTGTTCATGTCATAACTTGATATAGATCATTTTTGACAGATAAGAGGGTCTTACGATGTGACTTCTCACATTCGACGGTACTTCTACCACTTTAAGATTTTTTATATATTTTAAGCTGTTGACAAGAGTTATCTTGATAGATGTCAAAATGATAACATTGGAAATAATCATACCACTAAAGAAACGAACATGATCAAGCACAGCTTTTGTAGATGGACAAAATCAAGAAATGGACGCATGTGTCACAGAATGCAATGCTTCAATGCATTTTCTGTTACGCTTTCATGAAATCTATTTACATAAAAATAAATGTTTTCTTCAATTCATTTGGAAGTGCTTTTTACCAAGCAAAAAAAAGTTCATCTCGCACAATATTCGACTGTATCCATAAAACTCTCAGGCTTCTGGACCCTTTGTTCAATGTCTAAAAAATGACACGCTGAAATTACAAAGCCGGGTAGCAGACTTGGAAATTTATTCTTATTGTGATATTTATCAAGAAGAAATAGTCAAAACAAGAAAAACGACATAAAGCCGTATTCTGAAATGTTTTCTGTGGTCCTACGATATTGGTAAGGTAGCGAGCACCTATATATGGTTGTATGGAAGCCAATGACAATATCCTACGCCATACGTCACTCATTTCATTGCAGGAAAGTTAGGGTTTTCAATAGAAAGAAATTGAGGTTCACAGATTCACAACTTGCATAACAAATCATCGTAACGCTGCAGACGGCGTAGCATCCAATCTACCCTCGTGCACACCAACACTCATGTAACTACATAAAAGCATTATTTCCATAAACAGAATGTTGTCTATAATATTGATACAGCGCAACCTCTCCAAAGCAACACTCTTTGGGAGTAATAAAATTATAGTGTTGTTGTTGAGAGGTTGTTGCTCTAGAGAGGTTAAGTTAATGGTTAAATCGTGAAGTGGGGGGAAATCATACTGTTGCTGAAGGGAGGTTGTTGCTCTAGAGGGGGCCGCTCTGGAGAGGTTGCACTGTATATGATAATTAATGCCGACATGAAAACTTCCAGATCTAGATTGTAAGATGGATTAATTATATAATATGGTGTGCGTTATGAAGCTTATCACCTCAGTACATGCTTAGTTCAATCGGTTCGCGATTTCAGTAAAAATGAAGAGCAAGAATGTCTTTTTAACATTTCATGCATTTAGCACATTATGTGTGAAGACCCGCACAATTAGTTAATGTTTGTCAAAAAATCGAAAAGCACTGCATGTTATTTACTTAATAAAACAAAAAAATACTTTAACTCTAGAGTAATCTGTGTCGTGTAAATATACTTTATGGGGGGTGGAACTAGACACCTGTCAGACAGATAACCGAAAAATCTTCTTTTTAAATCTCTGGTGTGTTCACGGCATGAACTGCATAAGGTGTCGATAAATTATCAGTACACAAACCAAACATACAGATAACTATAATCAAATATGGATGAATCGAATTGTAATGTTAAACTGTAATTCATGAAAAATGTAGTGTGTTACAGCATTACTGCATTGCCGGAGTCCTTATTCAGTTAATGAATCGGAACTCCTCGGCGTTTCTCTAAAGAAAAGTATTTCTCCGTAACGGAAATGCCCGAGTAGTTACGATTGATAAAAGACGACCAAGAGGTCTATGAATCTTGGAATAAGGCTCGGGCCATGCGTTTTACATAATTATATACTGTGGCAATTATGAAATTTCGGGACCAAGGAAATCGTCCGGATGTCAGAAGTTTCCGGATTTCAGAAGTTACAATGTACTCGCTGATATTTAATTACATATTCGCAGATATTTGTTTATTGTTTCAAACTCACACGACTAGTTTCTGTCTTTATTTGGATATCTGTGAAAGAAAGGAACCAAAATGAATCCCATCCGTAGATTAGACATAATACTGGTCAAATATAGGTGTTAACTTAGCATTTTGTTAAGTAGGTCCAGTCATTCAAAAGCGGCATGGGTCACACGGAACATATTATCAGATATACAAGGTGCATGTATGTCGGTGTGCTGAATAAAATGATAGAACGTACAGTACCAGATTGAGAATATAGTATTTATTGGCTATGCAGTATACAATAAGAACAGTATTGGTAATATAAATATATAAATTATATAAATCTGAAGGGGACGTTATTGAAATGTGTTAACTGAAGGGGTCCTTGTGTTTAATATTATCTTATTTTACCATAAACCACTCAAAAATATCAGTCAGTATAAATTCTTTACACTTGGTTATTTGTCATAAAATTGGAATTTTTGTGGCTTACTGGTGGATTAGACAAGACATTTAAGGACCACTGTTACAAAACCTTGGTTTGTATCCGTCCGAGGCTTGATTGAAAAATTCAAAATATTAAACAATCAATGAGTTATCTGCGTAAATATTTTCATAGATATTTGACTGTAGTATGTCCTTAAGACAAGATTGTGTTTGTGTGAACATCAATCACATAGTTTTAACACGTGATAGTGGCGTCGATACCATAAATTTAAATTTCATACGAAGCGGTGATAGAGTAATAATCTCTGTAGATAATATGTCCCCCCTGAACTCATTGTGTTCTTGTTATGAGAGATTTTTATCACACTGTGTTGAGGTGTTCACTGAGTACATGTCTGACAGGTAATTGAATGAGATAAAAAAAAACGTACCAAACAAAACGTATATACGCGTGTATAGGAGTTTATAGGATTGTACGAGGCTGCAGCACGTTCATTAACGACCCAAACTTGTTTTGAAATGTATTTGTAATTCATCAGGTCATGGACATAGGCTATGAGAGTACATGTCTTAACCTCTTCAATTGGATTTAACGGAAACATGATTTGTTCTTGAACTGTTCATGTATAGTTCATGTTATGTTCTTGAAGTACGAATAACACAGAAAGTAAAACACGATTTTTCTTGAACATTTCTTCTATAGTTCATGAAAAGTTCGTGAAAAGTTATTGAAGCATAAATAACTATTTGACATGGGTATACACAAAAAGTAAATCATGAATTTTAATACCACCTTCAGTACCAGACAAACTCACAAATTGGTCTTGAAATGGACAACTTTTGGTTCATTTTGTTCAAGATTAACATGAAGCACCACCTGTGTGCAATTCTTTTAACTACTGAAATTCTAAAAGTTAGTAAAACTACGAGTTGAATTCATAGAATCTCGTCAACAATATAATCTATCCGAAACATTTTTAATCTTCTAATTCATACTTATAATACTAGGCCTCTAAACTAAACCCAGACATATACAGTACAACCTCTCCAGAGTGGCCCTCTCAACAGCAACATAATTTTGCTACGCCCAAAGGGTGTTGCCTTGGAGGAGTTGTACTGTATGTGTCTGAGTATAGTTTAGAGGCCTAGTATGACAAGTATATTCTAAGTCCCGAGCGATGGCTGTGATAATGGCATTGACCAAAGTTGATATTTATATCATTATAACATTTCTCTTACCATTGCAAGGTCATGGCCGTCTGTTTCTTCTTGTCTCGCATTATTTGAGCCACTGTCTTCTTCGGTGCTTGGTTACTGTTTCCATTCACATCCACGTGACCAGCTTCGTTAAGCATGGCACGTTCTTCT
This sequence comes from Lutraria lutraria, assembly GCA_964023205.1. Taxonomy (NCBI): domain Eukaryota; kingdom Metazoa; phylum Mollusca; class Bivalvia; order Venerida; family Mactridae; genus Lutraria; species Lutraria lutraria. Next base: position 15,141,057 of record OZ026846.1, read on the forward strand.
TCATCAAACACACTTTCATCGTCGGTATAATTCTGTACTTCGTCATTGGACGGTTCTGAAATACACCAGAGCTTAGGTAAGCAAAACGTGTTTCAAAATACCTTATTCTGGAGTCAGTGAAAATATAAGGTAGTGTAGGCTGATGTTTAAAATGGGATACGAACATTAGTCCCCCGGTAATTAGCCCCCTCCTTCCCCCCAATGAAAAATTGGTATTGTGGACATTTGCCACCAGTAGAAATGGTAGGTAGGACGTCCCCCCCATGCTTATTTCAAAATCGTTTAAAATCGCTCCTGTGGTTACAGTATAAGTGTAGGAGACTTTCAATAATACTATAAAGACGATTGCCTTTTACATAGATTGATGCTAATGTACATGGCTTAACATAGTCAAAACTTTACGCGACAACTGTTTATATTTATATATCAATTACGGCTATCTGTTTTTAGGAAATCTGACATGCTTAAATCCCTTTCATAGATGTACATGTATGATGGAGCGAACTTTTAATAATGCTAATTAGTATCCATTTAAGAATACAAATGTATCTATTTTTGTTTACTATTTTCTGATGTGATATAGATAATTAATTTTCAATCCAGTATGTCAGCAGATCTGTGTGGAAAACATATAACATATACAATTATATATACAAAATGCAGAGGAAGCAAAGACAATTAAAATAAACATTCACAATCAACCATAACAGAGACTGATAATACCACAGGCATACATGTATCAATGTTTATATGTTTATACACATTAATCTGTCTTCCAATCTTTTATTATTAAATACGTTTCTTCGGCAGAAAAAGTCTTAAATGTCTAAGTAAATACGCGACCTTTTTCGAAAACTGATCTAAAATATACCAGATACAATTTTTAAGGATTAAATACATATGGTGTGATTTAGGTCCAGAAAGTAAGAAAGGGAGCTTTCAAACTGTCTGTGTTTAGATGAAAATGAGGCGTCTCCTTTTAAATACGCCTTGTCATGTTTGATATATTGATGAAATTTGTGACCACAGAGCACTAATTTGTATTTAATTCCTTCACATTAGTTTTATCGACAAGCCCAGAAATACACAGATTAGGATAATTATTTATCCATTTCGATTTACGCAGAGTCATTTTTATTTGTAAATAAAGTATACTGTGCAACATCTCCATAGCAAAACCGTTTGGGAGTGGCGAAATTATGTTGTTGTTGAGAGGTTGTTGCTCTAGAAAGGTTAAATTAAACAGTTTAATCTCACAGAGGGAATATCATGCTGTTGTTGAAGGGAGGTGATGTCGCTCAAGAGAGCGCCGCTCTGGAGAAGTTACACTGTATTTGTATACAGTAAAATCTCTCTTAGTGCCCACCTAATTATAATGATAATGGTATTTATTATAACGAGCCAATTAGTTCCGAACTTCGATAATATCTTATGATTAAGATTTTACTGGATTTATAAATTGATAGTACATTGTCACTCCGGGACCAATTTGTGTAAAGAAAATGCATCATTTTTACTTGATTTTACTTGATTACGCAGGTAATTAATCAAAGCTGGGACCAAAATACTCATACATACATGTGTATATAAGTCGCAGATTAAAGTCATTACCCTCTATATTCTATGGTTTAAAAGGATAATGAAATATGCTTGGTAATTAATAAATTGATTATTTATAATTCATACCATAGGTCTCATAGGTGAATGTTTTTAATTCACAATTAAGGATATCAAACGCTTCCATATTTGGCCATGATTAAACTCTACGACAACATGTGCATAAAACAACATCTTTCTAGATAAACAATCGAGTAATCCGATCATAAAATGATTAATAAAGGTGTAATCATGATAATAAACCGATTATATGATAATATGATACCTACATGTAAATTGATACTGATAATCTTTGTCAAGGATGACACGCGCAACTTGGTCACGTGATGTTACGTAATATTAGCTAACCGTGATGTTTACACATTTAATTAATTTATAGGGTTATTAATAAAATTTGTTTTTATAATTACCAATCAATTAATCGTCAATAAAATGGGTGCATAAACATTATCTATGTTTATGGTTTTAATTATCTGTTAACTTTTATTCCAACACAAAGAAATATATTTATCTATATTTACGTCTTCAATAGTAATTAATATGGATTCGGAAATGATGTTTTTCATATTTATCATACACTTAGATAAACACTATTTCCCTTTTACACCACCAGAAAAACGAAAATACACAGCAAAACAGAAAACAGCATTTTTGTGTCACGTTTGTATACGTTCATGATACATGCACGTAGTTAATTACGCTTAATATATAACACCTTGGACCATTGGCCCCAGATAACATGTCTGTCATATTTTTTTCATTAAATCACCGATGGTATGACAAATTGAAAATAATGATTCCTAAAAAGACATAAATCCATGAAGTAAGAATTGGTAGTTTCTTTTTTTGACACTATAACACGTAAACAAAGAAACTTGGATGTACATTGCAAACAAATAATAGAATAGCAAGACTTTTTAGATATGTATATAAATTTCACTTGACTATACAAAACAAAATTTACATTGCTTTTTGTAACGTGCGAATACAAGCCAACGATGATTATTGACATGTAAATAAAAATTTACAAATATTTACACGATTGTGTTCAATAATCTCTTCAGCCGGTCCGTATAAATCATACAAAAATATGTGCTGGAACAAAAAACGAAATTAAACAACTTAATACATATTTTAGTGACTATAGATGGCTTAGGTCGTGTTGTAAAACTCTCGAACTTTTACAACCAAATCGAGCTTATAAGCCTCCTAGCGTAAATCCATAGATTCTCAATGACATATGTTCATGTTCTCTTGGTTGTCTCCCAAAAGATCAGGAATTTCCTAGGAAAAATACATTCTCTAATTAGTAAATGTCTTTGTTGATTTGTTTATTTATGCGAACGGTAAAAACTGTATAAAGGAAAACAGACCTTGTTGTGATGTACCTTAACTTTATTTTACAGTTTATCGTCATAGAAATTTAGCACAATTGATTAAAAATGTTTTACTTGTTATATAAAATATTCGCCATTAAATGTTTATGTGACTTTGTTTTTATGTATATTCATTGTACGCAAGGGTATATAAGTCCATGTTATATGTAAACAAGACCATGTTCTTTTGTACAAGTCTAAAATAAAAAATATGTCCTGTTCTGTTCTTTTCTGTTTTGTTCTGTTCTGTTCAATATGCAAACAAGAAAAAACATATCTATTTATATAAAGTCAAACCTATGGTAGTGGCCACTTCCGTATAAAGGTCTCCCTGTGAATAAAGGTCATTATTTAGAAAAACGTTATTGATTATTTACAACAAAATGACTTCCGGATAAACGTCATCTGTCAATAAAGGTCACATAATGTATTTCACAAGGGTGGTCTTTGTTCACAGGTTTGACTTTATTACATTTATAATTAATTCAGTTAAATATATTAATAACAAATGTAATTCAACGAAGTTACACGAATCAGTACCATTTCTAACACTTAATAGTAAGTGAAATATTTCCAAATGTGACGTGTACGATATGTATGTCCAACAATATAATACAAGAAGAAGAATCTACATTTCGTTAATACTTATTATACAATTTACATTTATAATGATTTTTATAACTACTAGTTAACGTTATTGTTTGTTTATTTAGTCAGTTGTTGTTTAACGACCAATTCGACAGCTATGGTCATTTCAGGGCTGCCCGAGATAGAGGGGAGAGATTCAGGAGAATCGGGTATTTATATTCCTACTCTTATATCGAATATTTTCCCTGGTTCTTTATCATGCCTGGTGCAAAGCATCGATACACGCCTTGCCATCATGATTCCTGCGATTTTCTAGACACAGTAGTGAAAGTTGTGGGTGGGGACACTGAAAATAGCGTTTCTGAGAAATTCGGATGGTGAAGCCCAGAATCGAACCCACACCTAATTGTTATTGTTTATATATCGATATAAATATGCTCGTTTTACACTGTATGTTTAAATGATAACAAAGCAACCAAGGCTTAACCATTCTTATATAACCAAAACATGTCAGGTAATTTATAAGTCTGTACGATTGTCTGAAATTACACAGTGTGCTTACACACGTAGTTCACTTGTTAGAAGAAGAACAAAACACGTGAAAAAAAACAATCTTTTTGGCCGAATTGAGGGGTACTTAAATTATGAATTGAAAATGATCCTAACTGTGGCTGTTATTCAGTGGGTTTATGACCTATATTTTAATATTGTATGCATTCTTTATCCTTACTAGATCCCTCGTATTCCAAAATCAATATTGAACTAACAGCATGTGAAATTTTAGTCTTATTTGACACAAACATTTCTCTTTAAATCAATATAACTGATAAGAAATATTAAATGATTAAAAAAAATCGATGTTACACATTGTACGGAAATGTGCGGCTATATGATATTACGCCGCACAGCTTTTAAATTGTCAATCAATCTGAGAAACTTATACAATTCGTGATTATTTTGTAATTAGACATTTTTTTATAATTATGTAAATAATGAGTTTATTTCATTTGATGTAACCCATCAGTGTTAAAAACAAACACTGTTTAATTTTGCACTCTCTCCATTTTTTTCCACTCGGGTTAAACGTTGCATCAACATCCTTGGGTTTCCCAGCCCAATTTACAGGGCATGAAGACGCCCAAGCATACTACATCAGGTGTAGTCAATGGTAACATAATGATGATATTATGAAAATAACAAATCGAAGTTAAAAAAACGTTATTGTAGTGCCCCACCCTAAATCAACTTTATTAATAAAATATTCATTTTCAGGTTAACAATTTTTAAATCATTGAAATGTTCGAGTTTTTTTATAAACATTACAATGATATTTGCATTTGTAAAATATCACATTTGTTCGCCATCAATGCTGGTCCTGGAATTTTATGACAATTTTGTTATTTAATCGGGTTCCGTGCCATTAAATAAGTCACAACAAAACTGATGAGTGTGACCTACTTAATCCAACTGACGTGCAAAAAATACAATAAGTTATTGGGTAAATAACGCTTTCAAAAGTATTTCAATGAATGCTTTAAACCACATGCTTCGCTCGTGTCCTGTGAGTTTTCAAATATCAATCATACACCTAACTAACAAGGAAATAATTAAACACTGACAATTATATTTGTTAATCCTTCAATTAAATAATACGTTTCCATTATGTCAATATGTAGTAATTAAACATTTCGATAATATGATATTTTTGCGCTTTTCAGTAAATATTATAATTGATTTAGCTATTAATTGAAACCACTTCAAATTGACCAGACAAGTAGATATGCAACTGACATACCTGTCAAGTATTTGTCTTTCCGAGTGTTTGAATTTGCACCACACTTACAGTAATTCAAATATTTTATAAAGGTATATTAGACTTGGTTTTAACGGGTACTTATTAAGTAGATGTTAAATAGTGAATGTTGAGATTGAAACGTTTTAGTTTATATTTACAGAAAATCTATGAACCGCATAAGCTTGATGTTCATATTTGTCTTTGTCCGGAAAGTTTATGCGCCTAGAAGTGAATTCATATAACATGCGTTATATCAACATCACTAACGACCAAATACTTCAGATTTGGATAATTTATTTACCCCTTCGTAAGGAATTCATGTAAATATTATTTTTTCTAGAACTATTCATGCATAATAGGTCATGAAGTATGAATAACTATTTTGACAGGGGTAGCGTTCGCTAAGATCATTTGACCTGTTTTAGTAATATTTTTTTATTACTAGTAATATATTGTTATGTTACCTGTTACTAAGATATATCAAAACTACAAAGTCTGCAATGTATACTTATACAACAAGTGGTACTATTTTTCAACGCGGATGTAAGAGACGTCATGTAATTGTAAGTAGAAAAAGAAGTGTATAGCTGCATGAGCTTCGCTCCTAATAAGAATCAGTTTGGTTCAGGAGTAGTCTTAAAGTTTTCATCTGGTTTTAAATTTTGTTGTTAATTGCTTAGTGACGATTCTGAAATTAACATAAGCACATTGTTCCACGGTAATGGTCGCTTGTAGTATGTTTTTTGACTGGATTTCAAATCAAATAAATGATAATCAGTATTTGTATATTGGTGTAATAATTTGATTTTTAAGAAACGCCAAGATGTTCTTTACTTTCAAATAAAATAGAGAATGTTTGACATGTTTAAAATTAATACTAATAGAACTAGTTAAAATCAATGTTAAATATTTGTTGACAAGAGGAGCAGCTGCCACTAAAAGACGCATACAGGTCACGCTTAACATCAAACTGGTTCCCATTCCATGTTGCAGTACATCAAAGTACAACCAGAGTTCAACGGGAACCAGTTTAGTTTAACATGCACTCGAATGTGTAAATTATGTCCGTACGGCATAAAAGATGTTTTAGTACGACGGTCCAATCACCAAAACTCTTCATTATATTAACCAATCTAATTAATTTATATACGCTTGGTTTTAAAAAACTAAATTTAAATATTTGAACTATACATATTTTAAATAATAAAAATGTTCAGTTAATCAATTTTCAGGTTGAAATTAATAGTATGCTAATATTTATTTATTCACGCATATCACAATCACAAAGACAGCGCAGCTCGATTAAAAAAAATGAATCATCGTCAAATTAAAAACCTTGCTGTTTATGCTGCCATATATTTCTATCGATTTCCCCTCACAATTTTCAGTGATCATAAAATATCGTTGATGTATTGATAATTAAACTATAAACAAAAGTTTTCGGTTTCTAGCTTGAGACACGCCAGTCAGACATGAATATCTTTCCCGGAGACCGAGCGATTTCACGATATTCAATATGTGGAGAGCCAACGGAATGTCACGCTAAAAGTTCGATCAAATCACGAATTTGAATATTTTGGAAATACTGGAATTTTAAAAACGGGGGCGGTTTAAAAACAGCGTAAAATATTAACAACTTCCTGTCTATAACTGTTTAGTGATTTTTTTACGATTCAATGGTAGTTACTTTCATCCGCACCGACTAATATCCGTATCGTTGCTAAAAATAAATCTTAATTATATCTACGTGATTTTGTGAACAACAAACAATTCCTGATTTAAAAAAAATGAATTACGTTATTAAGATAAAATTACTTTTTTAGAAAAAAATGCATTAGAAATGTAACAGTCTGTTGCATTTTCAACGATTTGTTCCTGAAATGTTTGAACGCTGTAAGAAATAAACAGCCAATTTTGATATATTCGCTTCATGGTCGCGTGGTGTACTATGATTTTTTAGATGCAATTTATAAATTATATTCCTTTTATTTAACATATTTTTAATTTTTTAAGTGTTGCCAAGAGTAACTTTTCAAAAACATAATGAAAATAATAATAAAAAAATTTCATCAGCATTATTGTGATAAAAAATAGTTTGAGAAAAAAATCTGGTAAAAGAAATATATTTGTTTGTTTCAAAACGCAAAGAGAACGCACAAAGTTTAACAAAATCAAGTTTACATAGACCCATTCCCGGACGAAGACAAGCTTCAAAGTAGTACGACTTATAATAATGCTGGTTGATATTCTATCTAACACAGAAAGAAAGAAAATGAAGGAATAATCTTTGCGATATTTCAACACACGTACCTGATTTCACTGCACTTTTAGGATATTTTCTTGTATAGGATGTGTCTGGGGAACTATCCGAAGATCCCCTGTCGGTGTCCGGCAAGCTACCATCCCGTCGGAATCTCTTTGCTGGGTTAATTATACCGCTATGATGATCAATACCCTGTGGGGGTAGGGTCCCCAACATTTTACTGGCAGAATTAATCCGGTATCTTACCACACAAAAATTGTGTTCCGTGTCACAGTGATGTTGATGTATCCCTACAGGCTAAAACTGTTTTAAAACAATTTATGAATTTCAGCAAACCTAGTTTGGTTAAATAAGTTTGTTATCATGCTTTTTTTCGAAAAAAATATTGAAGTATATACACATTAAAAAATGCACTTCTATAAAACAAAAAAAATCAACACAATATCAATGTTAGATATTTGTTAATTTTGATATTAATTATAATTTCTCATTTCAAAATAAATACAGCGGCTAGTCCAACAAGATATAGGGAAGTAGTTTGTGGATTGTAATCAAACACTTATAAGTTTTATTTGCGCTAAAATGTTCCCATTATTTTATCAAGATAACGGACTTCAGTGTAAAGCATTTGCTCAACAGAATTCGATTTTACCTAAACTGTAAAATCATATTCAAGAGGCCTGAATCGTCACACCAATTGATTTAACTATGAAGTCCTTGAAAAAAAAATGAAATCCAAACTTCGAACAAATTCTCCTCACTATATTTGAGTCCATATATTCCTAAATCCGTATTTTCCAAACTGGACTTTAACATTAAAATAAGCACACGATAAAATCCGAGGATCATCGGTTCAAAATTGGGTAGAACTAAACGTCGCTCGAAGTCACGTGATTTTGGTGACAGGTAATTGCAAAGATAAGGGACAGTAATAACAATGTCATTTTTCGTCATTTTATCAAAACTAAATCCTATAGAATCAATGCAGACTAAACAGCTAAACCCTTTTAATAATTTACCATACTTCCTCGGGTACGGGTAGATTTGAAACAAAGATTTCTCAAATTTGCACGATTTTGGAAAAATAATCTAATAATTAAACCGAATTTGCTCATCGGTATACAAAGAAAAAGTATTAAATGTAAAAAAAAACCTTATATATAAAAAATAATTGGATTTCATTAATAGAGGAAAGTTTATTTGAATCAATAGACGCGTAGAATAATTTTGTTACGAATTAAGGGTTGATAGTACATGCATATATGAGAAATAGTTAGTGCCTTTACACACGTATCATACAGCATATTCATTCCAATGTTTGAAATGATTTTATTTCATTTATAAAAAATAAATTTCTTTCGGATAGAATTAAGATTAATTAATGATTTGTTTGGTCTACAAATCATGATCATCGTTTTATTATAATTCGATGTATGTAAAAAATATATTTAAAAAAGTTTAAATAAAAAAGGTGCGATTTTTAGAATATTTAGTAAATAATCATTGGTGAATTTACCATCTAGAGTCTGGCCCCAAGGTTATAAAACTTGAGAACAGTCTCTGAGCTCAAATATCAATTCAAATCTCTAAGTATTTTGGTTGAAAAGGTAGGACTGATTAACGTTTAAATACATACTCAGATTAATTATGCTCTCACACTAATGTAAAAATAATATCATTATTGTTCGATCATAATTAACTAAGAAACATTAAAAGACAAATATTAGATTTAAGCTCGGAGATCGATCTCATGTTTTTATTAACCCGGGGACTAGTTTATATATTCTCAGTTTTTACGTAAACACAGAACGGGACTACTTCTAGCAGAGAGGGGGCGCTTGTTTATTATGGCAATTACGGTATTTTTCTCTGTACATTTAATCAAGTTTCTTTTATGGTCGAAAAGTAAAATTGTTATCATGTAAATATTTGTATATACACTGCATATACTTACTGTCTTAATTAGTCTAATCTTATTTACCCCCAATATAACTTTATATGTAAATATAACGCAAGGTGTCACTTTTATGTCTAGAAGTGGAAACTCTTCCCTTGAAACATTAGGTTGTAATAGGGTGAAATGCAATTTAGCGTAAAATCATGTTTTGCAACAATTTACTAAGACCTTTATGAAATAGATGTCCGTAATAAAGTTAAAGTTTTTTTTTAATTTTCATTTGTAGTGTCTATTCTTTATCCCATTGTATCGTATGATTTTGTATAGTTGTACTTCTAATTTGTTAGGAAATCATAAAAGATACATTTAAGAAAGATGTAAATACATACCGCAATGACATTCTTACTGTAAAAAGTGGTGGCTTGGAAATAGAAAATCGGGATAATATATAAAATTGGACAATTTTGAGAACTTGTTAATGTGATGGTTTGTCATCAAAATTAACGGAAGTCATAATATAGGATACAATGTCGATATTATATTTTATTTGTTAATTTAGATTATTCAAATCAATTAAAAATAAATTACGTGTAGTAAACACTGGAAAGATAAATTTCGCGAGTGATTTTTTTGTCTTTGACTATCTCACACATGAAAGTGATAACTTCACTTTTTGAAAAGTACATGTATATACTTAGTATCAATTCTGTCAAGCATTAAACCAAGTCATGTAGGAGTACATTCGTAGCAGATCAAATATGTGACAGGTGTTATAAATGTGATCACATAGGTAGCCGAAATCAAACACATAAGTGATGTATGTGGTCGATGCCAAATTTGATTTTACTTGATATGAATATAATCACATTGCTAACAAAACTGGTCCTACCACGCCTTGTTCTGTTCGGTTCTGTTCGGTTCTTGTTCATTACTATATTTCACACCCTTACTAAAGATAGAGTTTGCATAGAATACACAAAGTGAAAAATCTTGTTTTAAATAAATGACAGTTTCCGGATTAATTAATAAAAGCATTATAACACGTCATGACAACGCCCATTTCGCAGTAACCACAACTACCGTAAAAAACTCACTTGGCGACTAATTTGATATCATGATCACCTCATTACAAAGTCTAATCATTTTCTAACTAGTCTTAAAACTTTTCTGACCAGTCTTAAAACTTTTCTGAGCAGTATTTGAATTGAGTAATGACTCACATCAAAAGTAAACAAAAAATCGAACTTTTATTGTACCAAAGGTGGTCATAATATCGAAGTATTAATGTAACAAAGGTGGTCTTATATATCGAACTTTTATTGTATTATTGTTCAATTTAGTTGAACAGGTGGTTGTGTGTACTCATTTTTTGTTTTTGTTTTATTTTTATTTTAATCCAATTGTGGGTGTTCTGGACACTTGACAGGGTAGAAACATGTTGAGCTTTAGTTACAGATTCGGTACTCCATACAAAGTTGGCTCAAACTATGTATTACTATCTGTCAGATGTTTCTTGATAAATTGACACTTATATAAAAACCCACACCCTTATAATCGAGCATTATATGTTTTATTTTAAGATAATAATTTTGTTATTTACTTGTTAGATATTTATTATAAATTAGAACAAACAGAACTTGAATTAGTAACCTGCAGTCATGCTGTGAGATTTTCTGATACTGGAATGTATTGGTGGGTTGATTTCATCCGTTTTATTATTGTTTTTCTATCTGTTAGCTGTTCTGTTCTGCTTTATTACCAATTCTGCCCTGCCCTAACCTGCTCGCCCCGCCATAATTTTCTGGACATGTTGTCCGTTACACGAACAAGTCCTCTAGTAGCAACAATAACTAACTGAGAGAAAACTGTACAGACAGTAGACCTGGTAGACAGAAGGCAACACATGGACAGGGCAACTCGAGTTGATAAATAAATACAAAACATAAAACGGAACCGTTCAATTTCCGCCATATTAATCATTAGATTTTGAGCTCGCTTTTATTAAAAAAAAAGAGGAAAAGTATTTCTGTCATCAATAATTTTATTAGTAAACTAACAATGTTTTAATTGAACAGCAAACGTACAGCATTAAATTGTAATTAATTCTCGTTTTGGTATTTAAACGACTGCAAGTCTTTATCAACACGTGTTTAATGCAAATCATTCAGATAAGGTGGCCAGTGAATATTTCCAATTAGGAACTCTTGGCAAGAATCAACAACAACCAATAACTAACTCTATACTACAAAAAAGGGCAATTGATCGACCCTACCATGCGCAGAGCACAGCCCAACATAATAAAAAACAAGTCATAGATTGGAACCATCAAGGCACCAGGCGAAGAGTAGGGCCAACAAACTCCTGACGCTGACGAAGAACCCTGGACATTGAGTTCCGCAAGACAAAAGTGTCACGGTGAGAAACCAAAGCCCGGGCGGCCATGGACAGAACCAAATAGCGTGTTGTGATGAAAGTTCTATTCTCGGTCTGGCATGAAGAGTAAGCATAGTATGTTGAACATTTATTATGCTTTACTTTCAAACTTACGTTAAATTCTAACAACTAAAGTGACGATAAACGACGTAGAAGTAAATCTTCACCTCTATCAAGGAAAGTGGACTAGTAGCCAGATAGGGCTAGTATATTCGGACAAGGATTATCGCATGTTTATACGGCTTTAGATAAGCTAAACTCCGCAGTCTATTATCTATCCTGATTTTCATTGTTTTACCCAAGATTTAACTGTCTAATGAAAGTTTAATCACTGTTAGATAATAAGAGACACAAGAGATTAGAGTGATATGTTGATACCATGATGTTAAACACTGGTATACATGCGTGTCATCGCTTTATCTATGCTTCGAATTAGACCCAAATCTTCAACCAAATAATACCCTACGTCCTCATTCTCTGTCAGTTTCTTTAATATCGTCATTCGAATGCATAGCCTACCAAAATCAAAACCATCTTATGGTTAGTCAACACCATGAGAAGTGAATTCCAAATCAGTCTCCATCCAAGATTATCGAAATGATTCAAGTGTGTTTCTGAAGCAATTTCGATAGCGTTCGGATGATTAGGGGCCATTATAAAGCCGTCTTTCAAACAAAACATATTGTTTGCAGTTTCAGTATCGGTCCTGTTGGCATACAAGAGGGTCATAAAAAGAACACAAGAATAGACGCTTAAAACTAGAGACGGGATGCACCGTGTTGATTAATATGACTAAGATTTTGAAGATTCTTTCGGGAGAATTTGGCAATGTCTGGTGATGAATAGGGGTACCACTCTTACATATTTCAGAAAACTGGTTATTGTCTTCTGATAAACATCTGAAATACAGTTTGAAATGGGCGCAAACCCAAGAATTTATAAAACATGTTTTATTGTGGCAAATTGCTCAGTCCGGAGAGAAAATCTACGTAAAGCCTGTTTATATTTCCGAACAGTTACAATATGTCAAACATGAGAAAACAAGCATAGTGATATACTATCATATGGTACGTCATACCTAGTATAATAAATAACACAAGTCACTGAGACTTAAATACCATAGATTGATGATAAATTCATTATGTAGACCCTAGACCACTACATAACCTGTATAAAGGCAACGAAAAATCATCCGATATGGGTATTATAACGTAATACCCAAACCCCGAAAAATCACACATTTTCTCCCTAAACTTGGCTATTCATCATTATCATATTTATTGGGTGTCCCTTGACAAGTTTATCAAACATAAAGCGGTTAGTTTTTCCTATCTTTCAAGTCTGACCATTGTTATCTTTGGCTGTCATTACATTTTTAAAAATTTCGACAAAACTTCAAATTCAACAAAATATTCTTACAATCATATCAGCCGGCTTATAGATTATCCACCTTTTAAAATATTCGGTAAATCGTATTGGTCCGAGATATTGGCAATGATTTTAGAAATACGTTCGGTTATCTTCGGTCTTTATCTTTGCCTATATAATAAGGTTTTACATTAGTATTTCTTGCTTCGATGAAGTTATGGTCTTTAAGTTTTCATTTGGTTTAGGCTTGTCCTACCGCTTTGCCATTGGGAGAGCATGAGTGCTGCGGTCGAAGGCTTCTTGAGTTCGAATTCACGACGCGGAAGTTTGCCTGTAGATAATTTGGTGGAGCATAATATGTCCATGGCCAGTCGCTTATACAAGTGATTCATAAGGGGACATTGGCAGTCTCTGATGGAAGACAAGGTTAGAACGCTAGGTAAATAAAATACTCGGCGTTCAACTGAAACAACTATAGCGTTGTCACAGACAGACATATATCGGAAAATGTGCAAAAGGGATCTACAGTATATTCAAAACCCCTTACTCAGGACCATTAAGTATAATATATTTTTATTAAACACCTTAGATATCAAACCATACAGAAACGGACTTATAAGGCAGATGAAGGCTTTCAGATGACGAATGTTGTAGATAAAAACCTACGACTTCCTGATTTAATAATCGAAGTTGTCCAAGAAACCGTGCCTGGACATAATGGTAACATACGTGGTGTTTACCAGAAAGGACCATCTCCAATTTGAAAAAGAAGGCGATAGCCGGGTACATTCATGCCTTGACCTCTTCATTTGTCAGAAAAATAACTATAATGATCATCACGATAACCATCAGTATTTGTTTCATTTCTATGTAAATTATTAAAGTGTCGGGTATGCGTTTCCAGTTAGCTTGATCATTTCTTGAAAATTATTTAATTAAATAGAAATTCATCTACATCTTTTATCTAGAAGCCGTTCATTTAAATGACACGAATTTCGACAGTTACATTTTGACAAAACCTTTACATCTTTTCATCTTTTTCGTTTTCTTTAATTCGCTTAATTGCTTCTAGCATTGAGTTATATTTATTTGTTTTAACCAAATGATCATAAAAGGAATGGTTCACTCATTAAGCTTTGTAAATACTGAAAATTATCCTTTGAAGTAGTCATCTAGCTAATCGCAACTCAAACATGAATCTGTCATATTTTGTGTTCTGAGTATCTTTGAAGAAGAACTTCTACTAATTTGCCCGTTTAACCGTTTAACTACAACCACAACTAGCGGTTATGTTTGTTGATAGTTTGTCCAACTTGTTTTGATAAAATCAAAAAGATGAAAAGCCGACCATTCCTCGACTAGATTTACGTCACCGGTATAATTCCCTACGATTGGAGTCTTTAGCTTTTCCGTGTAAAATCACACGATAAAAATCCACTTGAAACAGAGACAGACTCATAGATATATAATCTGAATTCGTCATTGATAACGAAAAAATTCCAAACATTTTGTCTGATGTTTTCACACATGTGATAATTACCTTTTTGCAGGATTCATCCGCAAAAGTCGTGCCACTGTAGTTCTTACACGACATCCTGGACAAATATTAAGATGAATGCATTCTGTTACATCACATCATTGTAGGGAAATTTATTTCAAATTGTACATCGTTAACTTTTAATTTATGTTAAACTGTTGTTAAACGGCCAATGCTGCTGCTATGGTGATTTCAGAACCGCCCCAAAGAGAGGGGAGATAAGATACAGGAGACCCGGGCATTTATATCCCAACTTATATTTCGAGTAGCTTTCCTGTCCCTTTATTGTGCTCAGTGTAAAGCACCGATACATGCATCATCCGTTTTCTGTGAAATTTCTGAACACAGTTATTGGCTCTGTTGTTAGAATCGGGGCACTGAAGATATCGGAAGTCGAAGTCGAGATTCGAACCATTGGCCTTTCCTTCAGTAGTCCAGCGTGTTATCACGAGACTATCAATCTACCCCCCTACTTGTGTTATCAGTGAAAGACAGACAAAAAACACTATGTCCACATTAATTTTCCTTGCCTACGGAATTATCAAACACAACATTCGCCGGTAAAACCATTTTATTTCCAAGCGCAACTAAATGTTCTTTAATCCTTATTGTTTTACCGGTATTTTATCACCAATTGTGTCGCTAAAAGGATGCAAACCCACAAAATAGGTTTAGCAGGTCATTTGATAGTTTATTTAATTAATTAAACAATCATCCACATTCTTAATTGTCTGTTTAGTTTTGTTTCAACATTCCCTGGCATCCAGCGAGGATGACACAGCCATCCATATTTGAACCGCATTTAGAAAAAAACAGCATACATTTAATATAACCGCTTACTTAACGAATGTTACCTGATGAAAATCACGTGAAAATAGCAAATAAATATCACCAAAATATCATATATTTGAAGTTAAATATCTTGTCGTTGACATAACAGGAGCTCATTTAATTTAGTTACAGATCACAATGAGTCACCAGCAACCTGCATAATGGCACCTATTTAAACATTTAACATACTTTGTCTGCATTTTGTGCCAGATAGACCTCTAATTGAAGAGAAAATATCTTTCCTTATTTTGTTGGCTGAGTTAACCGTTCTTTACCGATGGACAAGCATTATAAGGTAGTTGCGATTATTCACGTAGTGTTTGAGAAACTGTGGCTCTGGCATGAAAATTGTGACTGTAATATATGGTGCGTCCCTTTCCTTTGTAGCTGAATGAATGAGCTTTGGGTAAAGTGATTGTAAAGAATTTGATTAATATGAGGTAGTTTCCGGCGAAATTGAGTATTTGTGTAAAAACCTCATATTTGCATGTTTCGTACATGTATTGAGTGAATAAATGATATGTTTTGTTCTGTGTCAGATATTGGTAATTAAGTCATCCAGATCCTCTGTTTGTCTGCTGGCTCGTCTGTATTGCTGAATGTGGACCTATAAGGTTTGGTACAAGTGTCACTTTGTTTCTGGTTAAGATTTGGTTAACCTTTTACCTAACTTCAAGTTTATTGGGCGCTTGTAACCAAAGGCCACTTTTAATCACAATTGTATCTTTATATCATATCATTTAACCTATGATTAATGGTCGAAGCTGCGTATAGAATAGATTGATGTGATTAATCAAGTGTTATATTGGCTTTGTTATTGAGAAACTACAACGTATAATAATATTGTATGCTTTACAACTATGATAGGGGACATTATGTTTTACCTTTATCTAAGATGGCGTCCATTTCTATATCTGATATCAATTTTCGTTTTGGCCCTATTTCTCAAACAAATCAAACTGCTTGAATCTCGCATTCACCCTCCTTCTCAACCAATCAAACTGTTTGAATCTTGTATTGGCCCTCCTTCTCAGCCAATCAAAATGTTTGAATCTCGTTTTGGTCCTACTTCTCAGCCAATCAAAATGCTTGGATCTTGTATTTGTTCAGTTTTCTCGTATTGGCCCTGATTTTCTCATATAGGACCAGTTAACCTCTATACTGATCTAGCCTCTCTCATATTATCATATATCACTGGACATTTTTTTAAATATCATTACCAATACAGTTAATTAATAATACTTAGTTCATTTGGATTCCCTTTGTTACAAGCGCTAACTGTATCACCAATTAGATAGAACCTTCTCTTTCAGGTCAAACAATCCTGTCAAGATTATCTTACATTTATTTTTTCAGAAAAAAAGTTACAGTTAGTCCTTATATCGAGTTATTTGTATATGTAATCACGTGACGAGTGACGTCTTAAACTTACGAATATTTAACGTTGCTATGGAGACAGGTACAATCAAGTTCTCGTTTATAGTAGAATGTCTTTAAAAATGAATAATTACCAGACCACTGACCTAGTATCAGTTGTTATACCCATGTTAACAATCTATATTGGTCTATCTTATACATTCTGGAGTTTGTAAATATAGACAGGGTTTCATCATGTGGAAGAAACAAGAATATTAAGTTAAATTAAGAGTGTATATTATTGTTAAATAAACTTAGTAACTATGGCTATTTCATTATAATAATCGAGTTTACTTAAGATTAGATAAATCTGACTCTGGTTATAAGCAGATCTCGCGTGAACGAGATTTCGGCGGACGTCAAAGATCATGTTTCGGTGTAATAGCTCTGACGACGAGATTCCGTCGCAACCGAGCAATGTCTCAGCCTCTTACAGGCAGATTTATCACCCTGTAGCGGACGCCAATACATAAATGTTGATACTGTTTGTACAGTCTTCTTCCGACAGGAGATATTTTAACAGTGCTTCTAATCTGTTTGTTTCTTTGCCAAAGAATTTCAAAAGGTGGACAAAATTTCGTGGATTAGTCTTTTAAGAGCCCTGGATTATACGTACATCTTTAGAGTGTTGACAAAGCTTCATGTTGTCACTAATATTCTGCTCGTTCTGTTTTATGTAAGTGTTGAAAAAAAGACAACAACTACTGTTAAATACAACAAAGTACTGATACGGATCCGGGTGGAGTTTGTCAGTCAATTTGTATATCACGAAGAGAACACCGCGCTCAAAGAACATCTTCTTAGTTGGCAACATCCGGGTCATACTAACATTCTTTTTAAAACAATCGAATGAATTTCATCTTATTTTTGAATATATTTTTGCATATACATAATAACCTATACAGAGCATTAACCTGTCTTTGGGAGTAGCAAAATTATGTTGTTGTTGCAGGGAGGTTGTTGCTCAAGAGAGGGTTGGTCTGGAGAGGTGGTACTGTATACTCCGATTTATGGGTTGATCACAGCAATGCCACTTTCATGTAGATTATTTCTTCAGATTTCTTTTACAATTTGAATCTCCCATTTGTTGTTCATAGTTTCATATTCCATCATCTGTAATTGATTACACATTATAGTAACCTGCCACGGCCATGGTTCAGTGGTTAGTCTGCTGGGTTTGTTACTAGGTGATCCGGGCTGGATTCTCGGTCACGGCAGATCATACCTTCCATGAAAATTTGACAACAATGTCGATCTTTTCATCACCTGTGGAGAAGCTGCCTGTTTCTTGTGGGTGGGTAAGTTTACAGCCCAGGAAAACATGTTAAGTGAATTAGCCGCCGTATATGACTGTAATAAGCAACGTTAAACCTAGATGAATTAATCAAAAGAATCTTTAAAATAGAATGCACCATTAAAGCGAAAATTATTCTTATATAAAAATGTATTCTAATAATTTCTTACACAATTTTTTTTTCCATAAAAATAAGTTGTTTTTAAACATGACAATCTAAATTAAGAGGTCATTTTGGGCATTGTTTACCACCAGGCCCTTAGATAAAGGATCGCGTGTGCTTACATGTGATCATTAATGCAGGGGTCACTGTATATCCCCAATTATCTAAGATGCAAATTGTTGCTTTTTCACGTATGTAGGATTTGTTAATTTTCCCTGCAAGGGATGTCACCGACTAGAGAACCTTTCTTAAAGTCCCCTTATGGATGATCTCCCTTTAATTATATTTTCATACAGAAAATTCAAGTACAAATGTATTTTATGAACACAAGAGAAATGTTATAAAATGATTATTCAAATTTAGCAAAATTTGTACAGTGTGTAAACAAGATATGAATGAAAATTAACACTAGCACGAGAAAAATATGAACGTCAAATTAAAAACATGGTCTTCTAAATATGCAAATGAATATTGCATGGTATAGAATCGCTTTCAAATTAGTTTTTTAATCAGCCTAAATACTTTATTATAAACCTTCTCGATGTTTGCACGCGGTGTATTTTTTTATAATTCCATATCCCTTGATTGTTTGTTTAAGGTAATCTTTTGTTGTTGTTGTTGTTGTTGATGATGCTGATGCTGATGATGATAATGTTGTTGCTAATGTTGCTTGCCGCTGATGCTTCATCTCCTGTTTTCCTCTCTCTAAAATGCATGTAGCTGTACAATATCCATACTCAATAGAGGACTGGTCAAAATGTTTTCAATACCAGTAATAGATGATCTATCACTTGATTGTACTATTTATATCACAACATTAATCAGGATCTTATTATAATTTATGAGAAATGAAAACTGAAGATAAACACTCACTAACGGGGACCAATAGGTCTAAACAGTCAATATACTGAATATATAACTCAATAACAACCAAATCATTAAAACATTTTAGACGCAAAGCTTCGTAGGCCACGTTAATAGGTTCCACATTTAGACGAACATGAATTTCATTAAATTTCAAATGATATGAATTATTTTGTTTTGAAGATAAAAATTTCTTCAGATTTTGACATAATGAGTTATTATGATGAATTATGACCAATTTACGTCACTAAAACAACAGCATCGGAAATAAACATGAGATCAAGTTAGTGATTAATGCTGGAGACTAGCCTGTTGAGATGTCATACGGTAGACAAAAACATTCTACAAAGAGATGTACACACAGCGATGTCATAAGTTTTAATAAGTGAAGTAAACAAAACAAATTATGACGTCCGGTCATACTCGAATCCGACCGATACACCACTGTACTATCGACGTACACGAATTCGGGAAAATTAGATTGCCTTATCAATGGAGAGATGTTACTGAATGGATACTAGTAGCTAGTTTGGTGTTACTGCAACCTTGCAAACATGAAAACCATCACTGATTGACCAAATCTAAATGCGGATGAATTTATAACATTTTTAATTCGAGTTACAGGCAGGTGTAATCAACAGAAAATCCGCGGAATATCACGGAACATGCCGCAAAGTTCCGTAATGTCCGGGAAAAGTAAGATGCATTATTTTTCTCCGACCAAATATTTATTTAAATTAAGACATCTTTTTTTCATTGTACATGTATTTAAAAATAAACTATAACAACTTAGTGATTAAACAGTGAATTGTGTCTAAAGTTGGTGTATGTTTGTTGCCACTACATGTATATAATAATCATGGTGGTCTTGTACCAACAGTGTGGATAACCCACGTGATTATGGACGTCACAAATGGGTGTTGCAGGAAGAACATTTTGCACGAACCCAGGAGAAGAGCTATAAGCATTATATTTTTTACGACACATAGCGCATGCTAAGCGCAAAAACTTGTGCATGTTCCATGTATAGTCGTCATTTCTTTTATTCTATACAATTTTCTGTAACATTCGCGCCAAATGCTTTGGGTACAGCGGGAAGCCTTGTATAGTGTTTTTTTTTCATTTTGCGCGAATGTCACAGATAACTTTACAGAGTACAAAGAAATGACAACTAAAGGGCCATAGTACTACATTTTCTTCATCCGCCATGTACTGTAATTGTAGAAGTGTGGTATTTATGAATTGGCTTAGATATGCACCAGCTCGATTAGCTCAGTTGGTAGAGCATCCGACCCTTAAGTTATTGATACTGGCAGTCGAATTCACACATTTTGTTTCAGACATAAGATAAAACGATACTGAAAACGAGGCTTAGATTTATTGAAATCGAGGCTTGGCTTTATTTTTTATTGGTTCAAAAGAAACAGTAAAATGTACACTGTAGATATAAGCGTTGTTTTTATGGAACACTATTAGGTGCCCTAATTGTGGATAATATAATGATGTTATAAAGTCTTTCTTTCGCAAGTTGGGTGATGTTGTTTGTGTCCGAATCTGTTCTGGACGGACGTGACGTCATAGTAGACTAATAATATGATTCAGTTCAGATAAATCTAATACAACGCTCTCTGAAAAAATAAAATAAATATATGTTATGAGAAAAGGGAAGCAGTTAGGTTACTCAGTATAAGACGAAGGTTAAATCATAAAAGTCACTTTGTGGCTAATGAAATATAAAGACACATTAAATAACAACAATGCTTTTAACCAATGAGAAAACTCCTACTTCAGCTAAACAATTTGTATCAAATACGTTCATTGGTTACAAATGTAGGTCAAAAGCAAAGCACGCCAAAAAACTGTAAAACGCCCCGCTATTTAAAACAAACTAAACAAGTATATCGTTAAGTCTGTTAACTTAAAAAGTTTTCGAAGAACCGGCCCATGTAACATTAAAACGTTTTCAAATTCCCTCCCCCGTTCTAATAATCCCTCCCCGGTGACATTAAAAAGTTTTCAAACACCTCCCACATTTTGTTAATTCTTTATGGAGAAAACGTGTACATTTCAGGTTATAATTCATACTCAATGATTCACTGTCAATATGGTTTATTGGCATATATATTCCTGTATTTCCAAACTGAATGTACGCAATAATTATATGAAGCTATGGAATCCTGTTAGGGTCATGGAGGGTATACATCCATTTTTCAATTAATGAACAAAAATGCAAGACATGACCTTTGCAATCCCACACTTACTTGGGTTCAGAAAACCTACCATAGTTAATTGTTTTGTTTTGTATTTCTTTTGCAAAATAATTCAATATTGCATTGGTATTTGCGCAATTACGCTCATAGGATTCCATATTTAAATGAAGGAATGATTTTGTCAGTATATGACCTTATTTGATTTCGTCATTAGGACCATATTATTTGTTAAGACTAAAAAATGTACATATCAGACTCAGACTCATTTGGTTAAAAGTAGAGGTTCATAGAATCTCCCAAACACACACACACACACACACACAAGAGGAAAGCACTTAACATTAACATTCATTATAACATATGACCGAATTATGCAATAAGATCAAACAACTTTGATGAATAATAAAAATTATCGCTACATTCCTGAATAATCCCGAAAACTTCTTTTATTTTTCAAATGCAAAATCCAAACCGTCTGTGATGGGGATCAAACTCACTTTACGGATGCTAAATAACTGTAGTACATGCATGTATGTGTTTGTAATCTCCTTATTTGTGTGCGAGCTCTCTCTTATTATGAATATTCAAATGAGTGAATATGAAAACGTTTTAAATGCGCCCGGAGATATTCTGAAAACGTTTTCACAGCGACTTGGGGTAACCTGAAAACGTTTTTAGATTACCGGGTAAGGCATTTGAAAATGGAAAACGTTTTATTTGTACCCCTCGCCGGTAACTTAAAAACGTCAAATCCCTGGGGGTAATCTGAAAACGTTTTTAAGTTACCGGTGGTAACTTGAAACGAGGGGAGCTTGAAAACATTACACCGGTGGTAAAAAATGAAATTATTTTGAAAACAGTTGTAAAACCCATAACTACAGTTTCCGCTCCATTCCGGCGATTTATTCGTAACAAAACAACATTAGTACAAAAAAAACAGAAAATAATTCAAATGGTTGAATACAACATCTGTTATATATTGTCCGGCTATGTACTCAAATACAATTCATGTATTCGATACTTAGTCAAACGATATACAAGGTAGTAGTATTCGGATACTCCAGTATTCGGATACTCCAGTATTTGGATACTCCGTTCTCGGATACTCCGTACTCGTATACTCCAGTAATCAGATACCACACTATTCGGATATCCCAGTGCTCGGATACCCGCAACGTTCCCTAGTTTCCTATATTCTATCATTTATCATAATAATGTGACAATATCTGTTATAAGATTTCATTTTGCGCATGGATACTTAAACCCGAACTTTCTATTGTATAGTACCAATGAAATGAGCTCTACAGGTTATTAAAGAAAATATAAAAAGGCACTATCAATAAATTTTATGGTTTAAGTATAAGATACCGTATGACATTTTGTAACAGTTGTAATACAAACACCAGTCAAGGAGTGGGCCTATTTCCCATTTGTCCAATTAATGTATATATCTAGTTGTAAATTGCTTGTATATCTAGGATTCTGAAGTCATTAGTACAATGTTTACAACCTAGAATGTTTAAATAAAATATGCTTCCCTACGATCGACGTTATGTGCGCCTACTGCCGATATTTCATTAGATCAGTCTGTTGTAGGCTTTATTGCATGTTTTCGCCCAATGTCAAGAAATCTGAGCAATATCAAGAGCTCACAAAAATCAGTATATTACACTGCCTTAAGCAAAACTGTATTGATGGTGATCCGAAACAGATAAGATGTCAGCTTCGGTTAAGACGTAGTTCCACTGTGATAAAATGGAACCACAGAATGGTGTGTGTGTAATTATAAGGTTAATGAATAGTCGCTTATGATTACCAATTTCATTTTGATAACTATGAGATCAGTGAAATATGTGGGAATGGCCACATAGGTGATCTTTTAATAGGGGTCGGTTTAGGTGATAATACCAATTAGCCCGTCTTAAAGACGTTTGCCAAAATAAACTAAAATTTCAAATTCAAGGGCAGATAACTCAAAAACGAGTTCGTCAACCGCTCTATTTTGTTTCGCTTAAAATGCCGGTTCTGTTATCATATGCTGTGATCATGTAAAGTTTTTTACTGTATCTTTCTGCGGTGCTGTCTTATGTCAAAAGTGTTGTACACTAACTAAAATTTATTTTGTTATGGGATGACGACCGTTTCATAATAAATGTGTTTGTCTGCGGTTTTATATGAACCAATAAAGTAACATTTTGATAACCAGTCTTTCTCCATAGGTTTCAAGCCAGTTTACCCGTCATATTAATAAACATTAAATATGACTTGTGACAGATAAAAACAATCACATAATTATGTGTGGAAATGTGTTACATTCAGTGAGTGCTGTTGCCGAATAATAAAATTCTCGAAATAATATATGTTCAGTGGTAGGACCTTCTTGTTATAGAATTAATAAGTTTGAATAAAAGAACTTATAAATACGCCTAAACTTGAACATTAAAACGACACGACTAAAATTAATCAAAAAAAATAAGCGTATATCAAATAATTATTTCATAAAGGTTTAGTACAACATACTACGCGCATGCGCAATGAGGATTTGTCATAGAGCCATAGATGTCCAATGTACTACAGAGAAAATGATTTTAGTAGAAGCTAGACATTACTGCTTTGGTTGTCATTCTTAATGAGAGGAATTTGTATTTATAAAACTTAATTGTAATCCGAGAAAGACAAAAGAATGACATACGCTGGCGATATTCCCTCTGCCAGAATAAATAGAGGCTGTAAAAGGCAATGAAAGCTATGTCAGAAAGAAAGTTACACAAAGGAATTAAAGACACACTTGATACGTGAGATGCAATTTAGTTCAAACAAAAACCACGGTAACAATAATAAAATGTTTCTCTCCAGAAAGCAGTCGCAAAGAATGAGAGTTTTTGGGGTGAGGTGCACTAAACCCAGTTTAATAGAGGGTCTATAAAAATTAATATTACACCAAATAAACTATTGGAAAATGTAGCACCGCCTTCTTAAGGGAACTGAAAAGACAGAGATTTTATCGTAATGACATAGATATAATGATATATTCACTCAGAAATTCCGGGATGTCATGTACGTAATATGAGCGGGAAAAAACACGAGCGTTAGAAATATGCATTTATCTTACTGTCTTTCTTTGATTACATATGTCGGATTGGATTTTATCTTTTTACGAAGATTTGTGAGATAAAATTCGCTCGAATGAACTTCAACCAATCCATCTTTTTAGACATGCTGCGATTTGAATGGAAACGTATGTGTTCTAATGTCCATGTACTATCACATTGCATTTTAAAAGACACTCGATGACTGATAAGGAAATGCACGAATTTTATCAAAATAGATTAAATGCGTCAACTATGTAACAGAATAATGTATTTGGAAATGGATTTCATATTTGTTTCGTTTCTTGAAAGCGCTTTAGGTTAAATGCAGTAATTGAATAAATGAAACTCATTAGCTTGTTTTATGTACGATTGTGGACGAAGGTAACCAAAGCATTTTAAACGTATTTTAATTTTTTTTAATGCGCAATAAACGTTGAATCTCAAATTGTGTGTGTTACCAAGGTAACTGCTATAAGCCTTAATTATCCACTCTGCATTTACTAAACATAACTGTACGTTGTCAAGAACTTATCAAAATAATCAAATTGTAACCACAGGATGCGACTGCTTAATTTAAATCAAAATTAGTTAAGAAACTTAATGTAATAAAGATAGATTTTATGTGCGCCTTAAGCTGACAGTCCTTCATCAAACTAAGTTATAGTAAAAACTCTCTAAGCGGTCATACTAAGATTACCTTCCTTGTACCCTTTTTCCGACTGGTTGTCAAATATCTCTATACATGTATTTCAATTGTGCAGTACGATTATCCGTACAGCAGCCAAATATATACAGTGCAACCTCTTTGGGAGTAGTAAGATTATGTTGTTGTTGCTTTAGAGAGGTTAAATTAATAGTTAAATCATTCAGTGCATCGGCTGTTGCTCAAGAGAGGGCCGGTCTGGAGAGGTTGTTACTCGAGAGGGCCGCTCTGGAGAGGTGGTTGTTCAAGAGAGGGCCGATCTGGAGAGGTGGTTGTTCAAGAGAGGCCCGCTCTGGAAAGGTTGTTGCTCAAGAGAGGGCCGCTCGGGAGAGGTTGTTACTCGAGAGGGCCGCTCTCCAGAGGTTGTTGCTCAAGAGAGGGCCGCTCTGGAGAGGTTGTTGCTCAAGAGAGGGCCGCTCTGGAGAGGTTGCACTGTATATTGAGTGTTCTGTGTCACTTGTCTGGTTTATAGATACATGTAGGTATTTTTACAGAGATTAGTGTTCAATCACAGACAACAATGATGTATGCTTAAGCCGATTGTCTTACTGTGTAAACTTCCGATTCATTTCTTTAAGTGGTTTCCCATGTCAATAACGAGTATTATTCGGCATTTGTACTTAAATAACTGACTATCCAGGTTTCCTTGTCTCTGTAACCTAGCAGTTCATATCCAATTTAATGATTGTTTCGGGTTTTATGCGTGTTTTAGATAGAAATCCAGTTGCTTACTAGCGGACAGTCAATGTAGATAACGTTCAGGTATTCTGTACCGGAACTAACATCGCTTACGTCACGGGGGCTCCTTATGTGTAAATCGTTTAAGCCTTGAAGAAAAAATTGGTCTGAGGCATAATATCTACAATCAAACCGTCACAGAATCCACGTGCTATGCCCAGCGTTCGAACTCACAAACCCGAAGTTCGAAAACCTTACGACACTTCCTATTGAACCAAACGCACAGACAATACAATTTTAAGAAGAAGATAAACGGCGTACGATGAATGTCGAAATGAATTCTATCAGTAAAGTTTGATGTACAAGGTACCATGATCACGCATTTACTAGAAAAGAAAGGTTTAAATAAATATAATAAAACCCAATACTTCACTTGTATGTGTTACTTATTCATTGAAAGCATTGATATTCACATAAATAATAATCTAATATATTAAAAACATAAATATTGATCGATCATTCATTATAGTGAATAAAAATGACAGAATCACATTAGGGATCAATGAATGGGTTGGTATGTGTATGGCGATTCCTTAAATAGCAAAAATGTCACAAACTATGTAGCTGTATTAGTGAAATATCGTACGTAAATAACTCATAGCTTAAAAAGGGGCTATAACTTGTCTGTATGGAAGTAATTAATCATTGCTATTTTCAGTTAAAAACATCCAGTCATTACTTTTTCTAAACAACTTTAAACATCATTTTTTGACACGAAACTAGTTTATTTCAAAAGTCTGAAAGGCCGTGAAGCGTCTAAAACAGGTGATTGCAGATTAAAATAGCTGGAATCAAACACACAAACGCATTTTATTCATTTCCGGTCGTCTAAAATAGTATTTTTTATCTACAGAAGAAGTCAATTAATTCCATATTAAGTCATTTAACAGTACCAGTACATTGTCTATATCATTTATGATCAACGTATTGAATTAATATCACTAAAATGATAAAACATACCAACAAAGTTCAACAAGAAGAGGG
The DNA here is from genome assembly GCA_964023205.1 of Lutraria lutraria. Classification (NCBI taxonomy): domain Eukaryota; kingdom Metazoa; phylum Mollusca; class Bivalvia; order Venerida; family Mactridae; genus Lutraria; species Lutraria lutraria. The sequence continues at coordinate 15,168,226 of OZ026846.1, forward strand.
CTGTCCAAAATTAGTTCGTCTTATCGTCTTCCCCAAGTTGTCAACCCCGACCAGCGTCGTTTGCCGCCATTATTTAATGCCAGCCAAGCTTGTGGGCTTCTTAAGCGCTTCCCCCATGACGAAAATTTCGCCCATTTTCGTTTATCGATACCATAATCCTCATCAAAAGCACGCTTTCCCCACGCTGCAAGTGTTGACCATTTTCTTTTATTCATCTCGTTTCCTGTTTCCTCCTCAACGTCACGTTTACCCCACGGCGCAAACTGGGCCCATTTCCGCTTGTCAACTGTGTTTATGTCCGGATCTCCTGCTCTTTTACCCCACGATGTAAACTTTGCCCATTTCTTAACCATATCCTCCAAGTTGTTGTCAGCTGTTCTTTTGCCCCAAACCGACAAATTTGACCATTTACGTTTATCTACCGTACTATCGAGCGGCATACCAGACCATTCTTGGCTGCTTGGCCACATTCTGTCCACCATGAGAGGTGCAGCTAGATTTTCGAATTTCCTTTTTTCTTCCTCGTCACTCCAGTCTGTATTTTCAGTCAATCCCAGTCCTCTCTTTCCCCAAGATGAAAACTTCGCCCATTTACGTTTCTCTGGAGTAAGTTGAGCAATTGATAGATCGTCCATAAGGTCATCACGCTTACCCCATGAGTGAAAATTCTGCCAGTCTCTTTTGCCCCAAACAGCAAAGTTTTTATTCCAGCCTCGTTTGTTCGTAGGCCTATCAATGTCTTCATTATCAATGCTTACATCATCAGAACTCACTAAGTTGTCGCTATCAGGTTGAAAGTTAACATCACATTGACACAAGTTGTTGCTAAGAACATAAAGTAAACTTGAGAATAAAGCGGTGCACGTGTACGTTTTGTAAACTCTCATTGTTTGACTGTGACTTCTGAAAGTAGAAATAACATCAATATAAGGTCTCACACAATTTTTAATAAGTACTTATAACATACAACTTACAGTGAAAGCTCCATGGACGGTCATCTCCGAACAACAACTACCTCCCTGTTACCGCCAGTATACTAGCAACCCAAATGGAGGGCTTTTTCTTTATTTCCACTCTCTCAACAACAGCCACATACTTTTAACTGCCAGTTTGTCCTTCGCATTGGTGGCTGTTGTAAGGAGGTTGCACTGTGTATATTAACGTGAAACTAACCTTTTACATTATTTTAAATATAATCAAACCTGTGTTAGCCAGCACCTCTGAATAAAGGCAACAGTGCGAATAAAGGTCATTCTTTTAAAACTGTCATTAATTACGGTGTTTGAAACAAAATAACCTCCGAATAAAGATCACCCGTCAATATGGGAAAAAGACAAAACGTTGCCTTTATTGACAGGTGGCTTTTATTCGGAGGTGGTCGCTAACACAGGCTTGACTGTATCTCGGTAAAAACATACACATACATGCAATAAACTAATTTAAATCTTGTTCGTTATCAACTAATGAAATATGCTAACATACATTGTGGACATGTACTTTCTTCATAAGGGTGTTTTTATATCAGAACACTTAAAGTAATGTTATCTAGTAATAATAACATATGATCAAATGTGATCATCATGGTTTACAGAGAAATAATGAAAAGGTTCCGAAAAGAATGTTTTCATTGTTAGTAATATGTCAATGTTCCGCCATTTCTTCCATTAGCAAGGATCTGCTCCATCACGTGACTATCATACATACGTCATGAGTTAATTAATTTCCTGGAAAGTCATTATACGATATTTGAACGCACTGTCAGAAGATGCATTTTATTATTCTACGATACTATGTGTCGTATAAAATACACGATGGCGTGTATGAATATTTACATTAGGTCATATACCAAAATGGATGATGGCGAATTTAATGATTTGTTAAAGTACAAGCAATATATGGAAGAAATATTTTGATACATGTATACAAAAAAAATATGTTTCTCGTAAAATATCATGTTTACATGAAAATGCATTTAGACTAAAGAAAAAAAACATTAAAGTTTACATAAACGACAAATAGTCAATTTTTAAAATGATTTTTAAAGAGATTTTCGCGTTGCTAAAATTGTACATGTTTGATTACTTTTAAACGACTATTCTGCGATCGGCTGTCTTTAAACGGTAACCTCATTTCCGTACACATGAATGAGACATGCAATGTTTGAATTATTTTACATTAAAAACAAAAAAGACTGATGGTAATAGTCCATTACACTCAGTGATAAATTAACATTTACAGTCAAACCAGTGAACAAAGGCCACCCTTTGGAAATGCATAATGTGGCATTTATTGACAGGTGATCTTTATTCGGAGGTCATTTTGTTTTAAATAATCAATGATGGTTTTTCAAAAGAATGTACTTTATTCACAAGATGGCCTATATTGGGATGTGGTTACTAACACAGATTTGGCTGTACTTGGAGTATTGAGCCAACTTTACAAACTTCTGCAACGACCAGAATCGATTCAAATGCCTCTTTTTCAAAACGTCTGCTTCCAACATCCCAGATGTAAAAATATGAAATTTTGATTCGGTAATTGAATCTTTGAACAGCACACATTTTTAGTAATCATCTTATTCCAGCGTGATAATGAGTCCCTGGAGATTAAATTCATATCCAATAAGCATTTCGTCTTAATCAATTGGAATTTAACATCTAATTAGTCAGCTGTACTCGATGACGGCACACGGTCTACAACTTGACAGCATATTTATGATTTTTCGTTTTAATTTTCTCGCTGCTGTCAAATGTAATATAGCATCCCTGAGTAAGTGTATGTTCTATGAATGGTACTCTATAAATTTATCATTTAGACTACATGTATTGATATTTACGATGAGTTATTTCTCGCTATAATGGAGATTAATTAAACTATCATTTACGTTACGTACCATCATTTGTATCATATCCTATACATACAGTCAAAGCTGTGATCAAAGACCATCCCTGGGAAAGATATATTGTGGCTTTTATTTGCCTGGAGGCCTTTATTCGTAGGTCATTTTGTTCTGAATAATCAATGACAGCATTAAAAAGAATGTCTTTATTCACATCGTGGCCTTTATTCTGAGGTGACAGTTAACAGAGGTTTGACTATATATTCGTCCCTGGTTCAATCCATTTATTGAATGATTTTGTAGTTTTCACCTTTATTTTCTTTAAAAATACGACATAAAATCTCGTCTTGAGCCCTGGTTCTAGTTCAATAGAGTATAATGCAGTAAGTGTGTGAAATAACTTCCCTAAATAACTGTTTGAACGGAAAATTATGGCATGTATAAATTGTAGCAGCCTATATGTTTAATAAATAAATGTGCGTATTTAATTGACGACAAATATGTTTTATGTTTACGTCAATTTAAATAATTGCATCACGACATAGTCCTACATTTTAAGCCAATCAGATGGTTCTAATATTCTACAATGTTGTTTTTTAAATCATGAAAAAGGTCAACATTCTGTAGTTGTAAAACACGTGACGGTTGTTCATCTGCGATTAACATGTTATATAAGGATGGGCAACCAACACCAAGTTAATTAGTTTATTTAGACAAAATACTCTGGAACTTAGCGAGCGATCCTAAATAAATTCTTATCTACAGTCAAGCCTGTGTTAGCAACCAACACTGATTAAAGGCCATCCGGTCAATAAAGGCCATTCTTTGAAAGACCGCTATTAATCATCTTAAACAAAAAGTCCTCCGAATAAAATCCACCTGTAAATAAAGGTCACATTATGTTTTTCCAAAGGGTGGTCTTTGTTCACGGGTTTGACTGTATATATTGTGGGAACAGCTGATTTTTTCATCGATTTTTTGATGCGCTATATCAATAAAAAACATACTGAACAGATTTTTCATCCTGGTCCATAAACGTTTGTTCGAATTATACTTTTTTTCCAATTTATCACTAGGAACTGTTATTTTACAACGACGGCTGAATTAAGAGGGTTTATATATCAATCCTCAATGGACACGATGGTTGATCCTTGCGCATGTTTGTTTAGTTTTCTCACTTGTATTTTTTTCATCGGTTAATGGAATGTTAATAGTTTAACCTAATTGTTTAGTTAATCTGTTCTCATAAAACTGTGTCGAGTCTGACATACATAAATACTGTTCAAGCAGCATTATTTTAGTAATTTTCTAATGCTTAAAGAAATATTTGACCGGAGGATACAACATTTAGTTATGAGCATTATGTATTACTGAAAAATGAACGATATATCAGCTTTCAAAAGCTGTCACTCGCTCGGGGCGCATGGATTTTGATGCATTTCTACATGTAATTGTTAAATTGGTCTATATATGTTCAGTTTCCATGAGTACTTTCAGTATTTTGATGTTTATATTCAAAGCATCACTACGGCTAAATATTACAACCGTAGGTCTTACGTGGCTTCCTGTCATATCCGATATGAAGGTTTCTTTGATGATACCAGGCGTGACCTTCAACATTCAGCGAGACGTATGTGACGCTAACTTTGATGTCAGTGACTTTTCTATCAATATTAAGCATGACGCCTCTGACAACTTCTATAATATTTAGCGCGACGTCTGCTTGCCGTGACTTTTGTGGAAATTTTATCGAATACCAGGCGTGACGTCTTAAACACTAGGTGTGACTTTTTATGCCAAATGTAATTTTTATATGGAGCCGTTTTTAGTTTAAACATATTTATTCCAAGTCATTCACAGGTTCATGATAAAACAAAACATATATATTCTATAAGGAAAGGATTAGAACGAAAGACAAAGTCTTATAGAATTCTTCTCCTTGGGCGGATAGTAGTAAATTTACATTGAGCTTGCTCTAATGTGATGAAGACATTAACATAGGAACAAACATGGCAAACATACAAACAAACAATATGACGAGTGAGAGTTCAAAAATGTATATGAGTATGTGCAAAAGAGAAATATGCATGCATATAAAGGGAGAGAAAGAGAGAGAGAGAGAGGGGACAATGAGAGGGAGAGAGAAGGGGGGGGGGCAGGGCTCATAAATAAGATATAGGTAATATCCTGGGTCAGCGGATTTAGGTTACTAACAGAGTTGATATTACTAAGCTCAGATAAATCTCTTAGTGTCAGATATGAAGTTCTCGACATGATTGAAAATGGTGTTATTTTCCTGATCTGAAAGGGCTGGGTCACCAGTCGTTTTTGACTCCAGACAAGTCAAGTATATGGTGCCCTCATTGATGCCTGATATGATAAGTATATGGCGCCCTCATTGATGCGGCGGGAATGATGCCTGATATGATAAGTATATGGCGTCCTCATTGATGCCTGAAGTAACATGTATGTGGCGCCCTCATTGATGCCTGACGTAACCAGTATGTGGCACCCTCTTTGATGTTAAACGTTTCATGTATGTAGCGCCCTCTTTGATGTCAAATGTAACGTGTAAATATGTGGCGCCCTCATTGATGCATGACGTAACCTGTATGCGGCACCCTCTTTGACGTTAAACGTTACATGTATGTGGCGCCCTCTTTGGTGTCAAATGTAACGTGTAAATATGTGGCTACCTCGTCGATGCCAAACGTAACATTTATGTAGCGCCCCCTTTGATGAGAAAATCTCCGTTTGTAGAAAGCAGAGCACGTGTTTCTTAACTTAGGTCTAAATATAGATTATCATGAGTACATCTGTTTTATTTGATACGAAACCGATCAACGTTAATTAAATGAATTAAAACAAGATCAGTTGTTTAAATGGTTTTTTACAATCTATCAATCTCACACAAATACTATTAACGTACTCACGCGTGATCAGTTAAAGATAATAAAGTACGTGCATTAATATCTACGAAAGGACCAACGAAAATTATTCTTTATTGATGTTCTAACTTGTAGTATAGTTAACCTACTGTTGTATGCATTAATTATTTACATTTATTTGCGTGTCACTAACAAATTATGATGTAAAGTCACGCTTCTAGTGTTAGTCTTCTGTTAATTCTCTGTTCACCTCAGAACTGTTATGATGCTGTTTCCAACATCGTCTTATCATTTATTTAGACTACTATTCGTACTTCTCATGAATTTTATAAGAAGTTCGTGGTTTCAATCTGAGGAAAATTGATTTGCACATATTTTGTTCCAATACATCTTTACAGCGCTTTATTTACATACCATCTCACCGGGTACAACCGTACCTAAATACCAATAGGGCCATCTTTTAGGAATAAACATTCGTAATACAATTTGGTATGGTGATTTCTTAAATAAGTTGAAGTATAGAAGATAATATTATGTGATGGAACGAGTTCCTCATGGTGAGGTGAACGTTTTAACGGTGCAGTAGTAATAAAAAAGTAGTCCCTTAGCGAGGTTTTGCCGTACCGTTCCGTCTCACTAACGATTCATACACTTTAAACCTGCGCGTTTAAGTTATCTTTTTATGACGATTGTTTAACAATGCTAATCGTCACAGAGCTACAACGATAAACACAGACAGACGAACAGACAAACAAACCGACATACCACAAAACAACACGAAAAAAGCCGAACAAAACCGAACGCACAATTTATGCTACATTTTTTTACTACATCCATTGTATTTGTATGTATTACACTTGTGAAATTCTCAATTTTTAGAAATAAGTACCTCATAAATTATATAAAACAATCGATTCGTAGTATCAATGCCAAGAAGCTCTTGTTCCGCTTTATCGTGTCTTTTGTAGGATGGTGAAAGTCGAAAAGAAAGCTCAGAATCCATGCATTAATTATTTAGAATGAAATACAGTGAGTAAACCATCACATAGCGACTGTTTCATTATTCGTTCCCCCTTAGTTACTATAACATCACTTATTGAATTTATAAAATAATGATGACAGTATTTACACGAATGGTATTTTATTTAATACACATGTAAATATAATTATAAAGGCTTATGGTGGTTTCCTTTTTGCTCAATGTGCGTCTTTGTGTCTCACTACTCTTTTGTCAAGTTTTAAAACTTTGGGTTTACACCATATTTTTAAAATTCAAGATGGAATAATTATTAACACACTAATTTTATCATTATTTCCATTCAGTGTCTGGCATCGGGTAAATGCCAGATATGCTGTTCAATTCCAACTAGTATTTTATTACATGTGACATAATATGAACTGAAGTGTCTGGGCATTATAAAATTAACACTATTATATTGGTACTATATACTATATGTACTATATAGTTAAGTTTAAACTTGGCGGTATCGTAGAAATGAGTTTTACAAGCGATCTATGCATCAAAATATATAAAACTTCAAAAAACATTAGGGATAAAAAAGGATTTAACACCGAGATAGCCACAGCACTTAAACGAAACATTGACGCAACTATTGACAACCAGTCAGAAATAAAAGGTCGTTATAAGGAGACTATCGTTATATTGACGTGGACTCTAATTGAGGTGACACTGTAACCTTTTCCCTATTATTCTTCATTACCGACTGATCCGATTTTTTTCTCTGTCGTTAACCGAGAGGTCAGTGAAAGATGTCTCTAAGATGGTTTCAATATTGCTCATTAATAACGAATTTCAATCCTAATAAAGAGTTGGGTTTTGTACAAACGAGACACGAGAAATTTGATATTTTACAATATAATTTATGGTCTTTTAATTTGACATAAAACACAAAACGTGGGATAAGGTAAATGTTACATTTATAAAATATTGCATCTTAAAACCATTAGTCAGTTTTGTCCTGGTAGAGTGACACTTTTGTGGTCTTTAAATTCAATTAGAATCTGTTACCATTTGTCAAACGCAGGATTTACCGTAAAACTTCTAAAAGATTACCCAAATTGATAATTACAGTGGTTACGGAGAAATTGCTAGATTTTGCTTCAGTCCAAATATGGGACTTATTTCAAATTAACGCCCAGACAATTCAATGAACAAAAAATCACCAAAGACTTTTTCGCAGAGTTAGCTTCATTTCAGATGGTTATTTGGTCTTATACATATCAGTAAATGATTGTTATAAAAACGGTTCCCATGTTTTATGACGAAGTCCCCTTCCATTTTCCGTTGTTCATTATTTAATTTAATTTATTTTTTATTTTTATTTACAACATTCAGAACTAAAATGATACTTAATGGTATTATTGCTTGTTTTATAGTCATTTCCCATGAAAATCGTCATAAATACTATAAAAATGTTAATGTTGCAATTATGCTGTTGTGTTTTCTGAAACAGCATACAATGTGATCGAGAGGTTATGTTTTTATTGATTCTAATATAATAGTGTAGCGATCTTCTAGCCATTACATTTTCAACGAATAACCATTAGAAAAGTTTACAAAGATTTGTATTATTTTTTTTAAAAACAGCGGAACTTAAAGAAATAAATATAATTCATAAAAAATATTGCCGTAAAAATCTTATGTAGATATTTTTGAATAATAAACTCTCCTCCCATTCAAAAACACGGGCAGGAGAAATATACGGTGGTATATTGACCAAATTAGCATTTAGATCACTTTTATGACTGTAAATAACGGGCTGCAATATGTTAGAACACAAAGCACGTGTGATTTTCTGAGGCAAACTGTTAATCATCCACGGTCACGTGATCAATGTGCTTAACGTCTTTCCTGTTATGACAGATAACATCAACTGCTCGATTATTCGGTACGTGCTTAATAAAATTTATGAGTCTAAAGATGGTTAATTCTAAAGTGTTTCTGCAAAAGCACAATTCCGGTACTTTGTTTGTGGTTAGGAGTGGTTACCATGTTATAAAAATGTCAATCGGGCCAGACAGACATTAAACTTATGTTCAAACCATTTTATTCATTGAAGTTACAGAAACATGTCAACATAATAAATAGCTTTTTCGTTGATACTGTCTAACCTCACGTAGCGACCACTAGAATATAACGAACAATTATTTTCGGATCCGGATTTTTACTTAACGAAGAGGTCCACTTTATATATAGACCTTCATTTTTTGTCCCAAAGTTGAACTTAATATCAATCTTTAACAGTATTAAATTTCGAAATTATGTTCAGTGAATATACTACTTTAAGTCTAATTTCCTGTTTATTGTCCATTCTATCTATTTATTTATTCATCTCACTATTTTATGTTTTATATATTTATTTATTTTACTATTTTTTTATCTATTCATTAATTAATTTTGTTTGCTAGTTTCACGTTAATCAAACACTACCAATGCCAGAGACATAGTCTATGTCTCTGCCAAAACTTACAATTATCTTAACTTAGTTTCTCACAATGATTTCCGGTATACATTTATACAAATTTAGGTATGTTTTCGAACCGGAAATTGCATTTCTAGTTTTAGGCATTGAAAAGACAGCTCGGAATTCCTAAAAGAACCATTCGATGAAGCGGAAGTGAATTGTTAAAGAAACTAAACTATGCATCCATCGCCCTTATCTCCGGCTCATGTTTTCAAATTTACCCAAACACCGACGACATTAAGAAAGAACCACGCATTCTTCACTTTCAACTTACCTTATTTCTTCTCCTTCAAAAAGTTTCCAATCAATCGCTATGGACTTTATAGAGTGGGTTTATTTAAGTATATGTAAATCATGGTTTAGTTTTCAAATCTATAAATTGGTGAAACTTGATATAACCACTGACCATTCCCGACAGCATAACTATTAACTTTATTACTAAATCGGTTCATATACAATTAGGTGTTGGCTATATGATCAAACTACTCGTGCAAGATTTTAACATACTATTATTTGTATACATATAGTAAAACAATACTAGCATTTCGCATATGAACCAACTATACTGGAGTAGGGGTGAATGAGCTACTGTTTATGGTACTTTTTGATTATTCAACAAGGAAACATAACATGTTCAGATCTGTGCGTCATAACAAGAAATAAATAGTTTCAGACAAGCGATTATAACAGTGCCTAAATGTAATTTACTCGTGAAAATGTATATTAACAATAAGTTTAAAACACATATTACATTAAAACGTCTATTTTACAATTTGATCTGTTTTTCTGTTTTCTGTAAATCTGATATTGAAGATTGCGAACATTGATCAGCTTTGGAGAAAATTCTTACTTCAAGACATATATTTTATCTATTAATACCTTTGTCTGATGCATCACATCTTTAAGTTATATATTTTTTTATAGTTTGACGTTTTCCTGTTAATGTAAGCAAGAAATGGTTCTGAAAATGCGGCGGGTGATTGTGATGCGGGCTTGGTGCTAATGCCGACGTGTTGGTGATGGTGTTCAAAGTGCTGTGTTGGGGGTGTGGCTGTGATAAAGCGGTGATGTATTGGAATTAGTATGACGTTAATGTAATGATGTTGGTTTTTGGTGGTGGTGATTTGGTGATGACGAAGGTGTTTGTGTCGTGTGGATGAAGGCACAGATTTGACGAGGATGGTGTTTGGCTGTGGCAGTTCTATACACAGGCTTCAAATATTGATTAATTAGTAAACGAACAATGATAAAGTTTTCTATAATACACTCATCGAAGCAAATTGTCCTAATGAGTAATGGAAGCTAGTCTTGGTATTTGCTGACTTTATATTAATCTGACCCGAAACCTCGAGGTAACAGAACTCTCAAGAAATGAAGGGAGATAGACATGCTGATCCTTTTTCTCCGCACTAACACAATGATGGTCGTGAAAATCTTAATATGTTTATGAACACTCCGATGAATTTATTCGCTTTGAGTTTAAGGTGGAAAACAACATAATGTCTGGTAAATAAAAGACAGGGTATGTTTTGATTTAGGATTTTATCGGAATAATGTGTTAGTATTTATTGGGATGTATATGTCAAGTATATCCGGTGGCAATTTTCTATGTCATAATAAAATAAGTTTACTAATTCTTATTATGGTACTGCAGATGATAGTTAGGGGATAAGCTCAGCTGGTACGTAGATCATGCTTATGACCATGTTCATGTATGGAATATAACGGTCATATACATTCTTCCCTGGTGCAAAAAGGAAATATAATCAATGGCAATCGTAACTACTCGGGCATCTCCGTAACTGAGAAATACGCATTTTCTTGGGAGTTCCGAATTAATCGTAAATCAAGCGCTTGCCGATTTAGATCGAGGCACAGATAAATACATGTACATGTATATATTTTGACCCGATTTCGAAATTCGTGTGAAGGGCTCCTTATTTTCTCCGTCAGTGTAAAGAATGTAATGGACTCACTTTAAATTTCGAGGTGGCGTTCAGTTGATTCAAGACTAAACTGGTTCCCGTTGACTTGTTTGTACAAAGCCTTATCTGCACTGCAATACTGAACGGGAACCAGTTTAACTCAAGACTGAATTATTTGAGGCGAAGCCGATACTTTGTTGTTTAGTGACGTTTACCGCGCTTTTTTGTAAACTGGCTAGAATGCCAAGATATAAAAGATCGAATGTGTTTAAGACAACAAATGGTGAATGTAACACACCTGTTCAAAATACAGTCAAACCTGTGAACAAAGGCCAACCTTTGGAAAAACATAATGTGGCCTTTATTGACATGTGATCTTTATTCGGAGGTCATTTTATTCTTAAGAATTATTGAAAGTTTTTAAAAAGAATGGTCTTTTATTCATAGAGTGACCTTTATTGGGCAGTGAATGTTAACACAGCTTTGACTAGATAACTGATGTCGGTTTTCCCGATCTGCCTTTCGCAATGGTAAGACGCGTAACTCGACCGAAGGACCCGTAAACGGAAGTTTTAAATCAAAGTACTAAAATTATTTAATATGAAAGATGTACTTACATGGATTAGTACTACAGCATGGACCGGGAACCAGTTTAAAATTTGCATGGCGGATGTATAGATAAACGTAGTACTTTGGTCCGTATCCAAACTATACTTCAATCTCAAAAATTAAATACATACAATGTATTAATAACCAATCCGCAAGGCAGCTTGTTTTCACTTATTAATTTCATTTCTTTAAAAGTTTTAAAGAAATTAAATTAATTAGTGTTAACAAATAATTTCACATCATTTTAATCGTGTTTTCTATAAGCAACAAATGAACATTTTGGAAAAAACAAAAGCATGCACTTGAGTATCAGATAGAAACCAAAGGAGACTGGTTTACATGTTTTAACTACTTTTTAGACGTTGACAGAGATACAGTCATGTGTATGGTAAGTAACGACAACTCTGACTAGTTATAGCTAAACTGGTTCCCGTTCCATGATACAGTGCAACAATACCAAAGGCTTTGTACACACAAGTCAACGGGAACCAGTTTATGTTATAGCTTGAGGTAATGTACGCTTATTTAGATGAAGATAACACTGATATTTTCTATCATTGATCGCATCAAGTCCTACAAGATTTCTTCATGATGTTTGCTCAAGTTTCACGCTCAAAGGCAAATCCGAGTCTTTAATTAAATGGCGATGCACATGCCGGTCACATATTTGATTCGGCTCCATCTTAGCAAATAGGAAGAAACACACATTGTGTAAATTCTTAGATAATTTCGCGAAATCAAGGAAATCTCGATTTGTGTAAATTCTTTGGCCATCTCGCGATATTAAGTATATCTCGTTTCTTGTAAAATCTTAAATAATCTCGCGAGACCAAGTACATATCGTTTCGTGTGAAATCTTAGATAATCTCGCGAGATCAAGCAAATATCGTTTCGTGTAAATTCCTTGATCTTCTCGCGAGATCAAGTAAATCTCGTGCCTTGTAAAATCATAGATAATCTCGCGTGATCAAGTACATCTCGTTTCGTTTAAAATCTTTGATCAACTCAACTCACGTAATGAAGCACAGTTCATTCGTGCAATGAAATTGTTAAAACTGCAAAACCTTACTTTCCCCTTTCACACGATTTGTTACCAAACAAAAAAGGTATTTCTATAATTTATCCAACAGCAGGAATCACTTGTATTTTGTGATTTGACATTAAGATTAAAGATTTCCACTTCGGATCAATGTACGAAAATCAGATACTTTGAGTTTTAACATTCATCTACGAGTACATGTATATAAGTCCAGGTAGTTAATTGTATCAGGTAGTTTTATTTAGACAACTACCTGCTAAATAAAACTACCTAATAAGACATACCCGACATCATTTAACATAGCTCCATCCCACTATGAAAAAAACTAAGTTCAGCCGCTCAAAATTCTCTCCATTGTGTACGTTACGTAATTAATGTAAAAGGTAAACTGGCTGTGTGTTATTGACATCCATTATTCAATATGGCCGATGTGAAATCTTTCCTGTCGTTTGTTTTAATATGTTATATTCCAAATGAAATATTAGTATCAACTAACAGGGAAGCTCCGTGAGGCTACATCACAATTAATAGACCAGAACGTTCTTATATATAACACCGATTGTAAGGACATTCAGATCTACCATTGATTGGTACAAAAGCCCGTTTTGTCTGTCGTAAAAACAACAATAACATCCCACTAGAGTCGTTTTAGATGGCATATGTTTTTACGAACTAAGGATTGTGAAATAGAACATGAGCGTGGACAAAAATGGGGCAATATTGTTATTTTATGGATTTCTTACATAAAACTAAAGGTGATCGAAAACTGCTCTATGTATAAATGGGACACATGTACTAATGATAGTATAGGAGAGCAAGCAGGAATGGCCTCTTGTAAATTTAAACTCTGTTTTTGTGGGGGTATGATTTATTTCTTAAAGTCGTTTTTTGTTTATGGTGCATCACCTGTACAGATAATACAATACCAATTATGTGCCAGTGTTAAGGAGCATTACAAATGCTTTCCTGAAAAAAAATCATCGGTTTACGCATCCTAAAGTCACGTGATATAGTGTAAACTTCACGCCGGTGATAAGTACAGAGCCCTGTTTACACCACTATCAGCACAGTAGTCTTCACCGACTTGATGCTAATTGAGGTATCTAAGTGGCTTATTCTCGGAAAATTAATGATGTTGTATTCTTTAGATCTAACCAATTGTTACCATAAGGAACCACTTGTCTCTTTGCGTTCAATGCTGAAAATCTTGATGTTGTCTTATTATACATAATTTTATCAAATAAAACACCTGTGTCCTCTTTTATAGCAATGTTCAAGTACAAATGTCAGCGCCAACATATTTACCAGCAAATATTGTTAATGACCATGGTCCGGAAGTCTACACCCACAGTACTTTGTCCAGAGCAGTAATTCAGTGTCGTTTCAACATTTATTGCGTTTCTTCGACTAACCTTTATATTTCAAAACATCTTTTCAAATCCATTCAATTTGTATTATAATCATATTTTCATATTCCCGGGAGTGAAGCAAGTCTCTATTCTCAGCGGCTTTTTCTTTACATGAATAAGAAAAAGTGCGTACATGATCAATTTGAAGCAATGCTGAATGAATTAAATGTACTAGAATAAATTGACTACTTGTTTTTTGTCCGTTTAGAAAGATTAATGACACTACATTGTATTTGCTAATCAGATATTTTTGTCTTAAACGCTGCGGTTTTTTTCTGTGTCCCCGATTTTGATTAAAATTGATTGTCGAGGTATGTTTGCATAAGTGTTCTAATTAACGTTAAACACATTATGCTCTGTTCTATACTGACTTGGGCAATTATTTGATCGCGTATTTTAGGGCACTGATAATATGTAAATAGTTCTGGCTCATTCTCTGCGAAAAGAATTGGTTGAGTAGTTTCAATAAATAGTAAATAAACATCTGTTTAGATACACCTGACCACACCCACATCTTGTTTGAGTTGTTGACAGTGTCGTGGGTAATTGCTCGAATTATTCATTGTAGATGTAATCAATTTTAATTTAATAAAACTAATTATAGTGCTTGTAACATGGCGTTTCTTAACGGAAACTTTTTCAGAATTAACGGGACAGTTGTGTCAATAAATCGTATTTATAACTGCGTGAGTACTCAGATTCCTTAACTAAATGTATCATGAAATATTTATACATTAAATTCTACTAAACAATACAATTATCGTATTTCATACGGTGGTAAAAGCTACGGGTTTTTATTTTGTTAATTCAAGTACAATTAATCTTCATTTCGATGCGTTTAGCATAACAAGCGTTTCTGTTCTGTTCTATAACTTAAAATACATGCATCGATCCTAACTCCTAATTTGTCTTATGTACAGTTTTATATGTGCTCAATGCTATACAATATGTTCATATTACCAAGTATTGCCCGATTGTCATTATTTCGTTGATACTTAACTCGGATAATTTACTTCATTTTATAACATTTTGTAATGTAAGAGTTGTTGCCCTTGCTGAAAAAAAATATATATTGCATGGAGACCTACATGTATGTGTTTCTTCATCAAATTATATTGATATTGTGTAATTGCATCATTTTACCATGAGTTTTCATTGTAATGGATGTATTTGTCTTTAATCTTTGGAAAATGGGTTATAACCCCTATACACATCAATGCAAAAGGGAAATAACTCAAAGGCATGCCATGCCATTGCACTAAGCAGTGGATCGCGACCTTTTGTAGTTAGGGGGGGGGGGGGGTTGACGTGAAAAGTGAACTGCAAACATTATATAAAGTCACAATAATTCATGATAAAAATGTTAAAATTCATTTCACAGAAAAAGTTTATAATTAGATTACTAAAATCGTTTTCTAACAAATTACGAAATCTTCCAATCCTGCGACTAGCACAGTGACGAGGAACGCTAACATCGCCATTTTCGTTAATCAGTATATTAAACTTCAATAAAACAATTCAGATCTATTGAATTCTTCTCTATCACATTTCGTGTTGTAAACACATATCTCTCGCGACTAAATGGAATATTTTTCTTTACGTATCTTAATCATTTTATGCTGATATCAGACAGAAAATTTCAGAATGAAACAATAATCAGACAGTGAGGTCATGTGATCAGTTTATGAGCCCACTTATAGCGAAATTGGACGAGCTTACATTATTAATGCTTTGGAAAAAAAACTTACAGGTCCTGCCGACATTCTGATATAGTTTCCAACGCGTGTATTTTTTTCAATCAATTTAACAGAATTAGATTTTGGATATGAAATTGTTCTCGAAAAATGGCTGCTTCTTTTTTTGTGCTTTTTCTTGTTCTATGAGAGACAGACAATTTAGGACTAAGTTTGAACAATACTTTTCCGTTTTACTCAATTTGATATAAGCAACCCTTTACTATACTTACAAGTGGATTTCTTCCCTTTAGTCAAATCAATTAGGCATAAGACCTATCTCAAAGTTATTTGTTTTAGAAATTAACTTGGCCGCGGCTGTGGCCCTATGGTTAGTGCGCTAGTTTTGTATCCCGCTGATCCGGGATGGATTCCCGCATGTGACAGGTCATACCCTTCCTTGATAATTTGACAACAATGTCGATTTCTCTCCATATGTGGAGAGATGTTAAAATACAGTCCAGGAAAACTAGTTAATTGAACCGGCTGTCGTATATAACTGGAAATTGTTTAAAAAGGCGTTAAACAGAAATCAAATAATTAATAATTAACTAACCACTGATTCTACTGGCGGGGAGAAACATTTACTGATAAGCTTATTGTCTTCATATTATTTGCCGGGAAAGTTTTATTTGATTTTAAAAGATAGTCTTTACATTATGGGTTGATCTTAATTTAACATTGCTCATTTATATCTTCAGCATTATAAAGATTGATCATCCTGTATGGGTGCTATTAACAACAGAAATCCTCATAATGATAATTTCCTAAAAACAACAATAATTAAAATTATTGCACTTTCCATCCACGATTTTTTTAATTAAAAATGATTTCAATTAATGGCATAACTTTGAAATGAGGCACATAAAGTTTTCAGGATAGAAATTGACGTAAGGAATAATATGAATTACATTTATTTATCGCCAAGTTTGTACAGATATCATCCAATCAAGAATCTTAATTACATATGATAATTAAAATATGATTGATCAATTAATAATTCAGTCGATCTATAGTTATTACAACAATGATAGATTTATCTGGAAATCAATACATTTTCCTTAAATTCATGAGAAAATATTAACTGACAAAGTTCGAAATTATTCTAATCAAATTCATTAAGAAATTAATTTGATTATTACATAATCATATCAGAAAGACGAATTGATGTCGAACTGTAGTCATAAAATATTCAAGAAATAATTATATTTTAATTGCATCAATAAGGACTATTCATCTAGAAATAGTGTTAATAAGAGAATACATCAAACATTTACACCGGATGATCGGTGATCTAGTGGTAACATGCTGGACTACTGAACGAAAGGTCGTGGGTTCGAATCCCAAATCAGCCTTTCAATATTTCAGGGACGTTTTTCCAGTAGTGTCCCCATCCAACTACTGGGCCAAGTACTGTGTTAAGAAATATCAAAGAAACGGATGAGGCGTGTATCGATGCTATACAACGGGCGCGATAAAGAATCAGGATAAACTATAACATGTTGGGATATAAATGCCCGTGCTTCTGTTTATTAACACTCTCTCTCTCTCTCTCTCTCTCTCTCTCTCTCTCTCTCTCTGGGGCGGCTCTGAAATGACCATAGATGTCGCCTGGGCCGTTAAACTACAGATAAACAATAAAATCAAACATTTAGACTTTTGATATGATGATGGAGAGAATAATAAAAACTAAATTTTAGTTTCGGTTGTCAGACCAGCGCTATTTACTAACCTCAGACAAGATGCAAATGCTCGCTCAACAAACTCGCTAACATAATTATGTTCTATGGTGAACTGACGCGATAGTTCGCTTCGTGTTAATAATTACGGAAACAATTAAATAAAACAACAGGTTCCTTGTTCAGGATAAGTTCCAACATGTACACTCTGTTTAAGTGACCTTCCAATTAATTCCATCCATAACCTATACATAAATCTCAATACCATATTTTTATTTTTGGTTTACGCTTTTTATTTTATTCTTGGTCAAAATACAAACATTCATGCAATGCCATTCAATATTTTATAACCTTTTTCTCAGTTAAAGTAAAGAGACTAAAAAATGTTCAACAATAGGTCATTGTTTAAGAAAATTGGCATTGGTTAAGGTAAAGAAGAAGAAAATACAAAACCACTCATTACCAATTCTTGAAATTTTGGACAATGACATGAAAAGAAGTAGGCTACATAAACAGGAAAATAAATAAGGCCTTGCTTGTCTTCACTGTGAATTATCTGCCCTTGAATTGACCTAAATTCAGCAAAAATTCAAATTCAAAAGCAGGTAACTCAAAAACGAGTTCGTCAACCACCAATTTTTTTCGCTTAAACTGTTTCTGTTATCATATGCTATGATCAGGCAAAGTTTAAAAAAATCAAGAAAAAGTTTTCATTTTCCCTATGCATTGTATGTCTAGGTGAAAGAAACTGGAACCTGTAGCAAATGTCTTTAACGTGAATCTTAAAGAATATCTACAATATACTAACCACTCTAAACTGTTATTGAAAGCCACCTCTTGTACTAAGGTACTCCTGTTTGAAGCGATTGATTCTCATTGGCTGTAACGTTTTATCTCTAACTTTCTTTTACAGTGCAACCTCTCCAGAGCAAAACCCTTTAGAGAAGAAAAATATGTTTCACGTTGAGATGTTATTGCAGTCTAGAGTTTAAATTATTAGTTATCTCCTACAGTTTGGAAAAAAGAATGCTGATGCTAAAGGGATGTTGTTTCTCAAGATAGTGCCGCTCTGGAGAGGTTTCACTGTATTCTATACGTTTTTTTCCTTAAACTCCTTAAAACGGATTCCCTGAAAACCGGAATTCCCTGAAAATCGGACGATGTTTCATGTTCCATTCTTTTTTTTGGAAGTTTTCTGAAAACCGGAATTATCAGAAACCCGGATTTTTATCCCAGTCCGGAAGGGTCCGGTTTTCCGGGGTTTAACTGTACATGTTTATCAGACATATATCTTAACGATGTCTACTACAATACATGGTACTCTTATAGATAGCTTCCTGATTCAGGTTGGGTGTATAGAAAGTTTCTAATTAAATCTAAGAAATTGTTTGATTATATATAGACATATGTTATGTGAATTTGGATAAGTAATGTCGGACTGTCTGTCAGTTTGGTTAATTGGTGTATGTGACTACTAATGAAAATCTACTTTTTGTGTTTTAATGAGAAAACGAACTAACAAGAATCCAAATAGTTTATTGCTTCATTGTAAAGAAAGTTAAAGAAATAACAAGAGACAGGGTTATAATGTTACAAATAAAACACCCACGCTAAATAAGAGATCTTGGTCTTCAATAGGGATTGTCTAGCCCGCAAGTTAATGAATGAACATTATTTTCTTTTGTTTAAATTCCTAATAATTATTTCAAGTCAATTTACTGATAAATACGTTCACCATATATTCAAACTGGTCGATCCGATCGCCCAGTAAAATACCCTATCGCACGAATGTCATATCGCACGATGCAGAGCCCGAGCAGCGGCCATGGTCCAGTAATCAGTGCGCTCCGGCGATTCAGGTTCGAATATCGGTGGCGACAGGTCATACAATGAAAATTTTAAAAAGTCGATTTTCCCCCATATATGGAGAAATTGTCCGCTCCTTGTGATCGCCGGTAAATAAGAACTGTCTACATCGCACAACACACAAACGAATATTCAGTAAAATCTCGTTTCATTATGAAAACCTTCTCATTATAACAACGACTATCGACTACCCCCCCCCCCCCCCCCTCTCTGTATGTATACAGTGCGAGGTCATTGTCCGCACAAAGTACACACACAGCCTTGAGAAAATAAAACAGTTTCTTTCAGTTATTATTTCTATGTTCTGTATAAATAAGGTGAAATCAGTAACAACAGGGTTCGAATGATTGAGCGTTTCCCAAACTGTAAGTCTGAGTTTGAGAGAATAAAAAAAACATTAATTGTTCAACCAGTGACACCGAGTGTCATAACTATAGCGTATTTACTCGTATGTTTGAAATTATCACAATACAGATAGATAAATAAACACTGCCTTGTCGAGTTCTTCTTCATAATCAAACTTGAGTCTGTTTGGGAAAAAACGAAAAGAATGTGGTACGCTATAAAATAGTATAAATATGTTTTACAATACAAGGCAGCGTTATGTAAATAATAAATGTATTGACATTTAGTGTCGCAAGTGTTTCACATTGGTGAATTTTCTAATTTTATATAGCCGACAGTTATACCTCGTGAAAAGATTTCATGTAGCGCAATGGCAAAGAAAACTATTAGATTTATGGACGAATCAAAAAGTAAAATCGTCTGTGATAGAAGCGGATAATAAAAAGTCATATTCAAATATATCATGTATTCCTACCCCGACCCCGTTCCCACTTTGTCTTGCACATTTTCTCTGACACCAAATTCATATAATCAAGAATAAGAATGATACTTATAGCCCCTTCCATTTCATTAAGTAGGGGGTACATCAAGGGTGGAGAAATGGCCGCACAATATTCAAAATGAAGTTTTTGATTTAAGAAATAAGGACTTTGAACATTATTCATTTACATTTGAAACAACAACAAAAACATTTTTCCAGTTTTAAAACTTTAGTTTACACAAACACCAATTAAAGGATCATCAATAAAACGTCAGCCGAAGAATGTCTATCATTTACATATTAAAGTAACGTTAATTACCAATATACATTTATGTTTCCGCATGGTTCCACGTTGGACTGGAATTAAAACACAAAAACACTTCATCACAATCGTGGCTTTATTGAATAAACTTAACTAAGTCAGAATTGTGTATCAAAGAGTTGAGTATAACGTCAGTACAACATGATGAAAGCTTAGATGTATTTAACAGTGAATTCCCAAGACACAGTCATAACAGTTAAGTTACTGTACGTGACACGTAGGAGTTCTTTCAAAGTAACGACACAATGCCATCGGACAAAATGTTCTTTAATAAATTTATGTAAAGTTTTATTTTATTGTTACGCCTAAGGCAAGTGCCTCATTCATTCTAGTATTTAGTCATAGCTGTGAATATCCTCTATATTAGACAGACCAAGTTTGTACTTGCTTTGTGAGTCTAACCGTTGACAACTTTAGTTTTAACACCGTGACATACACAATGATGAAAGTTACCCATGAGACCAGATAAACAAATGAACATAATGCAATTTTAATAAAGCTATCCTATTTGAATATTGCTATTGTTGTTTATTAATCTATGACGTTAGAGTGGGTCTCTTCAAAAGGTAGTAAGCGCAACAATGGTATATGTATATGACATAAATCATTCATACAAACGGAATACATAAAGTATAATAAATGACTATGGAACTATTTTGATGAATTTATAATTCAACATCAATTTTAGATAACAAGATATTGTTTATTTACAGGTTTTTAACACAGGACAGAATATAGATATACAATTAATTATCTCAAACGTATTATTTATCTATGTTTTAAGACTCGCGGCACCAGCGAACATTTCATTACGTCACGGCTTTCTTGACCAATGGACGGTAAGTGCCGTGCGTACGTGATAAAAAATAGTTCAATATATTCGGTTGATGTCACAAGCATGTATGTAAGAAAGTCAGATTAATATTGTAGGACGGATATATCCCGTTCCTAAATAAGTAAATATACAATACACTTAATACAATGTTCGTTAATAATACATTAAACAGTATTGCCAGAAAACGTGGAGATGTGAAACTTTCTTATTCTCAAAGTAAATTTTGTTACCCACATTCAGCCGTAAATCACATGTACATGTTATTGCATTTGTAGGAGAAACGTGCCAAGCTTTACAACCATAAACATTAGCGATGTTTCGTGATAATGTACAACTTTTCGTAATCAAATAGTAGAGTGCCACACCTTCAGAGTGATATCCGAGAATTACATATTATTATCATTATTTCGTCTTCGTCAGACCAAGACGCGCATATTGATATGACAATGTTCCAAATATAAAATTATATTACAAAGTCATTGGCACGTTCATACCGTGGTTTTGTATAATGAATGTATATAATGGGATACAAACTTTTTTTTAAAAGTCAGTTTAAGGAGAAAATGCTACTAAAATGTTAGTTTGGATGAAAGTTTCATGAAAATGAGAACATTGAAAACAATAAATACAGACTTTGTTACAATATATTGCGAATACGTGATTAATGCTTATGATTTTTTAACTGTATCACTAAGTATGTATTGTAGTAACTAAATTCCTTTATAAAACATGAACTTACAAATCATTAGAAATATCATGTAATCAATGGATATTTCTAGATTTCAATAATTCAATTATAGATCTCAAATCTAGTCCCTTTGATATGTGTAAACTTGCGATGTCTTTCTTTAATTAACAAAGCTCGACTTTGCTTCAAGAATGAAACGTGCCGATCTGGAGACAAGATGCATGCACTTGAATAATACAACTTGAATAAACTTCTCCTGTATGTATGTCAGTACAATTATTTATTTAGCTGCTTACGAGGATTACAAAAATCATACGAATGCGTGCATGTATCGTTTTCAGAATTTATTAATAATTTCAATGAATTCAATGTACAGTTGTTCTTTTGTTGTTTTGTTTTTAATGTTCTTTAAGATAAATACCTCACTGTCGTTTACAAAGATTATTTAGATATGGAAATATCTATTCTGAAATGCATGTATATTAAAGTGGTACTTTAAATTTGGCAAATAAGAATTAAAAGCGAATTTACAAAAATATAAGCTCGAGTTATCGTGCAAAAATTAGAAGATCCTGTTATGAAACATAAATTTGTAAATAACTTGCAAAAGAAATAATAATCCTTCTTGGAAACTGACCGCTATAGTTTTCCATAGCTGTCACTCGCTCGGCGCGCATGATTTTTTATGCGGACCTAATTACATGAACTACGTTTACCTGCATCAGCTATGCAGTTGTTAAACTAGTCCCCGTTTCATGTTGCTGTGCAAGTCTATGTAAGTTCAGTTTCAATAAGTAATTTCAGCACTTTGATTTTTCTTTCCTATTTTATTTGTGTTGAAATATGTGGGAAAGATTGGGGTCCTTAATAAGACACACAGACGTAGGGCTTTCAAGTTAAGATAACATCAATACTATCAAACCTGTGAACAATGGCCACCCTTGGGAAAGACATACAGTGGCATTTGTCAACAGATGGTTTTTATTCAGCGGTTATTTTGCTCTAAATAATGGAAGACGGTTTATAAAAGAAAGACCTTTATTCACAGAGTGGTATTTATTCGGAGATGACCGCTCACACAGGAATGTCTGTATCTTTGTGTGTGTGTAGCAATAAGAATGATGATTGATATGAAGTAATATGCTTAAGATAGATCAACCAATTACGTTAAATTGGACACTCACGCGACAATCCTGGTGTGTTTCAGAAATAATAAAGTAAGCAAAACACTGAATGAAATTAGAATCATTCGCGATAAGTTGATGTTTTAACAAGTATTGAGTTAACATTACAAGGGACTAGTTCTGCGTCAGAAGTCCACGACATGTAACAGTTGATTTCCAAAACGTTGCCGTCTTATTTCATAGACACTTATAAAATTGTTCTTAAAAAGAACAGAAATCTGACAAAGTAAAAATCTATAACATATTGAACATTTATACCGCGAGAAGTTTATTTGTGATTCGTAGTTCAAAGGTTTTCCCCTCTTTTAAATATATGATTATGTTATCAATCGGTGCTCAATTACTCTAATTTTGGGCACATTTTAGTATTAAGTTTTAGTAAAACAACAACAAACAGTTTAATTACGGACTTTGAATTTCGACACTTTTAGTCTTACAATAACGTACTAAAAACCGTACGGTAACGTTTTTCTCGAAAAATCCAGAAAGAAAGAGTTAATGTTTCGAATTTTTTGTAAAACTTTTAGTTACTTTACGATATATTTGTATTATCTTATTCATACACATACTTTCATTAAATAGAAACGCATGCACAACCCTTTTTAGGGTAAAATAATAGCGAAAAAGAATTTATGAATAAATTTACTTGTTAAATATGCATAGTTTATTATTTATAAGTAATACCATATAATATATAGATATAAAATGTATGAATATGTAATAAGAATATTACGTCTGTTTTAGTGCCTAATAAATAGTATACATATACCTCTGACCATTGCTATTATATGTTTACGGTAATTACCCTGTCCAAGGTATGTAAAGTAATTTTAATTATTATTTACATTTATTTATCAAACAATACATTTTAGGAACAAGCAATAAAAAAACAATATTGTTCCACAGCTTCAAAAAACATTCGAAATAAAAAAACTGCTTGATAAAATAAGAAGAATAGAAACTTTTCTATTCAATGCTGTTGAAAAAAAACTGCCATACATTGCCACAAAGTATTTGATTCTCGATAAATGAAATAAAATAGAGATGGTTTACCTTGCTTATAGATTCCAAGTATATGTTGAGAGAGTACGCGCTGTCGGTTCTATGCGAGGATTCTAATGTGACTCTATGAAAGACAATCTTGATATTTCACATCGCTTGAAATGACAACCTGTCAATGAGGGCGGAGTTATAGAAATCACGTGATCTGTTTTGCGTTGGCCAGTAGCACCGAATATTGCGGCATGCGCGAAATTATTTAATTACACCGATGCCCCCGCGACGGCAAATTACGTCAGGAACTAATTCCGCAAAAATCCAATGGTTGTAAATTATCGTCATGTATGTAAACAATTTCTTTCCGTGGAGGATAAAATTATGGTCTTAGTTTTCATTATTTATTAGGTTCGCTTTAAATATTTGATTCTTTAACAGTTTTGTGGGCTTCCGAAACAACACGTGATGCGTGGTAGTGAATGGTATGGAACAAAAGTAAATGCGAACTTCTTTCAATTAGAAATACGATAAATGGTAGTCTGAAATATAAAAATAGAACTTGGCAATTTAAGACAATAAACAGGATGCATTGTCTGTCTCTGAAAGCAGATAAATAATACATAATTGGTAGTCATTTCTAAATTAATGTATTTTGATGCCTGTTCGGAATTTTTCACAACAAATAGACAAAAGAATTCAGCCCCCGCGGTTGGTGTCAGCACATACTACGTTCTGTCAAAGCGATGAGGGTGATTGGAAGGTGTATGGTAAACAAGCGAGTACATGGAATAAGGGAGCTAATATTTGGGGCGATCAAAATAAATGTCATTTATATTCTATAATTTCTTATCATATTCAGTAGACTTCTTGATATAGTGACGAGTTTGATCTATATTTTATTTGGTAATCTGTGAATCGAAGTTCCTTTTTAAGCATATGGCAATTTCCAACTTCTCGCTTGTCAGATGTCGAACATATTGTCGTACTTATAACACATAACAGTGGAATAAGATAAGTATTAAGCTGCTTACCTGTATAATCTATTTGGCCAATATGTACAAAATGATGATTTAAGAGGAAGAAATCTCCGCTACTATATACGTGTTTTGTAAGGAACTCGTCCGTATACTAGAAATTAGGATGGCATACTAGACCATGTGAATGTCAATGGACCAGTCGCGAGTTCGAAATTCAAGTTACCTGTTATATTTGTAAACTAACTGAATACGTCATACTCATTGTCAATTGTTTCTTTTGTCTGTTACACACGTGATATGGGAATGTTGATAAAATACTGACGGATTCAGTAAGGAACCACTAGATGCTCCAGGAATATTGGTTTGGTTTACTGTCTGTCGGACTTGCGTTTACGGTTACTCGACGGCCCCTATTGTTTGACACCTACCCGTAACGTTTGCAACAGCAAAAGCCAAAAATACGAAAACGTTTGGGAGACGAATAGTACCTCCAGAGTACGTTTAGGTATGTTTTCTACTTATTTATACCCTATCATGTCAGGGATCCTTAAACATTAACCCTTTTTCGGACCTCAAGAGAATAAAACTCATACAGTTACACTTCAGTAATTATAATTGCGTATATAAAACTTTTAAACCATGCCACGTGCTGACAAATCTACTAGTAAGTCAGCGAATACAGTATCTTAATTGTAACATGTTTTTCTTGTATAGAAATGTTAATTGCATTTTGAATGCGTTTGCTTTTAAGTATTCATTTTTCACCATTAATGATTATCACGAATTGCGTTCATTTATATCTTGATCTGATTGTTGTATTTGTGTCCATATTTGATTTGTAAGAAAAGTCCCTATGGAAAAATTTACTTTATAAATGTTGTTCAATAAACGTGGCATACGTTTAACACGTAATTGCGATCAGGGATATTCCATTAGATGTACACACTGATAATGCTCTAACACATGAAACATCTAAGTGCATAAATAATATAAATACACAGGTTAAAAATGTCAACGTAAATATAGGAGTACAGTTGTATACTAAGTAATTGTTTAAACATGTAGGATGTATGTACTTAGTCGACAATGAAACATCACATGCAGGAATATTTTGCAGACATGGTCACATAGAAGGATGAATGGACGGACCACGACAAAGGCATGAATTCACAGCGGAGAAATGAGTGCACAGTAGAGAAATAAATACAATGTGCAAAAGAAAATTGGGAACAAAAAAAACGGAGATAAAATCATGACGGAAGCATACCTAGCCCTGTATCTAAACAAAAACCACTCGAGTTTACTGAACGAGGCCTTATATGCGCACTACAGATGGACCAAAGGTATAAAATGTTCACGATGGACCAGAAATAACAGCTGGAAACGTCTTGATAAAACGTTTGCTGAATGTGTCTTAGATTTGTTTTATGTAGAGTTCGACAGTTATAGTCATTTCTGAGCCGCCTCAGAAAGAGAGGAGAGATAATATACGGGAGAACTAGGCATTTATATTCTTACACTTTTCGGATGGTTTTATCCGGTTCTTTATCGTGACCCGTGTAAAGCACTGATACACGCCTCTCCCTTTTTCCTGTGACTTCTAGGCAAAGTACTTGTTTCAGTAGTTTGGATGGGGACACTGAAAACTGGTTTACAAACTATGTACCGTACATTCATAGTTCACATACAAGTGTAAGTTTGTCAATTAATTTGGTGAGCTGGACATGAAACTCGGCGATTCAAGTTCGAATCCCAGTCGCTGTAAGTCAAAGCCTTCCGTGAATTTTGATAGAGATGCCGAATTTCCTTCGTATGAGGCGTTGTTGCTGGCTCCTTACGGAAGAAAGTTTTGGTCAAAATACGATCCAGGAAAAACTTGTTAGATGATTTTAAAACAGAAGCTGCTCATATCTCCTCTAATACCGAATTTAAGTTACTGAAAGTGCATATTCGATAAAACTGTGTACATTGTAGTGAAATATGTTTAAGTCAAAACAGTTTCTCTTTTCTAAAAACAAATATCTGACTAACTGGATACTTTTGGCCAGTTCCTGTCTGATAATTCTGTATCATGCAAAGACCACTAGAGTGCATGACTGGTTAAAATATGTATATTACGTTCAATAATAAAGAATAACATAGTATGTGCATGTATAAAGTACTTAGAATGCTGACAGAAAGTGCTAAAAACCGCAATTTTTGTATATTGCAATATAGCTTTTATTTATGCGACTTCATTCATAATAAATCAATTTCTCGACTAAATCTCGCCCAACGAGACTTGTCTACATCTTATAAAATCCGATTATCCGCGTTGAGGGCTTATTTGATTATGCTTAATTAGCGCCGGCTTAAACCTTTATTTCTGGATAAAATCTAATGCTATTTGGCTCCCAGGTGTTAATTAATAATAATTTTCTGATAATTTAGAAAAGGGGAGAGGCATAAAGAACACATGAAAATCAATTGGCATTTTGAGACCAAGTAAATACGTACATTTCTAGTGTCGCAAAGTTCTCTTACAGAGAACGACTCAAGTATAATTACAAGAAAATATTCAGTGTTTTTGTAGACTGGAGGTAAATAATGAACTTCCATTAAGAATCATAACACTTTTTTACCTAATAAAGTATCATTATCACAATGGAGCGAATGGGGATTAAAATAACCTGTAAGAATGTTTTGGTGCACCGTAAAACACGACGGATGTGCAATTTTAATATACATCTATATTTCCTTAGCTATGTTAAATCGCTTAGGCGGAAACAAACAAACGCATGCGCGGTGAGACCTATAATGTTAACACGTGCTAGCAAATTAAATTTCTAATTAAATGAATATAATTCGACCAGAACACGTGATAACATCCATGTACAAGCTGGTGTAGTGTTGGTAGGCAGACAAATCATTTAGAAATAAAGAAACAAATACAACATGGTTATTTTTGTTTTTCATAAATAAAATACAAAATGTACAATATAATTATACCTTTACGAAAATGAAACAGTGTACTTGGTTAGATTTGTTTATTGGCTTACGGCTCCAAGTTCGGTTACGTTTGTTCCCTAGATGCTGGTAGATGCAATACGAAAGCTGGGTACAAGTGCACAAAAATGTTAAGAATCCGGCGATTGGTCGATAGCTTTATGTTAACAGTCCGGTGATTGGTCAACGCTAACAGTGTGAATCGATATCATGTGACTTGAGTGTAGGCATATGTACCAGTTTCAATGTCCTAGTCTATTATGAAATCAGGGTGATTCACTATAGATCGGTTTGTTCTATTAACCTTTGTTACACGTAAAGGTACACATTTTAAAACTGTCTAGAATCTTTTTCTGTTTCTATGTACAATATGTTTAAATCAATTATTTTAATCATTACTGAAAGACATATAAGCGGAGGATTGTTCAAGAGAATTTAAGGAAACCCCTATTACAATGTAACCTGCGAAACGCTATTGCCGCCAATCAGTTTGTCACGTGATCTGGGTAAACAGATTTGCGAGTCCTTTGTGAAATCGGGGTGTTTCACTATAAATCGCCTTCTTCCATCAACCGTTATGAAACGAAAATGTAAGATATTTTAACACAGTCTCATTTTTTACTTTACTAGCTCCTTGTTTAATTATCAACATCATTACTGAAAGTAATAAGCGGCGGAATAGTTAATTTAATGAAATACACCCCTACTCTAATTTAACTCTCCGATGCAATTTTGACGCCAATTCTCCTGTTTACGAGTGCTTCGGAACAGGTCAGAACGTTTTTTAATTAGGCGTCTAGAGATTTCTTTTTTTTCGTATGACATTGTTCTCTTTTCAACACGACCGAAGTTATTAGTAATCCTAGTGTCCTGTATGCTTTATTACATGTTTCATCAATGTGTTTGTTCGGTGTTAGATTGTTGGTTAGTAAATGAATTCTTAGTCAGTGCCCTCTATTTATGCATTCTAGTACTTCTAGTGGTGTCCTGCTAGCTCCCCCCCCCCCCCCCCCAGTTTGTGTATGTGTCAAACTTTTCAATAGTCGAAGGTCTTTGACGATGATACATATGCATTACATTGCAGTTCGTCGTCAAAGCCACTCGTTCTTTAAAAGCTAACAGATAAACGACTCAAACTGAGTCGCGTTTGTTTTCCTATTTAACGCACACATTTCCGTAAATTATAGTAAAAAAGTAAACAAAGACCAAAAATATACCTTCAACGGACGAAAGATTTAGAATATTTTGCCGATGTTTCCGACTACCTGATGACTTTGAAAGAGGACAATTCCATAACTAAAATGGTCAACAAGACGTAATTAAAAATACCAATTTAGTTATGGTATCAGAACTAACTTATCAGCAACAGCCAGCAAAGCCTTTCCTTTTTAAAAGGAAACTGTATTACCTGTATCTACCCATTCGACAGCTACGGTCATTTCCGAATCGACACAGAAAGAGGAGAAAAGATACAGGAGCTATGGGCATTCATTGCCTACTCTTTTCGAATAGTTTTTCCTGGTTATTCATCATGCACCGATACTCACCTCATCTAAAACTGGTTTCCTGTGTTTATCTGGACACATTACTGGGCTCGGTAGCTGGGATGGGTACAACACTCTAAGGTTAGAGGGACATTTTTGTATAGATATAGACACAAACTACAGGCGGTATTAAAATGTGCAAAATATTTTGGCTATGTTGTACACGATGTTTTACTTTTTACTGATTTGAATTTGATTTTAATCAGAAACTTGTTTTACGAGTGAATAATTATGAAACTTGGATTTATATTTCGATGTTTTGCCCAATGTTACAAAAGTGTATCCTTGCTTTTTCTTGTTAGTATTCTTGTTAGTATACAAATTATTTATACAAAATAAATACATGTAATGAATTTCACGATAAGAGAACCACGTGATATCATGATCGTTATTGTGTATGCTTCTATCGTTGTCAAATGTATTTTAGAGAGAAAAAAGTATCTGTCTCGAAAGTGTGCAAAAACTTGCGGTAGTACCGCAGGAATCTTGATTTTGCCAGCAACGTTTAGATGATTTGCACAAAAAAAATGAAAAAAATAACATATTGTTGTTAATGTTTTTGGAAACTGAACGATAGCTCTGTGCGCCGCATGAATTTTGACGCGGACCAAAGTACTACGTTTTCTACATCCGTCATACAAAATGTTAAACTGGTTCCTATTTCCATGTTGCAGGGCAAGTCTATGTAAGTTCAGCTTCCATGAGTACTCTCAGTACTTTGATTTTACTAGAACTTGATTACTATTGTAATTATACTACCGTCACTTTGTAAAGAAGCATCAATAGTTGACGCTAAGTAGGCATTTTAAGATATTCAACCACAACCCACACCATGGGAAACGATCGAAATTTAGAGTTGATATGGCGCCAGCGAGTAAAACAAATGAATGAACGGACGGACGGACGATAATATCATTTTGACTTGCCGACCAAATGGAATGCCGTCTGTGATTACAGCATCGTTATTTGAGAACTTTGGCGGAAATTAACAAATTCGCATCATAAGTTCTGAAGAGGAAACAAGAATACAATGTTCGACGTGTTTTATAACTAAATTTGCTTAGCTTACGGCAATCTATAGTGAAAGAGAAATTGAAGATTTGTAATGACGGTTTATTCCTAAAAATAAGACGTATCTGCTTAATATTTTATAAAAAAAACTTTAATCAATTGTTTTTATCTTTTTCAGACACGCAATGCTTTAATGTTTCAAGTCGATGTTGGCATAGATTTTATTGCCGATAGCAATCCATTGATACATTAACATTTTCTGCTCATAAAATGTTAAAACCATATAAATTTGATTGGAAGGAAATATTTTCTTATAAAATCCAATAATTATAGGTTAAGAATAATTGAAGTGTAATATTGTGGTTTTCTATTCCTCATTATATTAATATTTAAATAATCAGACACTAATTAATTAATAATACAAATGTGTTATTTCGTAAGATAAGATTACCCTACGTCAGTCTAAACATTGCCTTACTTTTTTTACCCTTAACTAGAACAGGCGTAAACATTGTTTGTTTCCGGTTACATACACGTTAAGATAAGGTAGGTAGTGCATTTTCTTTCTTTCTTTGGCTATGTTGACTAGAACAGGCGTAAACATTGTTTGTTTCCGGTTACATACACGTTAAGATAATGTAGGTAGTGCATTTTCTTTCTTTCTTTGGCTATGTTGACTAGAACAGGCCGCGGAAACTTGATTGTTTTTTCTGGTTACATACACGTTAAGATAATGTAGGTAGTGCATTTTCTTTCTTTCTTTGGCTATGTTGACTAGAACAGGCCGCGGAAACTTGATTGTTTTTTCTGGTTACATACACGTTAAGATAAGGTAGGTAGTGCATTTTCTTTCTTTCTTTGGCTATGTTGACTAGAACAGGCCGCGGAAACGTGTTTGTTTTTTCTGGTTACATACACGTTAAGATAAGGTAGGTAGTGCATTTTCTTTCTTTCTTTGGCTATGTTGACTAGAACAGGCCGCGGAAACTTGTTTGTTTTTTCTGGTTACATACACGTTAAGATAAGGTAGGTAGTGCATTTTCTTTCTTTCTTTGGCTATGTTGACTAGAACAGGCCGCGGAAACTTGATTGTTTTTTCTGGTTACATACACGTTAAGATAAGGTAGGTAGTGCATTTTCTTTCTTTCTTTGGCTATGTTGACTAGAACAGGCCGCGGAAACTTGTTTGTTTTTTCTGGTTACATGTTCATGGAAGATACGTAATGTAGGAAGGGTCTTTTGGGACTTTATTATCCTGCTCGAAAGCATACGGAAATGTAAACAGGGGAGTCAATGGAGGTAATGTTTCTCAAACCGAATAAAAGGTCTAGAGTCCCCGGGAGAAAGGGTAGGTTATCCGACATGTTTACGCCTCATAAAGATTGCTAGAAATGTCGATTATATGTAATATAATAGTCAGTCTTCGTTAGAGTATATGTTCCATTCAGTACCGTACCGTACCGTCCCAGTATGTTCAATAAAAATAATGATGTTAATTTGCTTATTTCGATGTAATATTTCTCTTTTCTATTTTAATATAGCCTGCCTTTGCGTTTATGTAACTTATTCGACTGATACACGTGACGGACCAATCCTATCATAAATTGCGTCTGCGTCTAAATTTAAATTGAAGAAAAACTTTAAAATTTGCATTAAATTTTAGTATTAGTGACGTCAGAACTCAGTACAGTACAGTAGAATGAAATTTATACAACATTGTCCTTCCCATTCATGTTTGAACCGTGAAAGAAAGACTTTAAAGTAAATTAAACTCATGTCGTTTCCGGGGGACATATTTCTTCGCTTGATGTATATGTATTTGTAATAAGTGACAAACATGCACCACTGTACTACGTCCGTATTTGCATCTGACCGGCCTAATAAATATATCAATCAGGCTAATTCCGTCAATATGTCTCAACATTTAGCTTCACAATCGCGTGTTAGCTTGCTTTACACTACTCACACGCACCGCATCTTTCGTTTGTTCTTGTTTTTTTTGTTCTATCATTTAACAACGAGGCAAAATTGAATACATGTATTGTTCATTACTGCGGAGAGAGCCATGCTCCCGGTGCAAGATTGTTAGTAAATCTAAGTCGTTAAACGCTTACTTGAAATTGTGTATCTAGAAATGATTTTTTTGCGTGCATGCAGTCCACGGCTCTAATTTCTCAAAAATATTTAAGAAGAAAATGAAGTTCAACATTGATTTAGATATTTGAGCAATTAGAAGTTAATATGTGCATATGCATCTCTGAGCAGGTAATCTTTTAATTACACTGATCGAATATTGGATACAGACAGGTAACTACCCTGTCTTAACCTTGTCTCTGTTACGTAAGTTTTGTTACCCGACCTAACATCATTGTCGATCCTAGACTTTTTTATTTGACCAGAGAAACGGTACTATTATATATAAACAAACAATTCTTTTTTATGCCTAACATGACAATGAGACGTTTAAACTGCGACAATGAATAACGACAACCCTTTAATAGTAATCGAAGCACATTTCTGGGGATTATAAAGATATAAGGTTTGGTCATATCGCGATTCATATGCCAATTGGTTTACCCATATCGCGATTAATATGCCTATCGGTTACCCATATCGTGATTTGTGTTGTATCGCGATTTCTATAGCGATACACAACCTTGTTGGATGTAACAGTACTAACCATTTCTTTCGCGAGTCTACAGCCAAACTGATGTAAAAAACTTACATATTTCCACTGCAGTAATTTGAAATAACTGCTTGAGTATGATAGCATTTGAGCGGGTAAAATTTAGATACGAAACAGCTCCTAATACTAATTGATTTCTGATTGTTAGAGAAACCATTGTTTAATTAGTAACTAGCACGACGTAATTCTCGTTAAATAACCGTGATACATTGCAATAAAGCCACATAAGGGAATAAAAACATGGACCGTTTGACTTCTTTAAAAGATTGTTTTAATCGTCTGAGAAACGATTGTTAATTCTTACATAATTTTATAAAAACACACCAAGCGGTTTGCACTCTTAAAGAAAGTATTTACCACGTCCACCACAGTTTTAATTGACATAAGAGACAACGTCAATATTTCCCTTTAATTAACGTCGGTACTAGTTATGAGCACTTCGGGAACATAGATTACAAGACATTGTACAAGCAAAAACAGTAAACATTAATGCAGGCTATCAAACGGGGATTAAAAGTATAAATTTACGTGGTACCAGCATCTATGAGAACGCTATATATACGTATAAAAAGGGACCAGTCCGTGGAAAGAGCGCTATTTGTTGTTATTGTTGATGTCACTGCTGCTGATGTTCTTGTTATAGTTACTGTTGTTGCTATTACTGTAGGTTGTTGTTATTGCTGATGAAGTCGCTTAATATGCTGACAGAAGATGATGTGATTTATTGGTCCTAGACCTGTTAACATACATCTTCACAAAACTTAAAAATAAACCTGGTACCGCCGGCTTTAATGACCTCATTGGGCAGAACGTTAGGTCTATAGATTTGGGGTTCGCGATTGCGACCCCCCCCCCCCCCCCTCGGGGCGGCCCATTCTCTCTGAGATAGATTTGCGTCTAAAGCGTTTCATCATCCAGCACTACTCACAGGCTCGTGAGGAGAATTGGACAGTTCCTTGTGGAGAACAATATCTGAACTGCACAGACTCAATGGACATTGGTTAGCTTTACCACCCGCTTGTATGATTATACTGTAAACAGAACGTTATTTTGCGTAAATTAAATTAGTGAATTTCGCGGTCGGGTTGCTTCGGGCTATTTGAAATATTCTTAAATACATGTGTAAATACGTAATATTTTTTGTCTTTCGTGATTTAATTTGCGTATACATAGTATTATAACTACCTAGATTTTCTCAGGTTACGTAACAGTGGTCAAGATTCAGACTTATATTAAACCTATCTATTTTACGTCGACTGGAGAAATAGGCTTAAAACAAATAACTATCACGTGGTCTATGGCCTGACGGGATCCATTTTGCGTCTAATAACTAAACACTGTAATATGCCAGATGACGCGGAACAATGTTACCACTTATATGATAAGATCCTACAATCCGAGCGTTTCATGACGTCACATCGCCGTCTTACAATATCCCGTTCCTTTACTTTCTAATGTTAACATTACATTTATCTAATACAATTTGCTAATTCAAAACTGACATAAATTATCGAACTATCAATAACCATTTTATGACACAATTTTTAAAACTGGAAGAGTTGTTGCCCTTGAAAAAAAATAGAAAACTATTAATTTCTGCAGTTCTTGCAAGGTGTCCTATATGTTTGATGATGATGTGCTATTGCATCATTTTACCATGAGGTTTCATTGAAATGGATGTTCTTTTTTTTCTTTTACCTTTTAAAAAATGGCCTGCTCCCATTGACTTCAATGCAAATCTAAAAGGAAAATAATTCAATGAAATATCTTTTTTTTAATTCCATGGTAAATCATTCTCTTTCATGGGAAACTATACTTTTTTACAAAATCTGTCCGCTCCATTTTAGATAATAATTTTGAAGTTTCAAAGTACATGTATACCAATGTCCGGAACATGTTTGGCATTTACACATAACTGTACGGTACAACTTAACAATCGTAACTACTCGGGCATTTCCGTAACTGAGAAATACGCCCTCGTTTATAAGTGAAGGGTAACAAATTTTTCCGCTCACTACTTTTTCAACACAATGTATTCGTTTTCAAGAATCATTCTCAGAATTACATACTTTCAGGTGTGTTTATTGTTCGCGATTGATAACTAGAACGGGCGTCAAGTTCCCATTGAAAGAGAAACAAGTTGTTTCCATCATTAGATTCCCAGGATCAGCCAAAATGGAAAGTAGCCCGTGAACAACAACAACAAAATGGCGGCCTTCCTATTACGTCCGACGCACTTTTCTTTAGATAAATGCAGAGGAGTTCCGATTGATGACTTGTGTGTCTCATCGTGCCATGTAAGTTGTGAATGCACTCAGAGATAGAATGGTGTCCGTCTGACACGAAATACATTTTAAAACATCTTAGACTTTCACACAACCAAACATGATTACAACATTAACTTTTGATGTTAGAGTAATTGTACAACGGTCAGAAAAACGATCATATATCAATTACGTTCTCTTAAGATTGGTATTTCTTCACAAATAGTTGGCGCGCGGTAATTGGACTTTTATGTACGACCAACGCCTGTCTATCAACTGTTTTAAGAAGTCGAATCTATGTTTAGAGACTAAAATGTTCTAAGAAACTGGGCACCAATTCCTTTACTGGGTATTTACGTCACAGGCTCCGAAATATTGGAATAATAGTTGATGTTTTGTTTTGTTACAATCCTAACAAACATGACAAGGCGCTAAACGATTCCATATTCAGGATTTTAAAAAAATGAACTCACTTTATTTAGGTATAAAATGTTTTCTGTAATCATTTTTTTTTTGTCAGCACGAATTGAGATCAATTTGTAGTAACTCGTGACGATATGTTTTGAATTATTTCCACCTCGAAAATTTTACTACGAAACTAAAGTTATATTAAATACATGGAAATATTTATTACGCCCCATTTCAACATATGAGCGGCGATGAGGCGGACAGTTCACTGACCTAACCATCGTTCCTGGCAAGAACCAGTACTAGCCTCCCATCTTCCGTAAGCAACCGCCCACTTTCTCACATAAAGAGACATGGTCGATAACTGGGCTCTAACCCACGAACCTCAATCAGTGAGTGGTAACAGTGAGTTTGAAGTCAGCTACCTTAGCCACTCAACCACGGAGGCATGTCTATTTATTGTGTATATCTCGTAATAAGTGTAATAAGATATGTCGTTTATTAAGAAATGGCATCATAAAATGTCTCCTAAAACCTTGTTAATAGTAAGAGAAAGGGCCAGATTTAGACAAAAACATGGAAATACTTAAGAATCAAGCAAGGACACATTACACAGTTTCTAACAAAAGCCTAAAATCTTCTTTGTTTCAGGTTCCCCGAATTATCCTAATTTTTTCCAGTGACCGTAGACTTTTTATAATTATATATGGTCCTAGGAACAGTACATCGACTTTCTCCCTTGTTTTATCTTTCCACACGCTTTCAGGAGCCCAAAAAGCCTGGAGTTACCTACCCCATTTTCAATGAGCATGTAACCATAAACAAACACATTTTCAAGGCCAAATTACTTTTTTCATTTTCACATAAATGTACATAGATTATTATGTGAATAAGTTTGTTAAGTGCAATTAACGTACATTTTTACTTATAAGTATCAATAACTTATATACATACATTATAAGTCCTTGCAAGTATGGTATGGGAAAAAACAATGATCGAGTAAAAAAATCTTAGTTCTCAGTAAAAAATAAATCAACAATTATGACAGATCGAGATAAAGATATATAATATACTCAACAGCATAGTATCATTGATGATTATAATATACGGCTTTATTTACCAAATTGTATGTACATGATACACGTACGAATATCTAAATAAATAAATATGGTAAAAATGGGAAATCGATTCTTCTTCTTCTTGCACAACTTTGAAGGATTAAGAAAATGTTCAATTTTCTTTCATGGATGTTACAATACTAAGTATATCTAGATCTAGCAATGTAACCGGAAGTCTTATCTCCCTAATAAGCCAGTGATTATATGGTTAAAGGTCAAACTCCGTTTCACCAGCTTTATGTTCTGATGTATACGTGTTTTTTTCACGAACATTAAAGTAATTAAGTGTAAAAAGCCTTATCATTCGGGTAATCTCGTCCAATATCGTTGGAACTGGAACTAGGTAGGCATGATCTCCGCCGAGTACAACAATATTAATAATGACGATTGTACTAATTACGTAGGATTAAGCCGTGTAATCGGTCTTGATCTTCGGAATTGAAAAAAATGAAATGACACAAACAAACGCAGAATGGTAGATAACATCCTTACTTATACCTAGGACCAATATACTTTTTGTAGGTCACCATAATCCATGAGTATAGTTATAACTTGAAGTTAAGGCTTAGGCGAAAAGAAAAATATTTATGTCTGGTTGCCCGACCTATTCTAATTTTGTCCGCGACAATAGACTTACCTGGGCCCTCGGAAAGCCTTATGTTCAATGTTATCCCTCTCCGCACGTTTTCAAGAGTAAACAAGCACCCGACCTACCTAACTATCCTATTGTTGTCACAATGAGAGTGTAACCAGGTGACAAAGAATTCCTTAGGGTTACCTGACCAAAATAAGGGCCGTTAGATAGAAAATCGTTTCAGTTCTGCTTCCCCCAAGCACCTTTGTGAGAATACGAGATATGGCTGATGCCTAACTATGTTCGTGCAATCGGAACTTCTTGGCGTTTGTCTAAAGAAAAGTGCGTATTTCTCGGAAATTCCCGAGTAGTTATGACTGATGTTCGTGCTTTGATTGTTGTTACTATAGAAACGTTGGGTCGGCGCTAAAAACAAGAGCGGTCAGGCAACCGTAAACACACTTGTTGTTTTTTTCAGGCCTGGCATTTCCATGTTACAAGTATACTAGACTGGTGCATCCACAGATATAATTATATAATCCAGTTTACACGATTCTCTACTCCGAACATCGGCTTAATAACAAAGTAATGTTCATTTAACATCGTTATAACAGCACAAGAGATAAGAAAACACCTCAAGTGAATACAAATGTACATTAAATAATTAAAAAAATGGAAAAAAATGCCTTCATTTCAGACATTCTATACATATGTTTTTTAATGCCCATTTTTTTTTCAGTGAAATCTAAATTGACTACATTAATTTTGTTTTTCTAAAATATTGTCACTGAGGTATATGCATGCATTAATTTATGCAAAAAAATTAACTATGATAAATTATTTTAATTATCATTGTCTTTAATTTTTTAATTGGTTCAAAAGAAACAACTGCGAGAACTTTACACCCGCGATATATATTAATTAAGACCGCCTCAGTCAGCTCCAAAGAAATTTCTTCCTAACAATGAAGCGGTCAAATTATCAAGTAGAA
Organism: Lutraria lutraria; assembly: GCA_964023205.1. Taxonomy (NCBI): domain Eukaryota; kingdom Metazoa; phylum Mollusca; class Bivalvia; order Venerida; family Mactridae; genus Lutraria; species Lutraria lutraria. The sequence continues at coordinate 15,207,107 of OZ026846.1, forward strand.
AAATGATGAATAATGAAGATTTTGCTCCTATATTTAGTAAATTCATGATACTTACGCTAAATGAGTTGTCCGGGCATATATTCAAACAGTAACCTATAAATCAAATACATATAACTATATGTGTTGTTGCTGAGCCGACTTTATATGTAGATCTTACTTATATGTACTTATGTCGAGATGCTATTTTCAATGAAAAAAAAATATTTTAGAAATTCTGAGAGACCAAAAAGTTGGGTAGATGGGCCTTTTTGGTGAGTAGGTAGCATTACGAAAAACAATTATTTTTAAGAATGACCTTATATAAACTTTCAAAATATTTTTAAATATATTAGCCGGATCATAACTCCCAAAATTTGTAATTTAACATAAGGCGGGCAGATTGAATAATAAAAATTAGTGGGCAATACTATTTTTGTAATAAAAAAAATAGATAGACCGTGACTGAATTGTTAACATCCAATGATATGTTTCTGTTCATTGTACTTATATATACGTTATTCAATTATCATATTTGTTCGACAAATAGACTCATGACGACCCGGCCTGAACTGTCTTAGGTTACAAATCTGTAATAATACCACTCGTTAGATATATACATATTCGTCAAATATTAAGTCATACTATATAACCGTACATCACCATAAAAATACAGAAACGCCTCGAGATCAAGTCGTAATATATGAGAAAGGACGGACCTATAAAATATACAGCGAAGATTTGCTTTCTGTCGCTAATTGGTATTATTGCGCTTATGTGCATCGATGGCCGTTTCTTCGTAGAAAAAAATCTTAGCAATCCCAGTACACTAATTCCTTGCATTTTACCGCTTCATAAATAATAATGTGTTCTTATTTACAAGCTTTCGTCATAAATACAAATGAAAAGCACCACAAACTATGTCGTGTACGCAGTGATTTAATGTTATTTCTTTGTAATTAGGACTTAGCTGTGATAAATATAGGAATTTAGATCCTTTAGGCTCAGCAAATGATGACAATATGAAATAATTTGGACCGAATACAATGTTTTATTCTATCATGAATTACACAATGTACTTTATAAAAGTTAAGAAATTGTCAATCTGAATTTGTATTAAAGTACATGTTACTGCATTTTCTTGATTTGTTATGTTTTATTGTATTTGTACTTCTGTACTAACCTGTAGACATGCATATACATTGTATATGCATGCTGGTGAAGTTTTGTACGTTTGTACGGTGTCGATGTACCCCCACACTTTTAATATAATCGTGTTATCGGACAATCTCATACGCAGATGACGATGTATCGATTAATCTTACTGATAATACCAGAGATATTGATCAATTTCAGCAGGGATGCTATATTAATATAGCATCCCTGATTTCAGGCACAGATATCGGTGATATCGATTAATCTTACTGATAATACCAAAGATATTGATCAATTTCAGGCACAGATATATTGGTGATATCGATAAAATTTAATGGACATATCGATGTTAGTACCATCAACTTATTAACCGATTAGGCTGAAAATAGAAATCAATTTGTCAAGTTGGAGTGCTTCTTTACCCACTAATGAAAATTTCTTGCAAACATATAAACTTACAATTTTTTGGAGGCATTTTTTTTACTTTTGCTATAATTATAGTACAAAAATCCCTACCTACCTACCCAATGCTAAAATTCTGGGTCGGACCACTCCAAACTTATTTTTATTTTCAGCCTTAATTAATTGATTCAAGTTGCAGTTACCTCGAAATAAGCGGTTTTATTGCTAGAGCTCTAGTTTAACTGAGATGAAAAACTTCAATACTTCATGCATTTATTTTGGTTGATTTGAGGGGAAATTTGGGAAGGTTATACGTATATATGTACATATCATACACTAGCTATAGCTTTACTAATTCGGCTTTTCGGTTGGCCGATTTTCGTGAACGAATTCGGTAGGGCCATGTACATGTACATTGTATTAGCTAAGCCAGTAAATATTATGATTACTTTGCGTAAAGTTTTTTTCGTTCGTACGTTCGTTTAGGGATGCTATATTACAATAATATAACATATATAGCATCCTTAGTTCGTTTATTATTTTGCATGTTTTCAGAAATAAGCCAAATGTCTTCTTTAAATAAAGATATTATTATTTGAAAACGTTGATTTGAGGTAACCTTATCCTGTCGGTTGCGCTCATTCGGATACAGCCACACAAACATTGACCCGTTTTCCGTTCATGTTATTCCTACAGCTTTCGATCCGGATACTGGACTTTACACGGAACCGTCAAAATTATGGAACTCGACGACGGATTGGAGCAGCTGATTCTAAAGTTGTACGCGATTGAGGGTGTCAAGTTCGGTGACTTCAAGCTCAAGAGTGGAATACAGTCACCTGCTTACTTTGATCTGCGTGTCATCGTCTCATATCCTGAATTGATGGTATAAATTGTGTTGTCATATGTTTTCGCGTTACGTACATGTGATTGAGTAATTTTATCCAGATATAAATTCAAGCTTTAGATGCTTATTTTTTGCTAGTTTAATGCACTGCAAACATTTCTAGTTTCATGCAATAAAATTCAATCCACTATATTTGTTGCACGAGGTTGCTAATAATATCAATTGCATCTACTTTCTGTTTGAATTTTTTTTAAGGATTCGAGTTCAAGTGATTTTCCCTATTTTGGAAGTCTTCGCGATTTTTTTTCATAGCTTTTTTAAAACATAATTTATACTGCTTTATTTTCTTTTTCATTATTGATTCACAGATATGCAATAAAAAATTGAAAATAAGGCATTTAACTGTGTTTAAAGGATGACTTCAACCTCAACTGATAAGTCCTAAAAGGTCAGGAAGTGTATTACAGTTCTGGGTGTGTTTGACTTATCAAAGTTTTTGAAAAGTTGTGTTTTTTATTGAGGATCAAGTACTATCGCATGTTAATAAAAATAAATGTGTTTTGACATGAAATATTTTTTTTAAATTTGGGAAAATTGTCAGTATTTTGCATTTGGAACTTGTCCGATTATTCTATATAAGGTAAAAATTCATGTACTGGTATTAGATTAACATTATCAATTTTACCTACTCAATTTGCCTCAGCTGATCTCCAACATACAGAAGAATTTTACAGAAGTATTTATAGCTCTCTGTCATTTTTATCATTATACACGTATACTTAACTCTTTCGCTGCCAATGAGACAAGCGTACACATCTGCACAAATCTCTGCATATTTGCCAAGTTACGGGTAGCCCCATCTTCACAATTCTCCACTTATTTGTCTATGTGAATTGGTTGATCTTCACCAAACGTTGTCAAAATGTTTGTTTTAATGATATGTAGGCCAAGTACAAATATGGGTCATCTGGGGTCAATAACAAGGTCACCAGGTTAAATCTTAGGAAAACCTTGTTTACACTGCAGATGTCAAATTTTGATTGGATTTTCACCAAACCTTGTAAGAATGTTTGCCCTTATGATACGTAGGTCAAGTTAGAACATGGGGCAGCTGAGGTAAACAACTAGGTCACCAGGTCAAATCTTAAATAAAAACCTTGTTATAGCTCTAGATTTCACAGTTATAATTGGATCTTCACCAAACATTGTCAAATCGTTTGTTTTAATGATATGTAGGTCAAGTACAAATATGGATCATCTGGGGTCAGACACTAGGTCACCAGGTCAAATCTTAGGAAAACATTATTGACACTGTAGATGTCAAATTTTGATTGGATCTTCACCAAACTTTGTACGAATGTTTGCCTTAATTATATGTAAGACAAGTTCGAACATGGGTAATCTGAGGTAAAAAACTAGGTCATGAGGTCAAATCTTAAGAAAACCATGATTACGCTGTAGATGTCATGGTTTTGATTGGATCTTCACCAAACCTTGTCAAAATGTTTGTGTTAATGATATGTAGGTCAAGTTCAAACATGGATCATCTAGGGTCAGACACTAGGTCACCAGGTCAAATCACAGGAAAACCTTGATATCAGCAAACATTATCTGATGCCTGGATTTGATCAATTTCTTGGTACCTGTTGAATTCAAATCTTTCCCAGGACAATATTTCACATGCATTTTTTATGCCCCAGTCATTCCTAATGGGGAAAGGGCATTACTGTAAACGTCTTTATTTCTGCGGGTGCAAAATTTGGCGTTTTTAAGATGTTTGTGAATTGGCAGGTTCTGTTTTTGACGGTTTCATATCCAACCAATAAATCCATTCCCGCCTTCTTAACCGCCAAAATAAAACACTTAGAAAATAAGTTTTCGAGGGAAGTAACTCAAACATTTTACAAAAAAATGACCACTATCGTATCAAGTGAGGATAAACTGTAGTGAATACCTGAAGACTGAAGTTTTGGTAATTGACACATATTGTTATTATATCGAGTTTAATTTAGTCTGTCTATTTGTGCCAACAATTTAAGCTATATAAGGTGTTACAAATAAACATGTAATTGTTTGCATTGTTTAGATTTTACCTTGTTTCAGTTAAGATTTACCCTGCCCTAAGGCAATTAATGTAAGAATATATGAGTTAGTATATGTACAAACATGCTTAACTACCAAATAGTAACTGTTACACAAAAAAGTGTTGGTAACAAAAGTTACATTAATTTTCTTTGACAAATAATTGGCGGTGTTTATTATTAGCAAGGTTTTATATTAGCATGGTCTAGATTTGGCGGTTTCGATGCCGACCACCAAAATTGCCGAAATAAAACAGGCGCCAATAATAAGACATATACAGTAAGGGTTTCCCTGTCTGTGCGTTCAAATTTTTGTTTCCGTGCGATAACTCGCGAAATATGTTGTGGATTGGTTTCGTATTTTACATGAAGGTGTATAATAATAAAATACAGGTCAAGTTCGATTTCAGTTAAAATGCAAACATTTTCACAGGAGTTATGGCCACTTTTTGACTTAGCACTCAGCGAGTGCATTTGTGTCCTCTGGACACATTTCTAGTCTAACTTAATGTAACCGGGTTCACCTGCTGCACAGCTAAAGAGCTGTCCAATAAAGTTGTTACGTTTAATCTTATATTAAATTACAGACTGTGTGAACTTACTATTCATTGAGCGCAGGCTTTTTTTCTCGGTACTTTGGGAATATGACCCATACCCTTGGAATTGGGAATTCTGCGGTGTTTTAATCAAAATTGGGAAAAATGTATCACTGTAATTTTACAATGTTTAACTTATTCTTCTTATTCTCCCATAGAACAGTAGTAGAATTAGGTATTTAGATACTTACTTCCAATAGTGATGTTAATGAACTTTGTGATAAAAAAAATGTTGTTTTTTTGGATTGGGAATTATGTCTGTGAATTGGGAATAAAAAGATACTATTTTCCATTGTAAGTATGACCAATCTTGGCTATAAAATCAACCTAAAAAAAATCCCTGGAGCCTGATATGTTACATTACCTTATGCTTTATAACACTGTTCATTGTTTCCAGTCCCTCATTACTTCACATCTGTTACATTTACACTCAATCACTCAAACTGAATGTAACTGAGCCTGATTCATAATTATACACAAAGGTACCTTAATGTTCCAAATAAACACACATCCTGTTTGGCTTGCATCTGGTAATCTGTAATTGTACATTTTCAGTAACATTAGGATAAATTTTAAATCATGCATGATTTACCTCTTAACTATCTAATTATCTTTAGAAAGATGACAACTTATTTTCAGTGTATTATGGTGTTCCATTGATTTTTATGCGCCCGTTTGAAAAACAGGTCGTATTATGGGAACACCCACGGTGGGTTGGCAGGCTTCGTCAACAACGGTGTCCCCTCTCTAATTCAAACAGTTTGGATCTTTACCAAACTTGATGGAAATATATATAGCCATGAGATCTCGGTCAAGTTCGCTAACCAGCCCAATCGGCCAAGGCACTTCTGAGTTATGTCCCTTGACGCTTTGAAAAATGAATTTTGACGGGCCTTTTTTGTGACCTGACAGTATTGTTTTATTTGTTACTCCCATTCTCTAAGTTAGAGTAAGTGTATGAGAATTATTTACATGTTTCTTATTTACTAACCAAAACCTGTGTATGTGACCTCCTGTGGATAAAAGCTTGTGTGATCAGGTGGTTATGGTCTTTGACTTGTAATCATCAGGCCCTGGTAGCTAGTAGTTTGAATCCCAACTGAGACCAGGCAAATGTAAGAAAGCTGTCTCGCTTGCTTAGGGAAGGTTGGTGACTATCTAGGTGCATTCCTGGAGTCATCTTCGGACCTCCATCGTTAAAGCTAGAATAGTTGTCAAATGACCCAGTTTGTTGGTGTGACATTACACTCCAGTGAAAAAAGCCACTGTGCAAACAGATGCCACTTTTTATGGAAACTTCTCATTCGACATTTATTCAGTGATTCTTACAAGATGACTGCACCAAATGAATTTTATATAACTGAAAAAAAATCACCAGAATAATAAATTTTTTAGTGTTTATAGCGTATTTTATAAAAAACATTCTGTTCCCTATGGATTTTTTCCAGACTGATCAAAGATTTACCTGTAGAGTCTGTTGGACCAGCCAGCACCTTTTGGAATGTCTGAATGATTAACATTCTGTTAAAAAGCAAACAACATATAGGCCACATTGTGTTGATGTATTCCCCTCGAGGCCTTCGTTAACAAGTTTGACTATATTTGTTTTTCAGAGAGAAGTATCACAGGTGCTATGGAAGGCTTCATCCAAAGCTGAAAAGTTTGCGTCAATATGTGGTGTACCATACACAGCTCTACCCATTGCCTCGGTATGTAAAAACTCATAAACAGTCTACTTCAACTTACTTTGCTTATAACGAGATCGTTGGGACCGCAGTGAATCGGTAACTACCTCGTTATAACTGGGTCTCGTTGTATGCAATATGGGACCAAAGTTTGCAGTTACTTATTTGCAGTACATACACAAAAATGGTAAGTATTCTTTAATGCGATGGACAATAGGACACTTTTCAGGCATGTAAAAATCCACTCGTCTGCTTGTCTTTGCGACTTTATTTCATGGACAGTTGATCAAGTTTTCATATTTAGGTCTGAAAAGCGTTACTATGTTTCAAAGTCTCAATAGTCTTTTATTTTTGCAAGAAAACAAAGTTTTTGAAATGGCTTTTCCTAAATAAACTAAACTTTGTATACATGTGTGCATTAATCTCACGTTAATTTTGTTTCAGGTCATGTCTGTTGACAATAATGTTCCTATGTTGATACGGCGACGTGAAGCAAAGGATTATGGGACTAAGAAAATGATTGAAGGGAAGTATAACTCTGGTGACATCTGCCTTGTGGTTGAGGATGTGGTAACTAGTGGTTCAAGTGTTTATGAAACAGTGCAGGTAATTCATTATAAGTTGATCCCTTATTCCATGGCCATACTTAGATTGCTATCCAAATTGCAATGATAAAATATTTTCCAATTGCATGTACTTTACACTTTTTTTGCAAATTTCCATGTTTAATATTTACTCTTATATCCCAAATTTCCATGTTTTTTACTCTCCCAAATTTCCATGTTATTTACTCTCCAAAGTTTCCGAGTTTTTTACTCTCTCAAATTTACATTTTACTCTTCTTTCCCAAATTTTTTTTTACTCTTAATTCTTTATTTCCAAATACATTTAGTTACTGCACATACCGGTATGTTGGATTGTGAAAGAATCTGTCTATAAGATGTTGTATGATCCATTTCTCCATTCACGCAGGCTTTTGTGGAAAAAACAACACTTACCCTGTTATAATAGGATAAAATTTATAATGTGTTAGATTCAGGATGTTCAGTCTTGTGAGGTCAAGGTCAGTACTATCAGGACAGGCATGCTCTGTCAAGGTCATTTGTTTATGGTTGAAATTTAGGTCAAGTTCAGTTTTTTTGGGGAAAAAATTTGTGTTGCATATTATGTCAATTTTGATAGCAGTCTTCATGAAAAACTTTTTTAAGCACCGGACATTTGGTCCAGTGAAAATGCAAACTTTACTGGACCAAATGAACTTTTAGTGGACCAAAAACAGCTAGTACATACACAATTTCACATAATTTGGCTAAAAAACATATTTTTCGAGAGTGATTAAAATATTTCATTTTTTGTTCTGAAACAAGGTAAAAATTATCACAAGTTTATTAGACTGTCGGACCACTGACCATTTCAAATTTACTGAACCGATGGCCGTTTAGGTGGACTCGGTCCAAGGTCCGGTGCTAAATTTGAAGGCTGTGATAGGCTATTATTTATGATAATAAAATGTCGGGGGTAACAGATTTAAGTACATCACTATCTGTTCATATTTTGAAATCATTCTAAGAATATAATTTAAAGTTTCATGTTGACGTAACCACTGGTTACAGTAACTATGGAGTAATGGAGGGTGATGAAATTTAACGACTTTTAATCGTCTAAAATTATGAGTTACGAGTATTCTGTCTGAATGAGGGATTCTGGTATTGTCTCTCTCCTATGATGATTAATTACGTTGTTAATCATTGTCTGAAATGTGGTAACTGTTAATGAAATTTTGCATTGAATTTTAACTGCATTACAATCTATCTTATGGATTACAGGATATTCAATGATACATTTGTTAAATGTAGTGATCGTACGAAGGAATGGTTCTCCTACATTACTTCCTTGTGATATTAGTTTGTCATATAATTGAGGAAAATCTCAAATGACATGTAATTTTGACGATTTTAAATGTCAGGTCATTTTAGTATCAGTAATTGACGAAACTAATGGAATCATCTCTACGAAGTGCAAATGTCTTATTCAGCCCTTTTTTACTGTTTTGGGAACAGGTATTGGGTCCCTTTGATGGGGGAAATAAATTGCGTTGTGAAACACTAAATTGGGGGATTTTTTTTATCAATAATGGGAATTTTTTCTCTCATTGGGGAAAATATATACATTTTTACTTTGGGAATGGGGAGAATAACGGACCCAAAAATGAATGAAAAGGGCCTGTTATTGGTCCTTACTTGATGTATTTTCTCAATTTTGCTAAAACATACTGTGAGAGACAGTGTTAACTGGAATGAGGTATTTTTAGTGAAATATATCTTGATCTCTGTACACTGTTGATCTTTGTTTAAGTGTGATCTCTGTTATCTTGTGATCTTTGTTCACTGGTGATCTCTGTTCACTGGTGATCTCTGTTTAAGTGTGATCTCTGTTCTCTTGTGATCTTTGTTCACTGGTAATCTATGTTCACTGGTAGTCTATGTTCACTGGTGATCTCTGTTCTCTTGTGATCTCTGTTCTCTTGTGATCTTTGTTCACTGGTGATCTATGTTCACTGGTGAAGTCTGTTCACAGGTGATCTGTATTCATCACTAGTAATCTCTGTTCACTTGTAGTCTCTGTTCATTAGTAATCTATGTTCACTGGTGATCCCTGTTCACTAGTAATCTCTGTTCACTGATGGTCTCTGTTCACTGGTGATCTCCATTCACGGGTGGTCTCTGTTAACAAATAATTGTCTCTGTTCACAGATGGTCTCTGTTCACAGATTGTTCATGTTCATAGAAGGTCTTGGTTCTCAGATGGTCTCTGTTCACTGGTGGTCTCCATTCACGGGTGGTCTCTGTTCACAAATTGTCTCTGTTCACAGATGGTCTATGTTCATAGATGGTCTCTGTTCACAGATTGTTCATGTTCATAGAAGGTCTTTGTTCTCAGATGGTCTCTGTTCACTGGTGGTCTTGGTTCCCTGGTGATCTCTGTTCACTGATGGTCTCTGTTCACTTATGTCCCTGTTCACTGATGGTCTCTGTTCACTGATGGTCCCTGTTCAGTGATGGTCTCTGTTCACTGATGGTCCCTGTTCACTGATGATCCCTGTTCACTGATGGTCTCTGTTCACTGATGGTCCCTATTCACTGATGGTGTCTGTTCACTGACGGTCTCTGTTCATTGATGGTCTCTGTTCACTGATGATCCCTGTTCACTGGTGGTCCCTGTTCACTGATGGTCCCTGTTCACTGATGATCCCTGTTCACTGATGGTCTCTGTTCACTGATGGTCCCTATTCACTGATGGTCCCTGTTCACTGATGGTCTCTGTTCACTGATGGTCCCTATTCACTGATGGTCCCTGTTCACTGATGGTCTCTGTTCACTGACGGTCTCTGTTCATTGATGGTCTCTGTTCACTGATGATCCCCGTTCACTGATGGTCCCTGTTCACTGATGGTCCCTGTTCACTGATGATCCCTGTTCACTGATGGTCTCTGTTCACTGATGGTCCCTATTCACTGATGGTCCCTGTTCACTGATGGTCTCTGTTCACTGATGGTCCCTGTTCACTGATGATCCCTGTTCATTGATGGTCTCTGTTCACTGATGGTCCCTGTTCACTGATGATCCCTGTTCACTGATGGTGTCTGTTCACTGATGGTCCCTGTTCACAGGTGATCTCTGTCAGGGCTTTTTTTCTTTCTTCAACAGGGGCTGTTAATAGGCGTCTTCCCCTCAGGAAAATTCTTTAAATTCATGCAGTTTCCCCAAAAATTCAATTTACATCAAGTTTTTTCTTCCCCTTTTGCTAAAATTATGCGTTATTTTTCCCCAAATTTAAAGAAAAGATCCCTTCCCCAACCTCTGAAAAAAAGCCCAGTCTGTTCACTGTGGGCCATTTGGCTGTCATTAATTTTGGTGTGAATTATTGACAGCACCAAGCCAAATCAGTTCTATTTATAATGGCACATGTTTACTTAATTATTGAAATGTCTGTAAATAGCAGAAGTCCTCAGCCTTGAAAATGCTCATGATATATTATATCATGAACACATGGTAATCTTTTCCCACATCACCATAATGGTCATGATAAATCTATGCAAAATAATGAAATTAACTCATATTTGCATGCATCAATATTAATACATCTTTTATTATTTGTCTGTTTTGTGTAAAATTGGTTTAAACATGCAGTGAAGTAATTAATTGAAATTAATTAGAATATTTTCTGTGAATCAATAATATCAATTTAATTTTTTGGTGTTTCGTGAATGTAAATTGTCAATTTTTGAAATGTAATGTCTATTAATACATCAAAGTAGAAACAATATCATTCCATTTTTAAATTAGTCTTATAAGGCCATCCTTAAAAAATGTTCATTTGTTGATAACCCTACCCTGTGAAATTTTAGTGGGTAAGTTGATAGAAATTTTTTTTTACTATTTATTTTTTATATAGAATCCAGAATACATGTCAGAATGTCATTTTTATATTGAATTTTTTTACCTGAATTTATATTACGTTTCATTATGTATGTCTTCAGTTACTACAAGAATATGGTTTGGTTGTTAAAGATGCTGTGGTGTTACTGGAGAGACAACAGGGTGGTACAGAGAGGTTACGTAATGATGGTGTTAACTTACATAGGTAAACATTCTTAGTATTCTTATATCAATTTAGGTTGTCAAATTTGGTTTAGATTAGACATATCTCATTTGCAAGTTCCATAACTCTTACATTAATACTTTGTACAGAATTATCTCCCTTTTTGTCATGAAGTTACTACATTGTACTAAATTAAATAGTATTTTTAACTTGACATAATGATACAAGGGGAATCAAACACATCTAGGTTTGATATCAGAAAACATGGTGAAAAAAGTATGAAATCTCAGACAGAGTCATCTTAATGATTTGGTTTCATTCAAATGTGTTAATTAAGCATTCTATTCAGAATTCCTGATTATCTCTTGTTTTTATGCTGTCAATGAAGTAAGTTTTGTTTCCTTGAAATTTACACAAATACAGCACAGTGGTAGTTAAATAAAATCATTTCAGTTTATTTAAACTATTGACCTCATTTGTAATTTAAGAAAAAAATGGCTGCCAAGGTGACTGCCAAAAAATTGGAAGATAAGTGGCAGTTCTGATTCTCTCCAAACAGGACTGTTTTCAATAATAGCACATTAAATACAGAATGATCACGGATGGTGTAAATGCCATATATCAGTGTAGCAATATTATGGCTTTGAAAAATAGTGGAAAATGTGTTTTTGTAATTTTTATATCATTTTTGCATGAAATTTATGGCTCACAAAATATGCCATTAATTTTCCATTCATATATATTAAGGGACACTCATTTAACAACTTCTGGGGCCGAAATTCTGCCCTATTCCCCTCCTCAATGAATATACATTTTCTCAGTATTTTCTAAAAAATTTCCCCTCATGGAGAAGCTTATTTTATATCGAATAAAACAACTCATGTCCCAGAAATATCTGTGTAAATGTAAAACAACAGCTGTGGTTAAAGCTTGAAATTGGCATTTTGTAAAGTAAATATGTTTTATTGATAGTATTGTTGTTGTTGTCCTCTTTCTTCAAAACAACATGAAATGCCTCTACCAGAGGGCTTCTGGCCCTAGTCCATTAAAATGTAATTTGGGCCCTGCATTATAATTCCTTTATGATGACTTGATAGAACATGTACATGTTGTCTGTTTGTTACATTCTTCCAGCGTTATAACTATGAGTCAGCTTGTAACCGTCTTAAAGAAGCATGATAAAATTGATGAGAATATGTACAACAAAGTTCTGAAATTTATCGCTGAGAACAGATTTGAGGTTCCTAAACAGCCAAGTTTAGGAAATGGAGATTTAGTGAAGAAGAAATTAAAAGCTGTAAGTATTCTGTGTAACGTTGTATGTACAGTGAAACCTGTGTAACAGTGAAACCTGTGTAACAGTGAAACCTGTGTAGCATTGTATGTACAGTGAAACCTGTGTAGCATTGTATGTACAGTGAAACCTGTGTAACATTGTATGTACAGTGAAACCTGTGTAACAGTGTATGTACAGTGAAACCTGTGTAACAGTGTATGTACAGTGAAACCTGTGTAACAGTGTATGTACAGTGAAACCTGTGTAACAGTGTATGTACAGTGAAACCTGTGTAACAGTGTATGTACAGTGAAACCTGTGTAACAGTGTATGTACAGTGAAACCTGTGTAACAGTGTATGTACAGTGAAACCTGTGTAACAGTGTATGTACAGTGAAACCTGTGTAACAGTGTATGTACTGTGAAACCTGTGTAACAGTGTATGTACAGTGAAACCTGTGTAACATTGTATGTACTGTGAAACCTGTGTAACTTTGTATGTACAGTGAAACCTGTGTAACAGTGTATGTACAGTGAAACCTGTGTACAAAGGTTTGTTAAGGAGAGAAGTAATTGTTTTTATTTGTGTTTTAACATCGCTCCAACTGCCTGGGTAATTTGGCCTTTGCAGTTTTGACAGGGGAGGAATACCTCCAACATAAATCTTGATAGAACCACAGTCCTTCTAGGTAGCTAGACGACTTCCTCACATATGAAGATATTGGGTTGGATAGAGGATAGTAATTAATTTATCAGGGAGTTGAACCATAACCACTTAATCACCAAACCCTCTCTACCTTCTAGAGAGGTAATGTCTTTGTCTTTGATAGTGGCCTTGGTTCACTGGTGTCTGTTATTCAAAGGTGGCCATCGCTCAGGTTAAACCCTGTTTAACATATAGACAATGATTAAATTATTTAGGTACTTACATGTACTACCTGCATTGTGCACTGTATTGTCTGGGAATTTCTAAAAAATGCAAGTTTATTTAACCAATTCCCAAACTGGTAGATCCATATCATAGACAAATATATGGAGATTTGTGGAGTTGGGTATGTCCGTCACATGGTAGGTATGCACAGATTAGTGAAGAAGGGTATACATGTCACATTGGCAGGGTAATTGGGCAAATGTGGCTAAAATTACACAAGCACCCGCTTGGTTAAAGGAAGGTAGTTGTGATATTGATCAAAATGGTGTATGTTATAACTTAAGGAAAATAAAATTATACAATTTTTTCAATACCAACCAGTTCTTGAAATTTAATACACTGTACATGTACCGGTACATTTGTACTTAAATTCTGAGTAAGAATCTTTAAAACATTGAAAGCCTAAAATGATTAAGTTTGAAATGTGTATCCAACATATGTGTCGTGCCCTGGCCCATGTTTCCAGTTATGCTTTTTATGGCCATAAAACTCATAATTTAAAATTTTACAATATTCCCTGTAATTGAATAGTTTTAAGGTTAACTTGTGATTTTTGTGTGATTTAAGATAATCTATTGTCCCTATTAAAGTCACTCCATCAACCTTTTAGTATAAAGTGCTAAATAACAGTTAACAATCTGTAAGATTACTGTAAAATATTTATTAAATATAAATCTTATTTCAGAAAAATATTTTCATGGAGCACTTATGAATACATACATACTGTTTATCTTTAAAACAGGTTTGCTGTATTGTTTTGAAGAATTCTTAACGAGAAAATTGAATGCTGGATTTTAGGATCAGTGCCCTCTTAATGTAATAAACTAGCAATTTGCATGGATTTGATTGATTCTAAGCCCACCCACTGTGCTTAATTACTAGATTTAAAAAAATAAAATTTGGGGGGGTTAATTTGATTCCTGGGTGCTACATATATTCTCTGAGCCTTATTGGTCAAAGCTATTTAACATTATTTAACAGCTAGCAGTTCACCATCTCACTCTGAAAGGAAATCATCTGGCACTATTTAACCTGAAACATTCAAGATTTTTGTACCCCACTCTGAAAGATTGGAGGAGGGGGGCCATATAGGTTTACCCTTATCCGTCCCTTCCATCCGTCCGATAATTCATCATGATTAAAAGTATGTTTTAGGGTCTGTTATCCTTAAGAATTACAGAAAATGATAAAAAAATAATGTTCTCGATGCAACCCTGACGTTAATAAAGTTTGAAAGTTATTTATATCTAATGAAGATTCAAAGT